>JAZKJV010000027.1:485849-803322 GCA_037367405.1 Ottelia alismoides
TAATTTAAGTATACCAAATAAAGAATAAATATATATATATAAATAATAAAATCAGACAGTAGCAGTCGGCTACTGTTTATTTAAAAAAAAATAATATAAATTTTTTTTAATCAGCCACCTAATCACCATTTACTCCACTTGCCCCTATTTCTTTCCCCATTTGGCCCTAAAAAACTTCCACATGTCAACTTGACCCTCTTTATTTTCTCTATATATATAACCTTCTCATATCCTCTATTCTTTCTCCACACGATGGGACAAAACCCTCAACTCCTCCCATTTTGTTGCAACTCCCTACCGTTTTCTCCAACAGGAGCTGATGTCAAGCACCTTTGAAGGTCTACAGTTGCTGCAATTCCTTTTCCTACTGCTGCTATTCCTCCAATTTCAAGAAATTGGTGTTGCTACTGTTGCATGCAATCCTTCGTCAAGCCCCATGTTCCTCTAATTTGAAGCAAATTAAAGGTACCTCCTTCCCTATCCTATTGCTGCCATGCATGTGCATCCAACTTCTCTATTTGATGTTGTATATGAAACATGCTTTCAGTCTCTTTCTTCACTTAATTGTTAAAGGAATCATAGGAATCCTAGGTTTAATGCAAAGTGATGTGATTACTATTAATTCAATCCTTAGGAGACTGGAGTAGTAGATCATTAATCTGTTGTGGGGATGTTTGGAAATCACTATATAATATCTGTAATATAAATCATAAATTAAGATATACTTCATATCTAATACCTGAATCAGGTTTGGTTACAATGATTGAAATTAATGTCTAATGTCTGTAATAAACTTCATTAATAAGGATATAGCCATAGTATTTTTTTTAAATCCAGGTTCAGATGAAATGAATGGAGTTAATTTATAACCCTGTAAAACAATTGAATAATATCGATATAATCACAGCGTACTAATTGCGCATTAGTTGGTAATCAGGGTTGAGTGATTAGTATAATCTCCAAATTTAAATTATACATTTAATATTGTGAGGTTATACCTCACAAGGCATGTTCTGGCTTAATCAAACATTTTCACAAGAAAGAGTAAGAATTAATCAGAAATTCAAAGTTAAGAAGATGCTCTGGAAAGTGTTTGAGATTATGATCATTCATTGATAAATTTGTGTTTAACTAGTATTTGAATTGAAATTAAGATAAATTCTATATCCAGTAATAGAATAAGAATCCATGTGTTTGTAGTTTACTATGCATATATGAATAGTAAAACTGTAAGAGTTTCTTACATGTAAAACCAAATTCGATTCCACAGATTGACCTCAAACATCAATTTTCTTCCTAATAAGATGAAGAAAATAATGAAAATAATAATATTGGTAACAACTGTCAGCATGCATCGGTAGTTTGATCAGTCGTTAATAAGTTAACTATCAAGCCAAGAAATGATGGGGATAAATCCTTGATACAACATTGAAGAGGTTCGATACTCAGAACATCTACTTGTCAGTATTTCACTTTTCAATATTATAAGTGTTAATCACTATAAATAAAACATTAAGATGCATCAACAATAGAGGACCGTATGTAACTAAAAGCAACAATTTACTCAAGTAATCTTTATACTACGTCTCCTAAATCATGTTAACAATTGTAAATTTAAATAAATAACACAGATATAATTGAATCAATTCATAATAATGAATTATCACTATGGCTAATGATCTTCATAAAATGATCATCTACAAATAATAGATCACTGTTGGTAAGTAGTGGAAAATCTGTAATTGTATAGTTAATCACAAGAGATATTATGAAAGGATTGTGTAATCAAGTCCATGAATAATCATAAATGGCAGTTAATGATGCCGGTCACGGTGACCTTTGCACCGTACCGTGCGAGGGCGCGGTGACCCTCAACTGGGCGGGAGAATAGGAAGCCCAGTTAGGGCAGCGGCCGCTTAATGCGCGGGTCTAGGATCCCAGTCTTTTACACGGTTTTTACGCGAGCTCGCAGTGTTTTTACGCCTCGTTGGGATCCAGACTTTAGACCAGTTCCGCTGACCCTGTCTTTTAGGATACCCAGGCGGGGGATCCTTGGTTTTCAGTTTTTACGTACGAGCTCGTCCGCCCGTACTAGTCGGGCAGTTTTCTAGAGCGACTTTTCTAGGGAGTCTCTCTCACCCGTCTCAGTGGCGTAGTTGGGGAGTAGACATATCCCTCTATTGGACCGCGCTTCCAATTAGAGGGCGAGACGGAAGAGCCATTTGTAGGCTTCTTCACCGCTTGAGTTACTTCACCAAACAGACTTGGCGATTCTATATCTAGATCATCAATATCTACATCTACAACATCTGGAGTTATATCTAAAACATTGAAGTTAAGAATTGGAGAAGTTATGATCAAAAGACTATTCTCTCTACCAAGAATTTAAACAAATTAATAGATCTTTACAATCTTAACTTTTCCATTTTTACTCACCAACATGATCTCTGAAGCATTTGATATATATATATATGCTCACACTCATACCCTTATGAATATTCAACTACAAATAAATAGGTAATATGGGGAAATGCCGGGTTCTGGGGAAATCATTAGAAATGCATTACAAACAACTTGAAACCCCTTTTTACTTACGCAAGTAGATGTAGATTTTACTTATACCACCTTTCTACTTGCTTGCTTTTGTACATATTAAATGTCAAGTTATTTTTATAAATTTTAGGGAGGTACCAGCAATGGCTGACGCCTCTTCTTTCCTATTGTGTGTGGCAGGCAAACAGCCTGCAGTTCAGTAGCCGCTCAGTATATACATGCTTCCTGGAGATAGAGTTTATACTAGACGGTATGAATTACTTGTCTCAGTTTTTGTTCAGATGATGATGTAAATGCTATCTCTTTTATATCACACTTTGGGATATATGTTGTAATGGAAGATCCTTGTACATGTTGTAACTTGATATGAATATTAATGAAAAGAAAATTTTGGTGCCATTGTCTCTTTTACTTTGTGGTTATGTTGTGGATGTGAATGTCATGTGGATAATTAGCCGCGCAAAAAAAAAACTATGCTTTTAATGCGATGTCACAAATGGAATTTCGCGAATTGTGTCGTAAACGGGTACCCGGATCCTGAGGGGTTTCACAGATAGGAGTGATTGTAGATGCATGACAGAAATAGAAGGTTGGGATGTACCTTAAATTTGCCCCAAATTTGAAAATGAACAGGTAGTGGCAGCCTTCAGCTGCAAGGAGCAGTTGCAGCTGCTCTAGAGGGAGAATTGACTACATCAGCAACAGTAGGAATGAAATTCCAGCAACCTTGATGGGTGCAGCAACCATGGAGGCTCCTGTTTGTGCATAAACATGAGTAACTCCAGCCACCGTTGCAGAAGAAGGGGGAGATTACGAGGGGTTTTTGGAACAAACAGAAGGAAGAGAGGACTGATATATATAGGGAGAGGAAAGGTCTAATTTCAGCCAAGTGGAGAGGAGAAGGCCTTACGTGGAATGGAGAGAAACTTTTTTTAAAAAAAAAATTGGTCTGTTGTCTGCTATAATATTTATATTTTTTATACAAAAGTAGCAGTCTGTCATCTCCTGCTACTATTGTTACAAAACTTTTAATTTTTTTATTTTGATTAAGTTATTTGAAATGTTAAAATATGACCGTATCGGCGCCTCGACCATCGGATTTCGGCGCGAAACATCACGTTCCGATCGTCTCTAAACGACGATCAATATGAGTATAATATTAATATACTTCCGATCGGTTTTGAATATCCGAATTTTCGAGATACGGTTTCGGTTTGGTTTAAATTTTGTGAATATAAAATACAAAATGACCTCCGATTGATTAACGGTTGATTCCGTTGGTCTTGTTTCGTCAAATCGGATCTAATGACAGTCTCGGTTCGTTTTGTGGTTTCCGAATTTGCGTCGCGACTTTTTTGCGGCACGTATTACGATGCGACTGATTTTTGATCGATTTCGCCGGAATGACTTTTGATTCACGATCAGTTGATCGTTTTAGGTTGTTCGGTATTGACCAACAACTTTATTGGGTTAATCGGACCCAAATCGAGTCGAGTTCGGGTTTCGTTGGAAACCGGATGTTACAGTTATTAATATCCTGAGCTTATGGAGGGTCTTGACAGATCTCAGAACCTAGTGTTTGTGTTGATATGCCTTGAATCATAACCATCCCCATGTTGAAGAACCGACGTATGCACCCCTTCTTGTTGGACCACACGTCAACAAGACGGGGGTCTCGCTAGAATTTTTTCTGAGTGATTCTATCTGGATTCGGGTATATGGATCTGTTTGTTCCAGGGATCAATCTGTACGGGAGTAATATATAAACTCCCCTAGGGTTAGGGCTCTTTGTATCCTCTATACTCTCCTCTTTCTCCGCATAGTGAAAATCGATCACCGCCGGCCAAGGACGTAGCCCAATCACGAGTTAACCTTGTAAGTCTATGTGTCTTTGCGCTTGCGTAATTGATCTTGTCTGTGCATACTTCCGTGATTCGCAACAGTTTGTAAGAACCTGACCATAATACTTCTGTCAGATCTAGTGGGCTTCTTGGTTAATTAAATTGATCTTTCTGAGTTTTTGCTTAGCAATATAGCTGGCACATTACAAGGATCTTTTAATCTCTCCTCATTTGACCCCCCACTTCTGAACGTATGCAAAGCCGACTGGTAGAGTAATCAAAATTGTCACATGTCGATTGGAATGTCTCTGATCATTGCCCCACTATTCCAAATGAGCTTGCATAAGGTTGATCAGGCATGTTTTGTAATAGGTTGCTAGACGATACTCCCAAGCCACCAGTCTTGACTTGACCAAGCACTTGATTGGAAGTAGTTACTTTTCTTGGCTCTCCTACTTCGATCTTGGTTGGTACTCAATTGCCTGAGATGTCCACCTCTGGCTGGCTATACAATTTTTTGTAGTCCTGGATAGGTCAGTCATGAGAAATGCCCCTTGATTGCCGACGATGGTGATTCTCAGTCAAGGGTATTAAAATTGATCGATCTCGTAGCAATATATTGTTTCTTCAGTACCTCGTAGGATCAATTTCTTCATTTGCTCTATCATTAATAGCTTGAGCATCCGACGAGTATGAACTGGTTTCGGGTCATTGTATTTGTCCGGACTCAGGTGGCCCATGTTATTCTGACAGACTTGGAGGGCTTCCTGGCCCATTCAGTTAATTTTCTTGAGTTTTTGCTCGACAATGCATGTGACACATGTTAAGGGCCTTTTATCCCTCGCCATTTGCCCCCGTTATTCTACACGCATGCAAAATCAACTAATAAGCATAATTGAAGTCGTCACATATCAACTGGAATATCACTGCTCATTGCCCCCACTCCGCAAGGTATGCTTACAAAAGTTTGAAGAGTGATTCAGCATGTTTTGTAGTGGGTTAATAGAAGATATTCCCAATCAGGTAGCCTTGATATAACTACGCATCTGATTGAAAATCGTTGCTTCTCCTAGTGTTCTTGCTTTGAGTTCGGCTGGTACTCGATTGTCAAGCTCAATTGGTTTCTTAAAGATGCCAACTTTTGGATAGTAGGTTTGTATTATCAAGCACTGATTAGTCACATTCATCCTCCGTTTTTGGTATTACCCCTCTACGGGTGAGAATTTGCCTCGAGCTTGGCCAATACTCAATTGTTGGTGCATTTGATGCTTAAGGACATGAACCTTTTGAACGACTAGTTAATATAATCAAGCATTAAGCAGCAAGACTCATCATGTATATTGGCAGTATCCCCTCGTTACTTCAGAATATTGCTTAAGCTCAACTAGTGCTTGATTGCATGGTACATATGGTGCCTTAAGAATATTTGAGCCTTCAGAACAGTTGATCTACACGATCAGCACAATGTGGTAAGGTTTATCATCTATTTAGATAATACCATCACCATGAGTGAGAACTCACCTCGAGCTCAATCATGGTATAGAAAAGCATGCCTCAACGCGTTTAAGGCATACACCTCAAGGTGAGGCAGGCCCTTTTAGCCTCAAGTTGTGTGCCTCGATCCAATCCTGCATGGGGTGCACCTCAAGTGGCTAAGGCATAGCCAAGGCAGAATGTCCCAAGGCAAGGCAAAGTGTTGAAGCTTTTTTAGCATATTATTAATAATTTTAATTGCCCAATTGGTAGTTTAAGAAACTTATAATTGTCTGCTTGTTTAGGATATATCCATACAAGACTAATGCATAATTTGATGTTTCTTTCTCGTTCATAACTTCATATTTATCATTAAACAAGTCCAATTATTTCAAAAGACTCAAAATTACACTCGTAAATGAACGAATCCATGTTATCAAAGAAATCATACTCGTAACTTAATTTGTTTCATGGGCATAGCCCCGAGCGCCCACCATGGGGAAGTGCATGTCTCCTCAGGTCTAAATGGGGGGCTTCATCGTCATCGCTGAGGGAGATCAAATGACGAGCTTTGCAATGCATCGAGCATAACAGAAAGGATAGGATTCATGGTTTTCACGATGTCATATACTATATGTTAGACACATACTAAAGATTAATTCAACAAATATTTAATCATATTTTTACATACAATAATATTTTAGTGCCAAATAAGTAATGTTTAGTTCTTTCACATAATGAATCCATCTTTGATTGGATGAAAATATTGTACAAAGGGATATTAAGTTATTATATCTTCTCTTTTGGTGTTTTATCTCTATTATAACATCATCTATTATAATGTTATGTATTATATATTGGTCAGAAACATAACATCGACATGTATATAATTCTAAATTTTATGGATAATTATCTCTATAAACCGAGGTTTGCGCCTTCACAACCTCAATACCCAAGAAAAATGTATTATTATGCCGTCGCTTTTTTCAAACCTTGAGCTTGATTAGTGCTCGATTTTTGTACTCATTTACTACCATAATGACAACTTGAACATCCCGACAATTGTTCTACATGATCAAGCATGGAGCAATACGGTTCACTGTCTATCTTAGGCTGACCTGAGAATTCACCTCGAGCATGGTCAGTACTCGATTGTTGAACTCATCTAGAACCTGAAAGACATCTAGAAGTCTAAACAACAAGTTTATATGACTAATTACTTGACAATAAGATTCACCATCTATTTTTTATTGTACCTATTCTATAGGTGGGAATTTGCCTCGAGCTCAATTAGTACGCGGTTATTGGGCTCACCTGGCAATGGATCTATATTCCCATGCAATGAGTAATAAGGTCTTTCATCTACTTTTTGCAATACCTTTATTGTGGAAGGGAATCTTTCGAGATTGGATGGTATTTGGGTGTTAGACCCATCTAATACCTTGAGGACTTAAGCACCTTCCTAACAATTGGTCTATATGACTAAGCACTGAGCCATAAGGTATGTCATCTATTTTTTATGTTAACCCCTTGTAGGAAGGCTTTCCCTAAAAGCACGGCTAATGATTGCTTGTAAGGCTCAATTAGTACCTTAAAATGTCCCAAGCCTCTAAACGATTGGTTTATATATGATCATGCATTGAGCAATAGAGTTAAACGACAATTTGGAAATTACTCTCACAAAGGTGGGATTCGCCTTAAACTCGATTGGTTTGGTTACAGGGCTCAACTGATACCTTAGAGACATCTCATTCATATGAATACTGGATTTAAATATTACCAAGCATTGAGCGATATGGTCAAGCATCCACCTACCTTTTATAGTACACTTTTATGGGTGGAAAATCATCTTTGACAAGCTCAATTGATTGGCATCCCCCCATTTCTTGAGCATCTACTCAATTACCAATAATAGCTAGGCAGCTGCCAAGATTTGAAATATCAATATTGATACCGTATTAGTACATTGCATGTACTGATTTTAACAATAAAAAATATAATAATATACCCATATATATGAAGTGTACTTAAGGTTTAGGGTCTATGTGTCTCCATACCCCTTCGATACCTCAAAAAATGTGTTTATTAAAAAGTAATGTCATGGTACTAATACCTTCCGATCCTCAAGTTGGCAAGTTATATACCACCATTTTCTCCTCTTCAATCAGATTCTCAGTTAAGAAAGATGCCATCGTAGAGGGATGATCCCCGTGAACTAAGAATTCTATGAAATCAAAGACTCCTTTTCCAATGGGCTCCTCATCATAGAACGTCATTTGATTTGAGATTTCTGCATGGTTCTAGGTGATCATCAAATGCATATGAGAGGCCACAAAATTGTGTGGCACCCGAAAAAAAAGATGTACAATCAAATCTACTTCTCAAATGATTTGCAATCAAAGTATAATCTAAAATAACTCCGACTAGATCCCATAAGCCTCGTGTTGGCATCATCATCCTTTCAGCAATATATCCAGAAAGGTGATGTGCAGGTCTTCATTGCCTTTCAGCATTATGTCTAACATAATGGCATACTCGATCATTATATGGTACTCTAATTAAGTTGCATTTGCTCTCGATCGTCATTAAGTCCTTTATCAAGTGCTTATTCTAGGCATGAATGGCGTCCATGGTTATTATTCAAGAATTTTGATGGTGGTAAGTGAAGTACCCTTTTTCCAACAATGTTAGCTCGCACTCTAGGCTATTGAGCTTCATGATATGGTGGCAACTATGTGGGTCCTGCCTATTTGACTGGTGGCTTATTAAGGATCCCAAATTCTTACTCGACACGAATGATTTTGCACCCCCCCCCGTCTCGTCCTCCACTCCGCCATCATATGCTTGATCTACGACTAGAACAGAGGCAAGAAAGTATTATTGTTTCGATGATGGGATCACAGTTCTCCAAGGTTTAGAAGGTAGGTTTTTTCTCATCGTGTGCGGGAGGCCCGATTGGGTGACTAGGGTTAGGGTATCCGAGTGACACCTTTGGGAGCTCATGGAGTGGCTCCTGGGGGCGAGTTCTAGAGTGGCGGTGAGGCAAGCGTGCCTATATGCTCTGCATCCCTTGAGAGGCGAGGCATCCCAAGTGCGGCTCGGGGAGGGGAGTTGGAGTGGGATTTCTCGAGGGGTTGGAGCCAACATTGTGAGAGCGAGGGCCATGGACAGGAGGATGGAGCACAACTGGACAATGGTATTACATCGTTGCACGTGAACTGGGAGCATCCTCTAATGCTCGGTCACCGAGTGGTAATTTGTCGTGATGACGCACACTGCTTCGGGTGTGGTAGCTTGGAGCACAAATTGGGGAGCTCCACGACCATTCTTGGTGACGTTTGCTTGGTTCTTCCGTCACGACTGGAACTGCAGTGAGGAGGTGGACGCCCATGGGTTCGAACAGGGTTGGAGGGCCAACCGAGACTACGGTGGTGGTTGTAGGAGGACCGTTGGTCGATGTTGTTGCGAGTGCGGGAGGTCGGGCAAGGGAGATGTTGGAAGGGGGAAGGGGGTTGAGGGGATGTCGACGGAGGTAGCTGTGGAGGTTGGAGGTCTGGGGGTGTCGGGGGTGTTGTGGTGTTGGGGAGGAAGGACCTTAGGGGGTGGAGATTGGCGGAGCGGAGGAGAGGGAGGGGTGAGGCAGCTAGAGGGGGGAGGGGTTTTTTCTTTTGATGAGGCGGTGCGTGGAGCTTCCTTCTACCACACCTGGCACCCTGCACCGGGCAGGGAGTGTTGGTGGGGCTATGGAGATCGGGCGAGAGGTCCTTTGATGAGGTGTGAGGAGTGGTCTGAGAGGTGTTCGGGGAGAACTTTGGTGGAGATGTGGTGTGGTTGCAGGTACGAGATGTTTGTGTGCGAGGGCTATCGAAGGACGGTCAAACCCGGTTGCTCATGTGGAGGGGATGGACCTCTTCAAGCCTGATGTGTTGGAGGGATATTCAGTTCGATGATGGTGGTCGAATGAACGATGGTATTTTTGTGGATCAAGTGACAGGAATGATGGTCCTTTATAGGGAGTTGGGGCCCTTGAAACCAAGGTTTGAAAAAACGAACGGCGAAACGAGGCGTTTTCCCAGGAGGCAAGGCGAGGCGTAGCCTCGAGGTGGTCGAAGTGTAAGCCTCAGTTTGTATAGGAAAATAGTTAGAAAAAGTATAATAAATATATTTATTGATGATATATAATATATAAGGCATATAAAAAATGAATATATTTATTGATGACATATAATATATAACAAAGTAATATATGATGATATTATGAAGATAAGAAGAAGAAAAAAAGGATATGTCAATGCCATAAACCTTTCAACTAATATTCTACCCAATCACAAGGAAATCATTGGCCATAACTATCACTAAAATATTTTTATCAAAAAGGGATTGGATATAGTTATCATTAACAAGGTTTTAAAAAACGTGAGGCGGATCGAGGCGGTTTTCTGTTATTAAGGCGAGGCGTAAGCCTCGAGTCGGTCGAGGCGTAAGCCTCGATTTATTGAGAATACATGTCAAAATTATTATTAAGCATAATTATATTATCATAAAACCGTAAACTTCAAATATTGAAAAAATATATGATCATAAATCCTAAATTTGAATATTTTAAATTTAATAGATTTACAAAGAATACCATATTAACCATATATGCTAGTTTTAATATGTGATTAAGTAATATTAATATTGTAAATATGTGAATTTCTAATATTCTTACAAAAGTTCTTAAACATATATTATACTCATTGTAGCGATATAAGCAATCGAATATCAATTGTTGACATAAAATTTGTTCATACTGATTAGAAACAATCATTGTACACTTGCATATTCTTTGATGCAATAATGATTGTAATATAAATGTATAATTGTATATTTATGAAATGTTATGTTTTGGGAATAACATATGATGATACTATAGCACAATATTGTGATTGTGACTTGTATGTTTGTAACTAAAATATGCTTTATAACTTTAATATTATTATAAAAGTACAACTTTATATAGTTTTTTTATTTATTTACCTAAGAAAATGCACAACAGACCGAGGCGGCGCCTCGGGACCGCCTCACCGCCTCGACTGCCTCGGGTCTCTGAGGCTTACGCCTCAGATATCCAGACTGAGGCTATAGCCTCGAGGCGGTTTTCTTGGAAAACCGCCTCGAGGCTTATGCCTCGGCGCCTCGAGGCGCGTTTTTTAAAACCATGGTCATTAAAGACATCCAAGTTGTTGATATGAATCATACGATTTGAATCATAATCGTATGTTCTACTGAACCAGATGAAGAACGGTATGATGTTCCCCCTGTGGTACCATACCCAAGAAATTTCTTATATGGGTATTCGAATTCACACACAGTTTCTTATATGTTTAAGGTTGTAATAGTAAGAGTTCACTGAAATAATTGGACATGTTAATGGTAAATATGAATATGAAAGAGGTCAAATTTAAGAATTCATTTTGCATAAGTATATATTCAACAACTAGACCTTTATAAACATATGAAAATATGAAGAGGATTAATTATTTTCTTTAAAAAATGCGTGAAAAAATCCAAAAACGCGTCACCTAGCCCCTCGCCTCGCCTCACCGCCTCGCCTCGACCGCCTCAGGCATCCGAGGCGCACGCCTCAGTCAGAGGGTCTGAGGCGGTCGCCTCAAGGCGATTTCCCACCACCCCGTTTCGCCTCGAGCGCCTTTGAGCCTCGAGGCGGGTTTTTTCAAACCATGCTTGAAACAGGCTCTTCGGGATCTTGGGGAGGTTGTGAGGGTCCTTTCGGATAGTTGCTCACCAGAAGTAGACATGGACGTGGTTGTGTTGCAGGTTGTGGTGGCACACCCGGGTTGCTTGCCGCTTCGACGACGTTTGGTTGCATGGAAGTTCAGTTGTGGGATCTTTGTCGAGGTGTTCGAACCTCCGCCTCCATCGAATCTCCCTGGGGAGGAGCCAAGGATCGGGTTCGAGCCAGTTGGGACGGATCTATCGAAAGCAGAGGGTCACAGGGCAGAGGAGGGCGACCTTTCGAGGCCAGGGGGGTTCGTAAAGCCGGAACCTATGTCAGTTATTATCTTGATGGAGGATAGTGATGAGGTTGTTTCGAGGGGCGCATCAAGGAATCAGTGCTGCAGTTGGATCCCTTGGTCCCTGATCATTAGAGGACACCATTTTTGCTTGGCCTCCAGTCCTCGTCGTTCTTGCTATTCATCTCGCCATTGATGGTGTCAACGATGTTGGTGGCCAAAATATGCTGAATTCCCTTCTCTACCAAGTGGTCGGGCTAAACCTAGACTCTAACCCTAGTAGTTGACTCCTTCCCCTTGGAGTCTCTTCAGCCTTTGTCAGTTGGAAGGTGGACTGCAGTCATCTTCCACAATTAGAGATGGTTGGCAGATCGACTCACTCTAGTTGTGTCGGCTCTGAGGCTACAACTCGAAGGAAGAGGTGCCCGCGCTTGGGGGTGGGACCACGCCTAAGGCCAAGACTGTCATTGTGTTGAGGAGAGTGATGGTTTAAGGTTCTATGTCCACAAAAGACCAAGGTTGGGGCTAAGCAGAGTGTCCGCCCCGTCATCAGCTTTAGATGTAGAGCTTGCATCTAGTAGTGTGCTTTCAATGGAGGACATCGCGAGAGATGCGAGAGTCGTCCGCAAGGACAGGAAGAAAGCAATTGCTAAATGAAGATTGATTCCTGGAATGTTAAAGATATGGGTGACCCGGAGAAGCGAAGCGCAGTCAAGAGAATGGTGTCAGAGTGGCATAGAGATGTTCTCTTCCTCCAAGAGACTAAGGTGTAGGTGTGGTCGGCTCAGACCTGGGCCTTCGTAGGCGGGACTCGTCTAACGAATTTTAAGGCCTTATCTTTTGTAGGCAGTGCGGGTGGTCTGTTAGTGGCTTGGGATGGTGACTTGTTTGATCTGGACTCTCCTGGGGAACCACGTGGTTTATGTTCTGCTCAGGATCAAGAGATTGGGTCTCCGTGATTTTTCTCGTCTTTACGGGCCCAATGATGGGGGGTTTGGGCAAACTTGCGAGATGCAAGGCTTTTCTTTCCTTCTCAGGCATGGCTCGTTGGGGGTGACTTCAACGTCATGATTTTTTCCAGTGATCACCCTAATCTGCGATGTGGCCAGGATGTAGGCTCTCGGGATTTTACGGAGGTGGTGAGTGATCTTCAGTTGGACATTCTTGATGCTGCAGATTGTCGTTACACGTGGCGCGGTTCCAGGTCTAGATCCAGCATCGACCGTTTCCTCGAGTCTGTGGATCTTTTGGATGATATTCCTCTTGCTTCGGTCTCAGCCTTGCCACGCTCGAGGTCAGGCCACACCCCCATTCTGTAGAATTAGGGTGAGAATGTGATCCCTCTTGCATTCTTCATATTTGAGAAGTCACAGATGCTTGAGGATGGTTTTAGGGAGATTGTGGAGAGCTTCTGGGGTTTGTAAGTATAGATGGCACGGCTACTGTTCGTTTATTCTGCAAGTTGGTGGAGCTGAGGAAGAATCTATGCTACTGTTCGTTTATTCTGCAAGTTGGTGGAGCTGAGGAAGAATCTATGTGAGTAGAAGGAGGTAAGGGAGAGCCATCTGATTTGACGTGATGAGGCATAGAGGATTATCACAGAGCCGGATTGCGTGGAGAGCACTAGATACCTCTCCGTGCTAGAGTTAGCTAAGAATGAGAGGCTAGACAACGAACCCTTTTTAAGGAGGACAGAAAGTAGGAGGTGGAATGGAGACAGAGGTCGAGATAGTGTCAGATCAAGGAGGGGGACGCTAATATGAGGTTCTTCCATGCGGTGGATAATGGGACGCATTGTCGAAATTTCATTCAGAGCATCTTCGTGAATGGCGCTCAGGTGGAGGGTGTGACAGAGAGGCAGGTGAGGTTGCGGTTGGACACCATCATCGAGTCTCGCGTACTGCGTAGGGCCTCGAGCAAGGGTTGGCGATGGCTTGGCAGGGGCACCTCGTCTCTGTTATCAGCCTAGTAGGCAGCTTTGATTAGGCCCTTTCACTTGGACAAGTTGCATATTGTTGTTTGGGAGCTCAATACGGATGGGGCACCGAGCACCGATGGTTTTCCTGTGCGTCTCTTTAAGGAGTTCTGGAGTATGATCTGATTGGACTTGATGGCTATGTTAAATGAGTTTGCCATGGGGAATCACAGTTTCTACATGATTAACAAGGCCCTTATTTTCCTTTTGCCTAAGAGGGAGGGAGCGAGCTGCATCGGGGACTTTCGCCTCATTACGATCTCGAATGCGGATTATCTCATTGTGGTTGAGGTCTTGGCAAATCCTATCAGTATTGTCTTGGGGGATCTGATCGCTCCTATTCAGACCACGTTCATTCCGAATCGGTTGATGATGGACAGTTTGATGAAAATGGATATGGATATATTCAAATATCCGCTTACTATATTCTAAAAAAGATCGAATACGGATTTCTGTAGTCAAGTATGGATCGAATATGGATATCAATTGTAAAAAAATCAAATATGGATATGGTAACATCCAAAACATTCGAATTCGGATATGAATATCCTGAGGCAAAATAACATATACATATACATACATACATATATAATATTATGTTAGTAAACAACTAAGCTAAACCCGAGTCCATGCATCTCATTTATCTTTGACAAGCTCTATGTCTCTTTGTGTCGATAACTTGATATGAATCATAAATAGGAGAAGTCTCAAGTAGGCATCAACCCAATAATGATTATATCTATAAAGCAACCCCTCTCTAATTATAACTTTATTGATTGGCTAAATATTTTTTATAACGTATGTTGTAATGGTATCTTCTTTAAATCACTTAATACTTGCTATTTATTCCACTCAGATTCGCTCTTTTTTCGATCCGGATTCGTATTTGATCCAAATTCATATTCGATTATGTTAGGATATGGTTTGCTACATTCATATCCAACTCATATCCATATCTATATGGGCATTCGATATACTTGAAGAGAATATAGATATGGAAATAGCGATATCTGATCTGTATCCTATCCATTTTCATCCCTATGGATAGTGTGGTTATGGCCTCAGAGATGGTGATTGGAGTCATGGGAGGTCAAAGGCACGCTCTGGAAAGTCGACTTCTCCAATGCTAATGACTGCATTGATTGGGCATTCGGGGCTTCCCTGATATGTGGATATCTTGGATGAAGAGGTATATCACTACGCCCTCCCTTACAGTGCTGACAACGGTCGCCCGGAGGGGGGTTTCTTCCAGCCTCGATGGGGTGTCCGTTAGGGATGCCCACTTGCACCAATTGTGATTGATGTGAATGTCCTTGCCATCATGACCAGCCAGGTTGTCCTTCGGGGTAGGACTGCAGGATATACGCGAGGGGCTCTATGTTCCCCTGCTTCAGTACACAGAGGGAGGATGTGAAGAGGCTAGAGCCATGAGTACTATGCTAGACGTGTTTGGAGAGCTTTCTGTGCTGAAAGTGAACATATCAAAGTCAGCTTTTGTGTCGTTCGACTTTTCTGATATTGGGGATTGCCCGGTGTCTTTGGCAACCCCACATGGTTCGTTACCCATCAGTTACCTTAGATTGTCATTGACTTGCGGGCATTTGAATCAGTCTGACTGTATGCTGGTGATTGAGAAGTTAGACCGTAAACAAGCTAGATGGAAGGGTTCTTGACTCTCACAGGGGGCTTGTACATCTTAATGCGGTATTGGAGGCCATACCAATTTTCTTCATCTCGTCGAGGATCCTTCCCATGGGGATCCGACATCGCTTGGAGTCATGCATGCGTCGATTCTTGTGGAGCACTGTAATGGGCAGACGAGAGGTATCCCCCTGGTAAACTGGGAGCTTGTTACCTCGCCAAAGGACCATGGGGTCCTGCGGTCCTCAGGCTAGATGATATGAATAGGGTGTTACTGCTGGTGGGTGGCTAGACTATGGGGTCAAGGTGAGGACACCACTTGTAGGCTTATACTTGGTATCTACGCCATTCAAGTACCACCATGGGTAGCGGCTTCGTCTATACGCAATCCTTCTGCTTTTGGAAGGGGATCTATTCAATTCTGCAGGAGATTCCGACGCAGATGCAGGATATTTGTTGGCAATGGTAAATCTTTTCTATTTTGGAAGGATGATTGGAATGAAGAAGGGAGTCTACGTGAACGTTTCCCTATACTTTTTGCTTTAGTGAGTGACTAGGAGACATGCGTCAGCGATGCATGAGTGGACGACCAGTGGAAGCCATGCTTCTCCTCCCCTCTTTTGGAGCAGTGTTCCGGGGAATTCATGCAGATGATGGAGTAGATGGTGTATACACCAGGCCCAACTAAGGGTCGTGACCACTAGGTCTGGCAGGATGGTTTCTTCTCCATGAAGAAGGCCTACAAGGCCCTCACGAGTGATGGCAAAGGTGGCGGGGGAGATAGGGACAGGGACTGCATGTTCATTTGGACGCTCAGAGTGTCATTGAAGGTCAAGGTCTTCCTCTAGCTCCACAGGTTGGGCAGGATCTTGGCCAAGACAAGGAGGTCCTCCTCATCCAGGAGGGATACTATTTGATCGATGTGTTCTAATGAGGAGGATATGGACCATGTGTTCTATTCTTATACACGAGTCTGGGAGGATATGGGTATTGCATGGGTGGACCCATCCTCTCATGCTAACTTTTGGAATGCAATGGTGGCCAACCAATTCAGATTGATGATGAACCTGCTTAGACCCATTTCGATGATTTGGGCTATCTGGCTCTCTTAACACGTTGATTTTCAATTCCCTTAGATTTTATGTTGAGAATGTTGTCCATTTAGCTACACCTCTCCTCGAGTCATGGCTGTTGTAAGTTTTCTTGTAACCATTTTCTCCTTATAAAAGCTTGGAGCGGACACCTCCGAAGTGTTTCCACCTTTTAACTCAAAAAAATATTTATACACACATGATCATCAATCAACAAGAATTCAAGATAAAAGCAACTATTAATAAGTTACATATATATGGAGCTGTAACATTTATGGTGATACCGAGATAAATGGGAACCTTTTAAAAATATAAAAAAAATATTAAAAAATCAATTGTTTGTTGCAATAGTCGACTGAACATTCCACCGAATAGCCAAATATTCAGGTCGGATATTCAGGTTGGACCGAATATTAACCGAATAGCAATAATCTATTTGGTTCCTCCCAATACTCAGTATGAATATTTGGTTAATTCGATCGAATATTGCAATAGTAAGACAATCCTTACAAGTGTCGGTGATTATCGATCAAGCATATCAATATTTATCAATTGAATATCATTCCTTCAAAATATATGGGATTGACCATTGATGATGTTAAGCGTTAGGTTGGGGTTGGTCATGTATCCTTGTACTTGTTTAGGCTCGGGAAATTGAAGTTTTTTCTGTCGGACTTGATAAGCTTCAAGATCATTAAGCTGATTTTCTTAGGTTTTTCTTCATCAATGTGGATTGCAAGTGATGAGGGAACGTGAATCTCTATCATGAGATTTCTCCCCTTATTGCAGTTTTCATCCATTCCATTGATAGTTATTCCCCTTCCCTGTTCCATAACTATTTCACTCCCCTTTATCTCACACCTTTGAATAATGAATACTACTTATCTCCAGTCTACACTACCTATTCCACAATAACTATCACTTTTTCCATATCTCTATCATGAGATTTCTCCCCTTATTGCAGTTTTCATTCATTCCATTGATAGTTACTCCCCTTCCCTGTTCCATAACTATTTCACTCCCCTTTATCTCACCCCTTTGAGTAATGAATACTACTTATCTCCAGTCTACACTACCTATTCCACAATAACTATAACTTATTCCATATCTCTAAGAACAACAAATAAATGGGGATAAGAATAACTCACACTTATCCCACCAAAACAAAATCTCCAAAAAGAACAAGAATAGGGAATGAAGCCCATATTATTCATCATGCCTCCTTATTACACCCGCCTTATTCCTCAATTGAACATGCTCTTAAGCAATAGTGTCATTTCCCTCGAGTATTTTCAAGACCTTCACAGGGAACTCATAATTTGTCCATACACTTAACAAATAAAAAATACTATACTTTTATCAAATGAGATATCAAACAACTCAAATATGTGCCACGTTTGGTAATGTAGATGATGCGATGTTGTACTGTGTAGCCTATGTTTATCTTTACAGTTTATCATCAAAATAATAACCATCAATATAATTGGTATTCAAGCATTTCGCCATCTTTTGAGTATTCCCTCACTGTCTGCATCACTGTCCGGTCATCCCCATATTCAAAGTCCTAAAGATTTGGTTGTCAGCATTGAAACCTAGATCCTGCTGGATTTTAAGGTTGTCTTATTTATAGCCGATTTTAGATTACTTGCAAATCCTAACTGTGGCTGAAATGACAGGCAATGGCACCCCGACCATAAATGATAAGGATGTTACGAAATTGAACAAGAAAGGAAGGCAGAGAAGCTTTTGAATGCCTTCTCCTACAAAGAAAAAGCAATGGTAGTGCTACAGAAAACACATCACGAAATATTAATAAAGTATAAGGAGCAAGAGACTGCAAGTGATGAATTAGCATTATCTTACAGAGGAGTTCCTATTTGTAAATCACCCCTCATTTTCTTTTCTAAGATTTTCTCATAATCGCTTCTTTCGCTAATAATTGGCATCAAGAAATTGACTAAAAAAGTAACAATTATCAGGATGTGCATTTCATGTATGGTATTAAAGAAACCAAGAACAAAAAGACTGATAAAGCTGATTAATTTAATACCTTCTCCATGGAATCTACATATTGTTCGACACTTTTTCCAACTTTATCTGCCAAATTTTGTGTTAAAGCATGTCCCTCCACACTTCGAGCATCCGGAATAATGGAGCCATAGCCTTGTCCTGCAGAAATGGTACAAGAATCAAACTGTATTTCCTTGCAAATAAGTGAAATTGAAGAAATTAAGCAATCCTTTGCATCAGAAACAAATATATAATTATAAAACTAATATATTAGTGTCTTGCAAGTACAAGCATATGCAATATCTAATCAGTGAATTCTTCTGGCATGGCAAAATTGTGTAACATCATTATAGCTATTAATTGGTATAAAAAGTGATTAAAATCATAGCTAAGCAAGAAAAATTTAGTAAACCGGCGGAATCTAAATTTATTTCTAAAACAATCCAAAACTGGATAACAGAATGAAAAGGGAAAAGGAGGGGTCTGGAGCTGTTGATAAATGAATTACTAACCTAGAAAGTTAGGGGGTCTTGAAAGTGCAACCAAGGTTGCAGAAAGCGGTAGTCGGTACTCGGTTGGCGGGGTCACTGACTAAGGATTAAGCGGCAGTCGGGCGACTAGTCGGATTTAGTCGGCTATTAGTCGGTTTTGAATTTTTTAATTATTTTAAATATATAAATCATTTTTATACATAGATTTGTACATTTTCTATACTTTCATAATGAAATAAAAGAATTAATCGACTTTAAATATAACATTATTGCATATTAGAATAGGTTTGCTTATGTATTAGCATAGATTTGTACATTTTCTATACTTACATAATGAAACAAAAGAAGTAATTGACATTAAATATAACATTATGCATATTAGAATAAGTTTGTTGTTAAAAAAAGCAAAAAAGAAAAAAACTATAAAAGCTTGATGTAAAAATCATCCGATTAGTCGGCCGACTAGGCGGACTAGTCGGTCTAACTAGTCGGGCAGACCGACTAATAGACGACTAGGCCTAGTCGAGTCGGCTACCCCCCCGACTCGACTAGTCGGACCGACTAGTCGGCCTAGTCGGCCGATTTTTGCAAGCTTGAGTGCAACGAAGTGAAGGATCATGGATAGAAACATTCAGGAGTGGATTGCCGATGTAGTTCTGTTGCAGAATAAAAGATGACACTCTGGGTGAACCTTGAGATGGCATAGGTAAGTGTTGGGTCCAGTCTTGACTTCTGCGAGATGGAAGGCATTGGTAGGGCAGGTGGACAGCTGGTAGCATGGTGGTCCGACCTGGAAATGTTGGATTATCAGGGGACAAGGATGATGGTTGCCATTCTGAAAAGGAACGCAGATGAGCTCAGCTTTGGCTGCGTTTTAATGTATGGCCTGGTCAATCATACTTTGAGGATGAATTCAGGACAAGCAAGGCTACAGAAGACTTCTTAGGTGGGTACCCTATCTGATTGGAGATGACTTCAACATCACT
The DNA here is from genome assembly GCA_037367405.1 of Ottelia alismoides. NCBI lineage: Eukaryota > Viridiplantae > Streptophyta > Magnoliopsida > Alismatales > Hydrocharitaceae > Ottelia > Ottelia alismoides. The sequence goes on from JAZKJV010000027.1 coordinate 505,928, forward strand.
GTCTCTTCACCACTAACCAGAGAAGTGCTCTAATAAGTCCAGGGCCCAGGCGACGAGCATGTTTAGATATTGGAGGATGGCTCGGTTTGATCGTATATAGTGCCAAATTGCTGCTTCATGATGCAAGCACTGATCAAGGATTTTGAGAAATTAAGATTTTCTCAGTTAATTGAGTCCAAATTTAATTTTGGGTAAATTACAAAAAATGGACCAACCTTTACGTCGATTCCCAATGTAGGGACTCATCTTTAGATTGTAACAAATAGGAGACTCGGTTTTAAGGTGAAGATAAATAAGGTTGCAGAAATCAGTACTCGGTACTCAGTCGACGGGGTCACTAACTATTAATCGGCAGTCGGGCGACTAGTCGGATTTAGTTGCCCATTAGTCAGTTTTGATTTTTTACTTATTTTAAATATAAATCATGTGTTATACATATATTCTTATATATTTGCATAGATTTGTAGATTTTCTATATTATAATAATGAAACAAAAGAAGTAATTGACTTTAAATATAACATTAAGCATATTAGAATAAGTTTGCTTTAAATAAATAAAAAATAAATAAATATAAAAAAAGGCTCTATGGAAAAGTCGTCTGACTAGGCCTAGTCGAGTCAGCTACCCTCCCGACTCGACTAGTCGGACCGACTAGTCGGCTTAGTCGACCGACTTTTACAACAGTGATGTTAAAGTAACTAATGATATTAGATGCCCATTGAACTTTTGCCTGGACTGACAAATATGCCCTCACTTTCCCCATCCTCTTCCCACGACTAGGTTCTTTGCCTTGCATTTGCGCCGTTGAAAGACTGCTCCGGTTAGGGCATCGCGTGTGGTGGCGATGATCTGGAGCCCGTTGATGGTGGTGATGCTAGGCGGTACCTTTCTTCAATTAATACGAAGTGGAGCTCCTCCACTCCAACAAGATAGAAGGGTTGAGGGAGGATGATGGCATTGCTGACGTCGAGATGGAAGCCACGACCTAATGGGGACACTCGCGTGCGCAAGGAGTGAATGATGGAGCCCAAGATCTAGCAAGAGAGATGTTCAAGATGGAGTCCAAAGGGAGGTGGAGCTCTTCGGTGAAGAGCTTTGAAGTATCTGGTCTCCAGTAGAAAGGGAATAGTCGAAGGAGGATGAGGCAACCTTAACCTACATCTCGGTTGACATCTCCTAGCCGACCAAGAACTCACCCATCTTTGTCTGTGCCGCCCACCTCATGGTGTTAACCAGCTAGGAGTAAACAATGCTCATCGTCCACAACACACCCACAACAGCAACAATAGCCACCACGTCGAAGGCAATGCTGGAAACATTGGAAAGCGATGAAAGCAATAGCAATGTAGTCTCGAATAGATCATAACAGCCTTGGAGATGTACGAGCAACATGCAACATGAGTCTCAATCTACCCATACAATGTCGTCTCCGTCTACAACACCATGCACTATGACGTGTTAGACACAGCTTTCCTCATCCTCCCCTTCCACAAGCAACAGATTGTAGACAGAGGGATGGACGTGGCCAACCCAAGGATCCACATTGTCAACCAGAGCATCCTCTAGAATGCACCATGTTACATGGCAATCCTTTTCGACAAGGGCTTGGTGGTGTTGCATGCCTTACGACGGCAATGGTTCAGCACATTGCCCACCATGTTGCGGTCCAATTCTTTAGAGGGCTCAACGACCGCAAGGCATTGGCGTCGCGCAACGAATGTTGTTAGAAATTGAGAATGTGGAAGCGTAATATCAGAGATAAAAAAAAGGACAAACACCGGGATTTTATGTGGAACCCTACTCCATAAGAAGTATGATGAAACCACGAGAGAATGCCTCAAAGGGCTTATGTGTTCATTAACTTCTCAACTTATAAAATGTATGTGGGGCTTCTTATATAGCTCCCACTGAGTCTCCAAGTCCTACAAATAGTAAATGTGGGACTAAACCACCAGATGTGGTAATTGAACCCTGGAGGGATCCAATTATCCATCACTACATATGACACCTATGCTCCATATTGGAGCACCCGGCCATTGACTTGGTATTGCTACAGTTCATCAAGATGATGCCATTGGTGAAGGACGCAAAGGTGTTGAACGTGAGGAGCGAGAGGGAGAAGGACAAGGAACATATAAGGGAGTTTAGGATAAGGAGCAGGTGGTGTATATGGAAAGGATGGTGAAAATGGGGAGGAGACCGTGGCGGCTGCGGGGGTGGGGGGGAGGGGGTGGACAACGTACATGATCTATATGTAGTGGGGAGAAGGGAGGGGACGGGAGCAATACCGGCATTCCAAAGATAATAATATATTCAAAATACTTACTGAGCTAATGGCGGGCTGATGGAGGCTCCAATTTAGGACAAATGAATTATTTAGTCAATCATTTGTTACAATCTAAAGATGAGTCCCTACATTGGGAATCAACATAAAGTTTTCCTTTTTTGTACTTTACCCTTTAATTTTAATTTTTTATATAAATTGAGATCATTTTAGGATCTTAAAATATTAACATCTTAGTTAAATTAGATTTATTTTACTGATTAATCTGGATTTTGATTTAATTTTATTCGTATATCTTTCTATTTTTATAAACCATCCCAATTTACAGAGGTAGTAGTCAATTTTATGGGAATGAGTTATGATTTATTAAATAAATAATGGTTTTGGAGATCTCCTCCCACCTTTATCCCCTCTCCTCAATTTTCTAGGGTTTCTCCTCTCCGTCCATGTTCTCATCCCAATCCGTGAGACATGTCGTGCGCACTCTTCTCCTTCCTCCTTCCCCCTCCCTTCTCCCAATTTCTTCTCCAATAAAAATTGTAATTGCATTAAGAGGCACTAGAGAAAAAATAGCAAACTGTTTTCACGATTCAACAACCATGTCATGGTTAGATGAACAAAGTTCAATCTATGTTGACTACATCACGATTCGTATTCGTAAGAAAAAATGTAAACCATCTTCTCTCCAATCAAGCATTAAAGTACAACGATGGTTAGATCCATGCATTGAAGAAGATACGTTCAGCCACATACAATATCCAATCATTGCAACACACATACAACATGACTTCGATGGCGCAAAACAAAGAATCAAAAAGCAGATAGGTTTAACCTTTATAGATGCTACAACATTCGCCAACAAAAAAAGGAAACCATTGCAATACATGTACAACATGAATCATAGCAGACAAAAAAGAGAACAAAGGGGCACAAGCATAGGAGAAAAAAAAAGAGAATGAAGGGGCACATGCATCATCAATCCATCTGGAGTCTATAGAAGCAAACTACAACAATGTGTACGAGAAGACGAAAAAGAAGGGAAATATTCTCCAATGATTTTGTCTCCTCTAGAATTTGTCAAACCAATATGTGCCATGGCAGATCCTCCATGGTTGCGCCCTTGCACACAAATCCTCACGGGTGTCACAACCTCAAAGATACATCTACATCAACCACCATTACATTTCGCATTGCCTCAAACAATAATCACCAATTGCGCAACTAAGTGCTTTATCCCCATCAGATTCGACCAGCAGCTCCTGCAACGAGGATTTTTTGGAAGGGATCGCTAAATCTTCTCTCCCATTACAAGGCACCGAAATACGACACCCCCAACGCTATGTCCAATGAAGCATCACCGAATGTAACTCACTACGACATCCCAACACGCAATTGCCATCTCCAACTAGCCCGACCATTCATTCTCGTGATCCAGCCCTTGATCATAGGTTACACAATAACAAGTATACGCGTCGCCTCCCATAGCGATGGCTCTCGACAAATCTGAGAGAGGTGTCCTCTCTACAAGCAACACCGTCACCTTTATGCTCTTTGATGCCACTGACATTGCCATCATTGGCATGGTTGGTTCCAGCTATGGAACTGCAAATGCCTCCCCCCAGCCATGCTGGCTGCCAGAGCCACCGCCCAAATAAACATAGCCATCTTCGGGATAGGTGGGTTCAAATAATAAGCCGCTAGATGCAATGGAGTATCGAGTCTTCCTATGGTCTTGGAGGTAACAATTCCCACAAAATTTATAAGATGACTTCACGCTATTGAAAGACGCAATTCTCTCTCGCTTGCCCTCTTCAAGCCCTCTATAGACAAAGCTCGCGGATGGGTGACGATTTGTATCAACCACACGTAATAAACAAATCAAAGATGTGAAAACTCGGATAGCATGTGAGGTGTGGTTCTAGAATGTAGGGCAGAAGACTATGGAACTCGTTGCTTCTCCATACTTGGTCTTCCAACATTTACAATTCCTCCACTCATCTGAGGAAAACATCAACTTCATTTTTCTCTAACGCTTTCAAGAGTGAGGAAAGTAGTTGTGAATCTCATTTGTCCTGGCCTTGCAAACTTTTAAAGTCCCTCTTATTGGTAAACTTACGCAACAAGCTAAGAGTTTGGTGTGGGAGTAAATGAACACCATGAGTCTCGTCGCCTTTGTGATTGCATTCCTCACCTTCGACTCTTTGCTTATCTCCCCTGAAGCAAGATCAATGGAATGAGCGGTACATGGGGTCCACCAAATTATCCCCCTGCTACATTAACAGATGCATTATATATCACAATCTGAACCACAGTTTCCACTCCCACTTTATTCAGACACTCATCCACCAGCTTAAAGAAGCATTCCGCGGTGTGTGCCTCATCGGAGGCATCTATGGACTTCAAAAATGATGTACCCAAGGTGCAATTGACACATAAGTTCACGATGCTCCTTCCTTGCATGTTTGTCCATGCATCAGTCATCGGAGAGCATCCGATCGACTTCCACGTATCTCGAGGGCATTGCAAGTCATCGTACATTTTTTTCACCGCCTTCTTCAGAAATTGATCGCTGAGCTCATACCTCGTAAGAGTCTTTTTTTTTGAAGTCATACCTCGTGAGAGTCTTTAGTCCAGGATCATATTTCAGAATATCATTAGGCTACATGGTATACCACGAGAGGTGGTGTCTGACAGGGATTCGAGGTTTACTTCGCATTATTAGAATCATTTCATGTCAGCACTACATACAGAGCTGAAGATGAGTTCTTCATATCATCCATAGACCGACGGTCAGAGTGAGCGCACCATACATACACTCGAGGATTTACTTCGAGCATGTATTTTTGAGTTGAAAGGGTCGTGGAAGGACCATCTGCCATTTGTGGAATTCACGTACAACAACAGCTATCATTCCAGTATTGACATGGCACCATTCAAAGCCCTATACGGACGGAGATGCCTCACACCTCTCAGTTGGCGTGAGGTAGGTGATCATGCTCTTTACTCCATAGATCTCCTAGAGGAGATCGCGAGGACTATTCATCTTGTGAGATGGAGGCTTCTGACGGCACAAAGCTGCCAGAAGAGCTATGCAGACCGTCGGAGAAGAGACTTGGAGTTTCAGGTAATACAATTATCTTCTCTTAAATCATTCAAACATGATTGTTATCATTCAACTTAACCTCACACACTAATAAAACTCCTGTAAATATGGGTTGGAGATTGGGTATTTTTGCGAGTATCTCCCATGAAGGGAGTGCAGAGATTTGGCGTTCGTGGCAAGCTGGTGCCGCGATATGTTGGTCCGTTCGAGATTCTTGATAGAGTAGGGAAGGTGGCTTACCGAGTAGCCCTTCCTCCACACCTTTCTGCTATTCATGATGTCTTCCATGTATCCAACTTGAGTAAGTATGTGCACGACCCTCGACCCGTCATCAGCTACGAGAATCTTGACGTGGAGCCAGACTTGACTTATGAGAGGCCAATGCAGATACTCGACAGCGCTGTGAAGAAGCTTTGCAGCAAGGAGATTCCATTGGTCAAGGTTTTGTGGCACCGACTCGGTACCGAAGAGGCGACGTGGGAAACCGAAGACGATATGCGAGCACGATACTCGCAGGTTTTCTGAGGTAATCATTAAAACAAGCATTTGTAATTAGATATATGTTAAAATATATAGTTTGTTTTCTCTTTGAGGTTTTTATGGGTTCCAAACCCTTTGAGGTTGTTATGACCATATGAGATTCAAACGAGATACCTAATAGCCTTGACTCGAGTCTCGAGGACGAGACTCCCTTTGAGGCTTTTATATTTGTAACATCCGGATCCGTACAAATCCGAACCCGACCTGATTTGGGTCCGTTTAACCCAATAAAGTTGTCAGTCGGCATTAGGTGACTCAAATCGATCAATTGATCGTGAATCAAAAGTCGTTCGGGCGAAATCGATAAAAAATCGATCGCATCGTAATGCGTGCCCGAAAAAGCCGTGACGCAAATTCGGGAACATCAAAACAAACCGGGACCGACGTTAAATCCAATTCGACAAAACAAGATCAACGGAATTGACCATTCGTTAATCAGAGATCGCTTGGTATTTTCAATTCACAAAATTTAAATCCAAAGTAAAACCGTACCTCGAAAAATTTTCGGGGTTCCAAACCCGATTAAAAATATATCAATGTTATACTCATTTTGATCGTCGTTCTGAGACATTCAAATCGATATATTGTGAATCAAAATCCGAGGTCTGAGGTGCGCATACGACCTCCTTTAAGTATGTTAAATAAATAAGATATTTGATTTAAAAAAATAATATAAAAATAAAATAAATTTTCTATTGTACCAGTAGCACTTAAAATAAATAAAAATAAAAATTTATTTTCTGTTAGAACAGTAGTAGAGTATGTGTTTACCTTATAGGATTCAAATATATATATATATGAGGATGGGGAGCTTGCACCAAGGTGCATGTAACTTTACATGCACCGGCGCTTATATCTTCCACATTTTTTTACTTTTTTGAAAAATACCACCGTGTATATTCATCCATATATTGCTCCAATATGTCATTCGAATTTCATCAGAAACAGAGACTCCTATGACCTCCATCCAGAACATGTAATTTTAACGGTCTTAGAATTGTTGTAATCGACCTGTTCTAGATGGAGGTCATAGGAGTCTCTGTTTCTGACGAAATTCGAATGACATATTGGAGGGATATATGGATGAATATACATGATGGTATTTTTCAAAAAAGTAAAAAAATGTGGAAGATATAAGCGCCAGTGCATGTAAAGTTACATGCATCTTGGTGCAAGCTCCCCATCCTCTCTATACATATATCTATAACTATGACATCACCATGCTAACATCAGCATGCTTAATTGTCACCAATGATGTCAAAAAAAAACAAAGACAAGTGGCTTGAAGAAGCCCAACGTGGAGCCTCCTCTCCTCATTCTTTCCTCCTATCCCTCTTTATTTCCACCATTATCACTCTCCTTTCCTATTACTTCACTCCAACGTGAGAAGCCCATTCCCTCTCCTAATTTTCTTCTCAAATTTCCCCATTCTCTCCAGCCCTCTTCTCCAGCAGTCCTCCTTCATCTGCAAGAACAGCCACTGCTGCTCAACCCTTTGGCTGAAGTCTCCACTGTTGCATGTTAGAAAACCCCAAATTCCTAGAGAGATCTTGAGAGGTACATCCCCTTCCCCTTATTGCTGCCATGCATGCTTATCATGCTTGATCCCCTTCCCCTCATTGCTGCCATGCATGCTTATCATGCTTGATTTTATAAACAATCCAAGACTTTCTTTTGTTGTCATTCACTTATATTCTAACCATTCTAATCAAATAATAGGGGGTTTGTTTCTTCTTGCTAATTACTTGAAATGAAAAATATTGACAAGAAAATTCCTGTATGCTCTTTATGAAATCATTATTGTAAATAAGGATTGGGTGTAAATCTGATCTCAGTTAGCAGGAGTTATAAATCGGATCTGGATCAGATAAAAGTAAGATTGATCAATGGCTTGTTGTGTTTCGTTATACATATCTATAATTGTTCCAAACATAGATTAAACATCAATATAAATTAGGAAAAACGATCATAACATAGATGTTTAGCAATCTGTTCGGTTGTTTCGGATTTTTAATTGAAGCTAATCTGAGTTACAATTAATGGTCTGTTTGGATGTTTAGCATCCCGTTAGAAAATTACCTATGCAGGATATATATTATTTATATGTATTATCACAAACAGGGGGGTGTGCACTTGTATATTGTAATCTCATACCAATCCATTAAATATGTTGTATCATCTTCACATATAGCACCATTTTCATCGAATGAATCGATAGTATTATATGCTATTAGTTAGGATAAAAATTTACTAGATTCAGTAAATTGAATATATAAATTTAATTACAAAAGTATCCGAACATTGAAATGGGTGCATCAGAACTTCCAGACGTTTTGTTTGTTTTTGTTAGTATTTTATGGTTTGGCATTACATGTGCTAGTTGTAGTTAGAATTGTTGGTGTTCTTGCCCTTTTTCATATATTGATTATCTCAATGGACATTAACATTTGATATTCCAATTAGAACCATATAACAAGTAGTAAACACATTAGATTTATATTGCAATCATTAATATAGAAAAAATCTAAGCCTCTAAATGCAATGAATACAAAATGTTTGTTCAACCATTTTCAATTCTACTTCTTACTGTTGCAAGACAAGAGAGTTCGACATGCTTGTCTTTTGATCACTTGACTATAACTTAATTTAGTGTTTCACAATCATTACTAAAATAGCATCATTGTAAGCTTGCAACATGATTTCATTGTAGTATTACTGTAATCAGATTCCACCCGAGTTGGACCTGTAGGAGTTATAATGTACAACAAAATACAAAATAGTAATGATAATAATGTTAATAACAGACACCGTAATCTGGTATTCTATTAACTAAATGATTACATCATGCTTACAATTCATTACTCAAAATACTTATATGGTTACAATTATACATCATATAATATTAATCAGTGATTGTTAGGTAAAGGGTTGAATAGCATTATACTGACAAATCTCTTAAACTCTCTATATTCAATCCATCGTTAAGCAATTACATATGACCTTATATGAATATTGAGACACAAATATTAGGATTTGTTTAGTTTTCTCTTTTGAGTCTAATAAATGATTATTTATATCATTGTAACTACTAATCTCACCAATTGTTCCTTTAGATATAGCATACTAAATATTGATCATTATTGAGAGGAGACATTGACTAGCTAATTAGATCTGTTAAGTTACTCACATAAGAGATTAGGAGAGGGTTGGGAAATTAAATAAGTATGACGATGACTCAGAGAGGATAACTAATATTGTGCCGATCATGGTGACCCTTACACCTGATTGTGCGAGGGTGCTGTGACCCTCAGCTGGGCGGAAGATCGGAAGCCCAGTTTGGGTAGCGACCGCCAAGTGCGCGGGTCTAGGATCTCAGTCCCTTCACGATTTTTTTACGCGAGCTCGCAGTATTTTTACGCCTATTTGGAATCTCGACTTTTGACTAGTTCCGCTGACCCTTTGTTGTAGGATACCCATGTTGGGGATCCTCGGTTTTTCAATTTTTCGTACGAGCTCGTTTGTCCGTTACCGGTCGGGCCCGTCTAGAGTGACTTTTCCGGAAAGTCTCTCTCACCCGTCTCCGGGGCGTAAGGGGGCGAGATGGAAGAGCCCTTATGAGGCTACCTCACCGCTTGAGTTTTTGGTTACTTTTCGCCAGCAGACTTGGTGATGATACATCCAAATCATCCATGTCTACATCTAGGTCACCTAGGGTTACACCTGAGATAGTAGCAGTTGAGGTTTGGAGGAGTTACAATCAAAGTTGAGTTGGTGGGAAGTGACTATAATTAAATAAGTTTTGAAACCCATATAAGCTAGTGGACGCATTGGGAACTTAGTTAGGATGCATTATATAACACTGGATGCCTAAGAAGCATGGAAGACCGTATCGATATCGATATCGTTTCGGTCTGTCCGAAAAAGGATATATCGGGATATATCGCTGATATATCGACGATATTGGTGGAAATGTCGAAAATGGTTCAAAAAAGCATTTTTTGCCATTTTTCAGAAATTAACGCCATCCAAGATATCAAACCAACAAATAACCTACAAATAAACACTTATATCACACATACCGGTCATTTATAAACCATATATTGCACAAATCGGTATCGCACGTATCGGTCATATCGAACATATCGATATTAATATTGATTCATGACTTATAAATATTGGAAATTGATTTTATTCAAGTTCTTATAACATGAAATACTACAAATATACACCTAAAAAATACATATAGATCATTTATGAGGACTATGATCCTTATAGTACACATATCAATCATATCGAACATATCGCTGATATTGATAGTTGTTGACATACTATATATATTGAAAATGGAGTTCATCCAAGTACTTTGATCACTAAATAATTTACAAATGTACTCTTACTCTCTTAGATAGCACATATCGATCATCTATGAACCTTATATCGCATATATCGATACGACGGTACTGTTAGTTATTGACCTACATATATATATATATTGAAAATGAAGTTTATCCAAGTTCTTAGATCACTAAATTACTTACAAATATACTTTAGATCACACATATCGATCATATATAAAGCTTATATTGCATATATCAATATTAATGTTGATTCTTGACTTATAGATTTTTTTGAAGAATTGACTTATAGATATTGAAAATGGATTTTATTCAATTTTTACATCATGAAATAACTTGTAAATATACATCAAGTTGAAGAACCATTGTATGCACCCTCCCGTCGCATCGTACCCTACCAGTTGGGGGTCTCGCTGCCCGGTCAGCGAGCCTGGGGGGGCTAGGGGGGCCCAGGTTGGCCCCCCTTTGTGGTGGTGTAGGGGCAGCGCCCCCGACCCGGAACAAAGTATATAAATCATAGATTGTTTTAATACTGTGTGTAGCTAGATAGGTAGTGGAATCAAGCTTGCATGAATAATAGCATTGATATATAGGGATATCGACGAAATATCGGTGATATCGGTCAATATCCTGTATTTTTTGTACTGAATCCATTCATTTTTGACCGATATGGCGATATATTGTCGATATATCGTCGATATCCCTGTAAAAAGATATACACTCCGATTTCGATACTACCAACCTCTCGATACCGATATATCAGCGATATATCGCCGATACGGCCTTCCATGCTACGGAGGCACCCCAATCCAAAGGCACTCCCCACGTCTTAGAGTCATATTGTGACGTCGTACACTGACTAAGACCACATACTATCCACTAGACTTGAATTTTAAATAAATCAATAAACCTTTCCAATTACACCTTTCCCATCTTCAAAATCCAAAAAAAAACGATATCTGAATAATATGAGAATATATATATACATATATACACTCACACACACTTATGAGCAATCAATTACAATATAAAAATATTTATATGGAAAATGTTGGAATAAAGGGTGAATAGGGGAGGTACATACAAGCCACTTGGAAACCTTTTTACATTGCAAGTAGAAATAACTTTTAGATGTTTCTGCCTTTCTACTTGTTTCTTTTGTAACCATATTAAATGCCCGCTTATTTTATAATATGAATCATAGGTGTACCAGCGCTCGCTGATACCTCTTCTTCCTAACATGTTTTGGCAGGCAAGAAGCGTGCTGCTCTGTAGCTGTTGATGACTTCTGGTGAACGAGTTTATAATAGGGTATGATGTCTTTTGTTTCGATTTTTGGTTCAGCTTATGATGTAATATGCCTCCTTTCTCTTCAGTTATATATTTTGGGATCTACATGTAAATTGTAATACATTCTTTTGTAACATGTATTGTTATATGGAAATGAATGAAATATCGGTGGCACATGTTTACTATTATTCAAGGCCTTAAGCGTTGGTTTCGGTCACCATTTTAGTGACCGACCGAAACGGAATTTCGATCGAATTTCGATCGAAATTTCGGTCATTTCGGTCGTTTTTTGTACTAGATTTCCCATATTTCGATCATTACGACCATTTCGGTCGAATTTCGATTTCGACAGAAATTCGACTGAATTTCGCAGAATTTTGAGGCCATGCTATTATTGTTGATGTCTCTGTGGTTATTTATTGAATGTGAATGTCATATGCAACACCAGAATTTTTTTTCATGTTTTTCAGTACGTGCGATCACATGCGAATGTAGTAGTGCGAACGTGTGTAAACGGTACTCGGATCCTAAGAGAGTCACAACATCTAACTCATAGCATTTTTATGTGGCCATTGAGAAGAAAGCAGATTTTGACGATGGACTGCTGTTCAAGATTCTCTGCAAGTGTCTCCCGCTCGTGCCCCTTGTGTGATTTGCAGATAGAAATTGTAGAGCATCTTTTCTTTCTTTGTGGGAAGTCTTCCTCTATTTGGTTGGAGCTTGGCTTAGACTTGCTGAATCTTCACGATATAGATGCATTCTGGGATTCTTTACACACATTGAAGCATTGTCCCAAAGATGAGCTTCTTCTTCTCATAAAAATTATTTGGGCATTGTGGCTAGCTAGTGTACTCTTAGCCTCTCAACATTTGTATCTTGATAATGTAATTTCCCATGCGAAGACTCTTCTCATGTGATGTCTACTTTTAAGACTTCTCTCTTAATATATTTGGGGTGGACACCGTAGCATGTTCTCCCTTTTTGACTAAAAAACTCAGCATGCTTCCAACCTTGATCCTGCAAAGCCTCCAAATGACACCTTAAAAAAACAATACTCATCATCACAAAGAGATAATACTTAAATTAGAGCTCAATCTGTGAAGAAAAGTATAGTGAAATATGGATGGAAAGTACAAGACAATGCATTTTTCTGTAAGGAATATGTCATTCATCAATGACGAGCCCACTTATTGGCCAATGATTATCATTTTAGTATCTATTACGAGATGAGAATAATCAATATCCTATATCCTAGGAACAACCGACATGAATATGAAATGGCTTTGTCTGTGTTGGTAGACTTGCAAAGAAGGTAGGCGAACCTGAATATTTTTCTTATAGAAGTAAAAAAACTCTTCTGAAAATGTGACATTGGTGAAGAGAAGGTTGATATACAACATTCTTGCCTTCCGGTGGCCAATCTTTGTGATGTCTCAGGAGACGAAGAATAGTGACAGGGATGAGCCAAGGTGGACCTTGGTGAAGAGCGTGACCATTACGCATTTTTGCTACATGAAATTAGAGGGTAGGTCACAAGGATTAATGACAGGTTGGAATAGAGAAATTGTGCGTCTCTGTGCATAAAAAGTAGGTCATCAGGTGCTCTTAGTTGTGGTTAAAAGGAAGATTGATCAGATAATCACCAACATGTATGGTCCAGTTGATGGGGTTGCCAAAACTGCCTTGTGGAGGGAGTTGAGGTAGATCCCTAGTGAGTTTCATTGGTTGTCGAAGATTTTAATGTCACGTTTGGAGTGTTGATCACCTTGGGGAGAGAGATGGTCAAGACCAAGGCTTGAATGAATTTGTGGCCTTGGTGGGTATTTTGCACGTGGAGGTTCTCGACCCTAGCAATTGGAAATACACTTGGAGAAATAAAAAATGCTAAGTCACGTATTGATTGGTTTATGGTATCAGTTGATTGGTTGACTGTTTTTGAGCTGAAGTTTACGAAGGTCGTCCCTAGAGTTCACTCGGATCATAGCCCCACTATGTGGACTCATGGGTGGTTGAAAAAAAACACCCTCTCGTTTTAGATTTGAGCAATCATGGTGTTTAGTGGAGGGATTTAAGTCCATGGTGGCAGATTTTTGGCACGGTGGCGTGGTCCATGGTTTTGCTATCGGGAGTCTTTTCTTAAAGTTGTGAGTGCTTAGGGATAGACTTATGATTTAAAAATGCGAGAGTCATGAGCAAACAAGAAGAAGAAACATAGTTCAAGAGGAGTTTGGTTGGTTGGACTGGCTAAAGGATGGAATGTTACCGACGATTGATGAATTTGAGGAACATGTGCTACATTAGATTGAATTGCTTAAGGAGGATAGGCGGACTGAGATAGACTGAAAGCGGAGGTCGAGATAACTATGGCTAAAAAAGGGTGATACCAATACAAAGATTCTCCCACAATATGGCAAGCTTAAGGCTATGATGGAACCACATTCACTCTATTGACATCTTTGGGGAAGAGGTGGCTGAGGACCATGATTTTGGCACTGCTACTACGTAATACTTTTGTCAATTGAGCAAGCAGTGGATTGATCAAGGAGTCGTTGGGGGGGGGGGGGGGGGGGGCTAACATCAACAAGATCTCACATGCTCAAAACATGGACCTTACGATGGAAGTCCATATTCATGAGGTTTATGATGCTGTTGTGAATCTTAATGAAGAAGGTGTGGCGGACCTAGATGTGTTTCCGCTTTTGTTTACATGATCTTTTGAAATGTGGTGAAGGAGGATGTGATGGACTTCATTGCGGAAATCTTGTAGTGTAACATGAGTTGAGTTGCTTTATATCTTTCTACTCGCGAACGGGACTATGGTCAAGCACATGGAGGACCTCACTCCCATCGCTATTTCTAATGGGATATACGTTATTTGTCAAAGATGCTTGCCAATCGGCGTAAGCGTATGCTTGGTAACATAATTTCCCATGACCAATCAACCTTCGTTCCTAACTGGACTATGATGGATAGCTTTGTCTTAGCAACTAAGATGGCTTCTGATCAGAAGAGACGATAATCAAAGGGTATTCTTTGGAAGATTGATTTTTCCAAGGCCTTGACAATATTGAATGGAGGTTCATTTGGTCTATGCTTCACAAGATGGAATTTTGGACATGTGGATTTCTTGGATAAAGTAGTATGTTGCAATGATTTCTTACTCACTTTTGGTTAAAGAAAGGCTGGAGGGTGGTTACTTTCAACCTTCGAGGGGGGTTCGACGAGGATTATTTTGCTTCTTTCTTATATTTGGTTGTTGCGAATGCTCTTGCAATTCTGGTCAAGAGGGGGGTTATAGGCAGTTTCATCTCTGGATACAATTGTATTGTCACTTCCATTTCAGTTCTACGATATATACGTGACATGGCGTTCTTCATTGAGTGAGGAGTGAGGGAGGTGCTAGTGGTGCTTGACTTTTCAGATCCATGTCAAGTTTTAGAATCAATAGAAGCGAATCGGGATTTGGCTGGGTGTTCCTAGGAGGATGTCAATACATGTAGCATAGTACTCAGATCCCAACTAACTAGCTTCTTTGTTACATATCTTGGTCTTCCCTCACTAGTGGCCGACTCAGAGCTCCTTGGCTCCATTGGTGAGAAATTCGAGAGTAGACTAGTTAGTTGGAAATTCACATGCCTATTGAAGGGTGGTAGACTTGTGTTCATGAAGTTGGTATTGCCTACTATCTTGATATTCTTTACTTCCACAAGTCATGTTCATGTCAGCATTATAAAGTGGTTGAAGGCTATTATACATCTTTTTTTTTGGATTGGAGTGAGGTAAGGTAGTCGATGGTTGCATATGGTGGATTTGTGAACGATCACTCATCAAAAAGAGAGTGGTGACTTGGGTGCAAAGAGGCTCGAGGAATTGAATGCATCTCTTCTAGCGAAGTTGGTTGTTTAGGTTTTGGGCAAATGGGATAACTTGTTTGATTGCCTACTCGCCATATATAATGTGTATGTAAACTTGTATTTTGGTGTGAGGGATGCTCTCAATCCTCCACTTTTTGGTGAGGGATCTATTATGTGGTACCTTTGGTGAGGCACATGTTGATGCCTAGGTTGGACAATAATAACTGACTAGTCATAGTGTTGGAAGGATGAGTTGTTTGGTGCTGATGTGCTAGTTGATCGATATCTAAGGTTTTATTATGCGTTGAATGTAATGAAACAATTGTAGAGATTTGGAAGAACGCGACATGGTGCCCATCATTTTACTTGGGTTTCTCGAATAACTGACTGCAAGAGTGCTTGGATTTAATGTGAGAGCTGGCTCGGAGGGTCCTTAAAAGGATAGTAACATCTGGTTTTGGGCGGATGGAGGATTCCTGATGAAGAAGGTGCCCACCCTTTTGCTTAAGTTTCTCGAATAATTGACTGTAAGATTGCTTGGATTTAATGTCAGAGCTGGCTGATTTTTTTTTGACGCTGAGCTGGCTGATTTGGAGGGTCCTTTCGAGGACAGTAACATATGTTTTTGGGCAGATGGTTATTCTTGATGAAAATGGTGCACATATGTCTCATATTTGGTACAATCGTAAGATGGGGTCACTGTTGTTGAAGTCGGCCTGACTACCGAGTGGGGAGGGGGGTAGCCGACTCGATGAGGTCAAATCGGCTGTTAGTAGGGGGGGGGGGGTAGCTGACTCGATGAGGTTAAATCGGCCGTTAGTCGAGTAGGCTCGATTAGTCTACTAACTAATTGGCCAAGTCGACTGACTAAGCGTCTGCTTTTTACAGAGTTTTTGAACTCACTGCCCACAAACCCGACCCGAGAACCTGATTAAGGGCGGATTTGGGGTTACTATCGCACAATAAACTTTCTCCTCCAAACCCATCGCGCCAGTGCCCTGAAACTACCCTCCACCTCCTAGAAAACGAGGACATCGCTCCCTCCTCTGCATCGCCGTCCCCTCCTCCACATCACTGGCGACATTGTGGCTACTCCTCTTGGTGCAGGTCCTCAACCACACCTTCCTCTTCATTGCAGCTCCCCCTTCTCTACTTCCTTCTGCCAAGAACAAGGTATCATGTTAGGGTTTTTTTATTGCTTTCAGAATTGTATTATGTTGCTCTACCTTTGTTGAATGCACATGGTGGTCTCTTGTGCTCAACCTTGACCATCAGACAGGTCATGCATCTGCTGACAAGTTACGCCACCTCGCGCTTCATCTCATCCCACCAGAAATGTCGACGCAGATCACGGTACATCTTTGTGCTGCCTGGATGGATCGATAACCGTGAACTGTGTACCTCCTCGAGAATGTCTTTGCGAAGCTGCTCGTCATTGGGTACAACGACCCGACCTGCCTTCCATAAAATGGACTCTGTCACCACAAAATCGTCAACCTCGTCCTTGACGGCTCGCATGTATTTATCTCGGATCTAAGGATCTGTCTTCTGGCCATCGACGGTGCGATCCACAAACTGCTGAACCGTGGAGGTACGGTGGTAGAAATGGATGTACTCTCTTGAGGATGCCAATCAGTCAAAGCTGCGATCATATCCCATGTGTACAGCCAGCCCTCAGCATAGGCTCTCCTGCTAAGTACGTCGGTCACCACGTTTCCCTTACCTGAATGGTAAAAGATCGTGCAATCGTAATCCTTTAGTAGCTTAAGCCACTTGTGTTGCCTCATGTTCAGCTCCTTCTGATCAAATATATATTTCAGGCTCTTGTGATCTGTAAAGATCTCGAAATTCACTCCATATAAATAGTGGCGTCAGATCTTCAGGGCGAAGACAACTGCCGCCAATTCCAAGTCATGGGTAGGTAATTCCGCTCATGCGATCTCAACTGTCGTGATGCGTAAGCAATCACATGACCTCTCTGCATCAATACAGTTCTTAGACCATCTCCTGAGGCATCTGTATATACTGCATAATTCTGCATGCCTGGTGGAAGTGCAAGAATGGGCGATGTCGTCAATCTCTCCTTCAGTGTTCTGACGACCTGCTCACATGAATCATCACAAACGAATGGAACTCCCTTCTGTGTCAATCATGTCAAAGGGCGAACAATGCGTGAAAATCCATTGACAAAGCGTCTGTAATAACCTGCTAGCCCAAGGAAGTTCCGAATCTGAGTAACTGTCTTGGGTTGCTCCGAAGACATGATTGCCTCAATCTTCGCAGGATCAACTGCGATGCTTGCTCCAAAAATGACATCCCCTAAAAACGAGACCTGTGATAACTAAAACTCACACTTGCTCAACTGAGCATACAGCTTGTGCTCCCGTAATGCATCCAAGACGATCCGTAGATCATTCGCATGATCCCATTCATTCTGTAAGTATATGAACACATCATCAATAAACACCACCATAAATTTATCCAAATATGGACGGAAGATCCGATTCATCATATCCATGAAAGCTGCAGGTGCATTGGTGAGCCCAAATGGCATCATCACAAACTCGTAGTGACCATAGCGAATCCTGAAGGTTATCTTCGGAATATCGGACTTTTGAATCCTCAACTGATGATAGCCTGAACGAAGATCGATCTTCGAGAAAATTGAAGATCCCTGGAGCTGGTCGAACAAATCAAAAATGTGCGGCAATGAATAACGGTTCTTCATCGTTTTCTTATTCAGCTGCCGGTAATCGATGCATAACCTCATGTATCCATCCTTCTTCTTGACAAATAGAACCGGAGCGTCCCAAGGTGAAGTGTTCGGCCTCACGAAACCCAAGTCAAGTAAATCTTGCAATTGCACCTTCATCTCTCTCAACTCAGCCGGTGCCATGCGGTAAGGAGCCATCAAGATCAGTTGTGTATCTGGTAGCAATGTGGTCTCGAACTCGATCTCTCTCTTAAGAGGTAATCTTGTTAGCTCATCAGGAAACACATATGGGTAATCTAATACTACTCGGATATCATGTACCATAGGCTCATTACCAGATACCTTCCGAACGAATGCTAGGTATGGATCGCATCCCTGATCAACAAGCCGCTGAGCACGCAACACTGAAATGTACTCCATTTTGGAATCATGTAAAGTATCCTCAAAAGTGAACTCGGGTAAATTTGGAATCTTGAAGACAACTGTCTTCCTAAAGCAATTAACGAGTGCATGATGAGCTGATAACCAATCCATGTCTAGAATCAAGTCAAACTCATCAAGCTGTAGAAGTAGACAATCTGCGATCATCTCGTGACCGCCAATCTATCAGTACTGGCAAATGCTTTACTATCAGGGAATTGATAAACAACTGGCCACCTGGCCCTCGGATGTGATATGAAAAAGATAGTCTCTGCGACTCTTCCTAATGAAGCTAGCAATCTCGAAGCAAGGAAAGAATATGTCACTCCAGAATCAAATAAAACATGGAAAGGTCGGCCCAAGATTGAGACCATACCTTTCACCACAGTAGCTGTTGAACGGGTCTGCTCCTCGGTCACTGTGTAGATGATCCTGCCTGGCTGGTGCGGCACTGGATCCTACCACACTCTGTGTATGTCTCTGTTGTTGCCTCCTAAAGTTGGAGTTCCTGCCATGAAAACTCCCTGAACGTTGTGCCTGAGGTTGCGACTGTGAAGGCTGTTGCTGAGGTTGAGGCTCTCCAGATCTCTGAGGACACTGATGCCAGTAATGTCCCCACTCATGGCACAAGTAGCATCGGACTGGCCGAGTAGATGGAGTGGTCGTGTCTGTGCTCCGAGCCGATCCTGCTGGGGGTATGTCTGCTCGCTGCGACCCAGATGGTCGAGCGGAATATGTGCCACGTCCGGCAAGTGCTCCTCCTACAGTAGTCGATGGAGATGAGCGAGCACTGCTTGAAAATGTTGAACCTGTAGACTAGAATCGCCCGGCAGACCTCTGCTGCTGAAATAGTCGACGGATCGGCCCAAAAGATCGTCGTGGTCTAGGCACTGCTCCAAACGAGCTCCAGAAACGTCTCTCTCTGATGTCCTTGAACTTCTCTGCTGCGTCAGTGGCCTCGGAGATGGAAGTGTTGTGCAATCCGAGCAGCTTCTCCTGTACCTCCTCTCGCATGCCTTTGATGAATTTTTCCAGATTCTCCTCTGGGAATGCGGCAGCTGCAGGTGTATATCGAGACAGCTCGGTGTATCTCACGAAGTAGTCTCTAGTTGTCATCCGTCTCTAACGAAGCTCTGCAAAAATTCGGCGCTGGAACTCCTTCCACTTCGCAGAAAAGAAGTGGGACCTAAATCATGTCTCGAAATCATCCCATATAGGCTCGCGGCCTAATTCAGAAACTACGGCATCCCACCATCTCTCAGCAAAGTCTGTCAGTGAGTACTCCAAAAAAGATAGCCACGTGTCTCGTAGCGCGCATATCATCCTCAGCACCTTCATCACCCTCTTGAGTCACTACTCAGCAATATCTGATGTACCGGTGCCTTCGAGCATGGGCACATTGGCCCGCTGGTAGGAAGTGAAGACCGACTGGTGCCTGTGAATGGCACAGTACTCGTGTGTACCCTCATCTGTAAAGTCAACAGGGTCCTGCTCCCAGTCAAAGTCTCCATCCTCCTCAGCTCTGTGCTCTGGTATCTCCTCAAATGGATCATTGAAATGAGGATGTTGTAACTTTATTAATTGTCGCTGGTCCTGGCGTGTGCCGTCATGAGATGGACAGTAGATGTAATCTGACAGCTCCTCAAATCTCATCTCTATATCAATCTGTCGGTCTGCAATCTCAGTATATTGTGTCAGAATTTGGTCCTACTGGCCTCTCATAGTAGCTTGTTGTAGCTGAAGATCGGTGAGAGCAGTCAGTATGCGTGTCAGCAGGTCAGTCGTCTCCTGGCCTGATCGGGATGCCATGGCTCTGTATGAGAACCATTTTAAGTTATAATAATGCCATTCGTAGAGACTTATCATATATGATTTTCTCTTCTTGGGATATAATATGAAAATTAATGAAATTGGTAACATATGTGGTGATTGAATTCTAATGTCATATTTTTCCTTGTCAGAATCACAACAAGTCGGGAGACTGTCGCTGTCCGGGAACTTAATGCGATCATAATTGTAATACTGCAAATGTGTGTATCGGGGTACCACGGCTCTGATACCAAACTGTGCCTCTCTTAGAATCCGGGTACACATTTACACACGTTCGCACTACTACATTCGCATGTGATCGCACGAAGTACTGAAAAACATGAAAACAAAATCTACTGTTGCATATGACATTCACATTCAATAAATAACCACAGAGACAACAACAATAATAGTAAACATGTGCCACCAATATTTCATTCATTTTCATATAACAATACATGTTAGAAAAGAATGTATTGCAATGTACATGTAGATCCCAAAATATATGACTAAAGAGGAAGGAAGCATATTACATCATAAGCTGAACCAAAAACTGAAACAAAAGACATCATACCTTCTGGTATAAACTCGATCATCAGAAGTCATCAACAGCTACAAAGCAGCAGGCTCCTTGCCTGCCAAAATA
The DNA here is from genome assembly GCA_037367405.1 of Ottelia alismoides. Taxonomy (NCBI): domain Eukaryota; kingdom Viridiplantae; phylum Streptophyta; class Magnoliopsida; order Alismatales; family Hydrocharitaceae; genus Ottelia; species Ottelia alismoides. Next base: position 526,943 of record JAZKJV010000027.1, read on the forward strand.
TGTTAGGAGAAAGAGGTATCAGCGAGCGCTGTTATACCCATGATTCATATTATAAAATAAGCAGGCATTTAATATGGTTACAAAAGAAACAAGTAGAAAGGCAGAAACATCTAAAATTTATTTCTACTTGCAATGTAAAAAAGTTTCCAAGTGGTTTGTATGTATCTCACCCTATTCACCCTTTATTCTAACATTTTTCATATAAATATTTTTATATTGTAATTGATTGCTCATAAGTGTGTGTGAGTGTGTATATATGTATATATATTCTCATATTATTCAGATGTCATGTTTTTTGGATTTTGACGATGGGAAAGGTGAAATTGGAATGGTTTATTGATTTACTTAATTCTCAAGTCTAATGGATAGTATGTGGTCTTGGTCAGTGTTCGACCTCACACTATGACTCTAAGACGTGGGGAGTGCCTTAAGATTGGGGTGCCTCTGTAGGCATGCGGTGTTATATAATGCATCCTAACTAAGTTCCCAAAACGTCTATTAGCTTATAGGGATTTCAAAACCAATTTAATTATAGTCACTTCCCACCAACTCAACTTTGATTGTAACTCCTCCAAACCTCAATTGCAATTATCTCATCTGTAAACCTATGTGACCTAGATGTAGACATGGATGATTTGGATGTAGCATCGCCAAGTCTGCTGGTGAAAAGTAACCAAAAACTCAAGCGGTGAGGTAGCCCCATATGGGCTCTTCCGTCTCGCCCCCTTATTGGAAGTACGGTCCAATAGAGGGAAAAGTCTACTCCAAAACTACGCCCTGAAGACGGGTGAGAGAGACTCTCCGGAAAAGTCACTCTAGACGGGCCCGACCGATAACGGGCAAACGAGCTTGTACGAAAAACTGAAAAACCGAGGATCCCCCGCATGGGTATCTTAAAACAAAGGGTCAGCGGAACTAATCAAAAGTCGAGATCCCAACGAGGCATAAAAACATTGCGAGCTCGCGTAAAAAAACCGTGAAAGGACTGGGATCCAAGACCCGCGCAATTACCCAAACTGGGCTTCCTATCTTCCGCCCAGCTGAGGGTCACCGCACCCTCGCACAATCAGGTGTAAGGGTCACCATAATCGCCACAATTTTAATTATCCTCTCTAAGTCATCGTCATACTTATTTAATTTCTCAACCCTCTCTTAATCTCTTCTGTGAGTAACTTAACAGATCTAATTAGCTAGTCAATGTCTCCTCTTAATAATGATCAATATTTATTATGCTATATCTAAAGGAACAATTGGTGAGATTAGTAGTCATAATAATATCAATAATCATTTGTTAGACTCAAAAGAGAAAACTGTCCAAATCCTAAAATTCGTGTCTCAATACTCATATAAGGTCATATGTAATAGCTTAACGATGGATTGAATATAGAGAGTTTAAGAGATTTATCAGTATAATGCTATTCAACCCTTTACCCAACAATCATTGATTAATATTATATGATGTATTATTGTAACCATATAAGTATTTTGAGTAATAAATTGTAAGCACGATGTAATCATTTAGTTAATAGAATACCAGATTGTGGTGTCTGTTATTATCATTATTATCATTACTATTTTGTATTTTGTTGTACATTACAACTCCTACATGTCCAACTCATGTGGAATCTGATGCTACAGTAATACTACAATGAAATCATGTTGCAAGCTTACAAATGCTTTCTTAGTAATGATTGTGAGACACTAAATTAAGTTATAGTCAAGTGATCAAAAGATAAGCATGTCGAACTCTCTTTTCTTGCAGTGCATATAAGAGTAAGAAGTAGAATTGAAAATGGTTGAACATACATTTTGTATTCATTGCATTTAGAGGCTTAGATTTTTTATGTATTAATGATTGCAATATAAATCTAATGTGTTTACTAGTTGTTATATGGTTCTGATTGAAATATCAAATGTTAATGTCCATTGAGATAATCAATATATGAAAAAGGGCAAGAACACCAACAATTCTAACTACAGCTAACACATGTAATGCCAAACCATAGATACTAACAAAGACAAACAAAATGTATGGATGTTCTTATGCACCCATTTCAATGTTCGGATACTTTTATAATTAAATTTATATATTCAATTTACTGAATCTAGTAAATTTTTATCCTAACTAATAGCATATAATACTATTGATTCCTCAGATGAAAATGGTGCTATATGTGAGGATGATACAACATATTTAATGGATTGGTATGAGATTACAATATACAAGTGCACACCCCCTTGTTTGTGATAATACATGTAAATAATATATATCCTGCATGGGTAATTTTCTAACAGGTTGCTAAACATCCAAACAGATCATTAATTGTAACTCAGATTAGCTTCAATAAAAAATCCGAAACAACCAAACAGATTGCTAAACATCTATGTTATGATCGTTTTTCCTAATTTATATAGATGTTTAATCTATGTTTGGAACAATTATAGATATGTATAACGAAACACAGCAAGCCATCGATCAATCTTACTTTTATCTGATCCAGATCAGATTTATAACTCCTGCTAACTGAGATCAGATTTACACCCAATCCTTATTTACAATAATGATTTCATAAAGAGCATACAGGAATTTTCTTGTCAATGTTTTTCAATTCAATTAATTGATAAGAAGAAACAAACCCCTAATATTTGATTAGAATGGTTAGAATATAAGTGAATGACAGCAAAAGAAAGTCTTGGATTGTTCATAAAATCAAGCATGATAAGCATGCATGGCAGCAATGAGGGGAAGGGGATGTACCTCTCAAGATCTCTCTAGGAATTTGGGGTTTTCTAACATGCAACAGTGGAGACTTCAGCCAAAGGGTTGAGCAGCAGTGGCTGTTCTTGCAGATGAAGGAGGACTGCTGGAGAAGAGGGCTGGAGAGAATGGGGAAATTTGAGAAGAAAACTAGGAGAGGGAATGGGCTTCTCACGTTGGAGTGAAGTAATAGGAAAGAAGGAGAGTGATAATGATGGAAATAAAGATGGATAGGAGGAAAGAATGAGGAGAGGAGGCTCGACGTTGGGCTTCTTCAAGCCACTTGTCTTTTTTTTTGACATCATTGGTGACAATCAAGCATGCTGATGTCAGCATGATGATGTCATAGTTATAGAGATATATGATATATATATTTTTGAATCCTATAAGGCAATCACAGACTCTGCTATTGTTCTAATAGCAGAAAAATAAAATTTAATTTTTATTTATTTTATTATATATATTTTAAACTTAACAGTGCTGCTGGTACAGTTAACAGATATTTTATTTTATTTTTATATTATTTTATTTTAAATCAAATATCTTATTTATTTAGCATACTAAAAGGAGGTTGTACGCGCACCTCGGACCTCGGATTTTGATGCACAATATATCGATTTGACTATCTCAGAACGACGATCAAAATGAGTATAACACTGATATATTTTTAATCGGGTTCGGAACCCTGAAATTTTCGAGATACAGTTTTGGTTGGAATTTAAATTTTGTGAATTTAAAATACCAAACGATCTCTGATTGACGAACGATCAATTCCGTTGGTCTTGTTATGTCGAATCGACGACAGTCCTGATTCATTTTGCAGTTTCCGAATTTGCCTCGTAGCTTTTTCGGGCACGCATTACGTTGCGATTGATTTTTTTGTCGATTTCGCCCGAACGACTTTTGATTAACGATCAATCGATCGATTTGAGTAATCTAATGCCGGCTGACAACTTTATTGGGTTAAACGGACCCAAATCGGGTTGGGTTCGGATTTGTGCGGATCCGGATGTTACAGATGCACTTATTTCTTGCAGACATGTGATCGACTGATCGTATCCACTATCCTAGCATTGTTGTGGTACCATGCCAAAGGATGAATAATATCAAATATCATCTTGATGGTTTAGTGGACTGTATAAAGACCCATCTTGTGGTCGAACACTTTACTCAAACCAATGATGTCGACTACTTTATTCAAACCAGTGACATAGAGGATGCATGCATGTTAATATCCAAGATCTCTTATATTCCTATTGGTGTTTCTGCAAAGTCGAGGCCTACTTATGATCCACCTCTTGAGGATACCAAATAATAATATTATATTTTTTTGGAAAATTCATGTAGTTACAATTACAAGTGATGGCGCATACTACTTCCTATAGCCATTGCCATGATGCTTGTCATATTCTCAAGTACGTGAAAGGGTCTCCAAGGAAAAATTTATCCTTCAAGAAGCATGGGCATCTGAATATATTGTCCACTCCAATGAAAACCATGCTAACCACGTTAAAGAAAGGTGATTAACTACTACCTATGTTGCCTTCTTGGGAAGTTACTTGGTCACCTCGTATACTGAGAAACAACCTGAGATTGCTAGACCAAGCTTCAAAGTAGAATACCAAGTGGTGTCTCATACTACTTGCTAGACCAACCTGAGATTGCTAGACCAAGCTTCAAAGTAGAATATGCGAGATTGTCTCTCTCGCATATTCCAAATTATTGATTATGCTCACATGCACTACAACTACTACTTTTATACCATATTGCATCCTATGTGTTGCATCAGAGGACAAATCACATTGAGATTGATTGCCACACCATTTGTAATAACTTCACAAGAGAAAATATCACTACTCTCTACCATTGTTTTAAAAATGCGCCTCGAGGCATTGAGGCGTACGCCTCGAGGCATTTTTCAAGGAAAACACCTCGAGGCTATAGCCTCATTCATCATCAATGAGGCATGCGCCTCGAGGCTTATGAGGCGTTGCCTCGTTTGTGTGCTGATTTTTTTTCTACAATATTTTTTCTTTTCTTTTTTGTTGTGGGCATTTCATCTTTCGTAGACAAGTATTTTCAAGTCCTTAAGCTCACAATTCACTGAAATACATTTTTTTAGTTTATTAAAGTATTAAGCTTATTTTTACTTTGTTATGCATGTTCTTTATAAATCAAATGAACAAAAAATTGAGTCTTGAGTCCTTAAATCTAATGCCTCTACTCTTTAGTGTGAATCAAGCATAAATGCTTTCTTTATTAAAATATTTGGATGCAAGTCCCCTAACTTGACCTAAATTTAGAAAAGTATATTTTTGTAAACACGTCTCATCTTTTCTTCTATTCAATCATGACTAAATTAATACACATCAAAGCATGCATGAACAAAGATGGTCATAGCATGCAATATTCCAAGTATTTTATCCCCCAATCCTTATTTAAAGTAAAAAGTGATCATGGATTCACTACTTACTCTCTTATCCTTCTCAATTGAATGACACGCATATCTCACCCAATTTTGAAAATGGTGTGTTACATCTAGTCCCTTTAGTTAAATTTTATTCAAAACTTTAAATTTTGCAGAGAGTTACCCATTATTGTGCTTGCATATCTATAGTTACTTGACTCCTTACAGATTTAGAGACCAAAAAGAGAGTTATATAACAACTTGAATGTTTAAACCATGATGTTAGCCTTAAAATGTCATGGAGTTATGTATTCAATCATAAGTATTTAATTTCTATTCTCTCAAAAAAAAACTATTTAATTTATAACTTGAAGATTGTAATTACGATTAATTATTATACTTTATGGAAAAAATTCTTTCACGAGTGAGGCTTATGCCTTGATACGCCTCGAGGCTTACGCCTCAAGGCAATACTGGGAAAACGCCTCGATACGCCTCATGTTTTTTAAAACCTTGCTCTCTACATCTCATCTAGAGCTTCAAGTGGCAAAATTTTTTCACCAAAAGACTTCCCAGGTAGCACCCTAGTTTTCTACACATGCTAGGAATGATTGAAATCTATGCTCAGCAGAATTAATTTTTCACTTGGAATCTATGTCATCTCCCAAAGCAAGAAAGTCAACTTTTAACCATGATTTGGTAGTTAAGCAAATGAGACTTCCATCCAAAATACCATGGTTCAAACTTAACTCTTCCAAAAAAGATGGCAACTCCATGCCTCTAACCCATTATCTATCTTTTGGCCAAAAACTTCTGCCATCGTTGCACCAAGGCAAGGCAATGATACGAATTAATAAACATAAGTACACCTTAAATTCTAAGTTTGTCAAAAATCGCAATCAAAACAAGCCACCACATGGTCAACTTGTGCACAACTGCAGCGCCATCCTACAAGCAAACTCCATAAAACTATTATAGCTTACACCAGCAGATGTCCCCGAGAGGAGATAATAAAACCCAAGCAAGTTATCTAAATTCAACTCATACTTGAAATAAGTGAGTTGTTTAAGATAAATTATAAATTTTTACCTTCTGGTTTGGCAACAAAACTTAGAACACGATTAATGAAGTTGCCCAAATTACTGAGCAACTCACTGTTTAACTTAGCCTGCAAGTCTACCCATGTAAATAGTGTGTCTGATACCTGGTTCATATAGATGCGTTAAAAGAGAGAAGCATTTATACTACTAAATACTAGACCAATTCATAGACCCCTCACCTCAGGTCTATTAGTTAGTAAATAGTAACGCCAAACTTCAGATGGAATCTTTGTATCCTTTGCATCATTGCCAAAAACACCGATACCTTTACTTTTTGAAAATTTCCCTACACATCAATAAAGTACATGTGAAATTAAAACACATAAATCAAGCATAGTTGTTAAACTGATTCAAGAAAACATACAAAATGAACCACTTGGAATTAAAAGCACAATCTTAAGCACCTGCTTCATAGTTAAGATATTCTGTCACACTAATTGTCTTCATCATAGTCCAGCTCTCACCGGTTCCAAGAAGAGTACACGGGAACATTACCTGAAAGTTGGAAACGACATACTATCATTAGCAGTACAATTTAACACACCAGTGTTCATGCAGACCTGCACTAGGGACAAGTATTACCTCAATCATTTTGTTTATGCATCTATTTGTTATATTTTTAGATACTGTAAATTCCACTATCAGAATATACTAGTATGAATTCAAAAAAAAACAAAATAATAATAATCAGTGACACAAAACTGAGAGACTGCGTGGGAATGTATTAAATTCAATTTTTGACAAAAACTAGAAAACAAATGTACAACCTTTTACAATCTCTTAGTAATGTCAGGACATCCACAACGTGAAAAGCTGCTTCATGGCATGCACCACATTTTCTATATAGTACCTCCTTCCCCTGAACACCACAGCATTATTTTCACTCCTAAGAGACTAATAACCACAATTGCCAGCTCATGGCCTAATACGTCATATACACCTAGTCCCCACCTCCCACCCCTCTGGATCTGACAATAGCACATTCCTCTTCTAAAGACCACAGCATTCCCTTCGCTCCTAAGAGCCCAATAAACGCAAGTGACCAGCTCATGTCCTGTTACGTCGTGTACACCTACTCCACACCTCCAACCCACTCCTCCGGATCTGACAATAGCACATTCCTCTTCGAAACATTACACCATTCCTTTCGCTCCTAAGAGCCCAATAACCGCAAGCGGCCAGCTCATGTCCCGACAAATCACGATCACCTGCTCCCGACCTTCCATCTTAATATCTGGCGATCATTCAAATGATGTGTGCTCCCCTTAGAAGAATCGATGAGATATCCAGCTCAACTCTAACAGTGAGACATGTGAAGAACAGGTGCACAATGTCCTCCTCACTGCTGCAATATCAGACGTGGATTGTCCTCATCCACACCCCCCCCCCACACACACACAAAAACACACACACAAAGCACCATGATAACTGGCATCCTCCATTTCACCAGCCAAAAATGCAGTCACTCCTTTAAGGACAAGTTGATTTTCCACATCAACCTAGTTTCCAAAGAAAAATCCTAACCAACTACTGAAAGTCACTCCCTCAGTGCCTCAGATGCACTGTAAATAGAGTTTTATCTTCTCCACGACGCACTAGCATCATGTCCCCATCTGCCACAAACAAAACATGTACTGTCCAAACATGCCCCCACTGACACAATAACAACTGCTGTGGAGTTTGTAACAAGCCAGGCCCCATCCCCCCAAAATGATCAAAAAAACAAATCTTAGATGCATCATGCTTGAGATATAGCAAACTCCAACACATCTAAGCAAACACAAACAGTATCAGTGACAGTGGGCATCCATGTCTCACCTTTCTTTTCTCTCCCAGGTTGAATCAATCCACCCTCCAGCCATGATCAAGAATAAGGATCAAACAAAGTGTCATCAGACGTTGTGAATTCCACCTTAAACATTAAGCCCTATCCCTCCCCCCTCCTCATGTTCAGTAATGATCTAATCATAAACCATATACCAAAACGGTCTCACCACGTCACTAAAACCCGATAAGTCTTAAAGCGCCGATCTTCATAGTGATCAGGTAAACGACATTGGACAGAGTGGTTGTGCAATCATCATCAACTTGCTCTGACAGTCCCTCTGACAATTTTTCAAAAAATCCATCTTTCACATTTTTTCGAGAGAACGGTGGGATGGACCTCCCTTAAAGATCCATCCAAGGAATAATTATATATATCGTAAAAATAAAAAAAAATATTTACATCTGTCATGATTCATAGAGGGCCATGACATGCCCAAGCACACTTTCAGAATAAAATCTCCCCCCCCCCTCAAAAATTACACAATTTCTCACTAGCCACAACGACCCCAAAATCGCACAGACTTTCATTCTCCCTTCCTCAGAACTCGACCAGTTTCTGCATAATGAGCTCCATAAGGTAAGCTTATCAGCCCAAACTAATCCCGGACACACCGCACTTTGCCACGCCCCAACAGATCCAGAACAACAATAACAACAACAACAAAGCCTTTTCCCAATATTAAATAGGGTTGGCTACATGGATTCTTCGCCTCCATTCAGATCAAAGAATCCATGTAGCCTGCCCTACTTAATTGTTGGAAAAAGCTTTGTTGTTGGTGGTGGTGGTGTTCTAGATCTATTGAGGTGTGGCAAAGTGCGGCGTATCCGGAATTAGTTTGGGCTGATAAGCTTACCTTCTGGAGCTCATTATGCAGAAACTGGTCGGGTTCTGAGGAAGGGAGAATGAAAGTCTGTGCGATTGTGGGGTCATTGTGGCTAGCGAGAAAGGGTGTAATTTTTAAGGGGGAGAGATTTTATTCTGAAAGTGAGCTTGGGCATGTCATGGCCATCTATGAATCATGGCGGATGTAATTTTTTTTACTATATAATTATTCCTTGGATGGATCTTTAAGGGAGGTTCATCCCACATTCTCTCGAAAAAATGTGAAAGAGGGATTTTTTGAAAAAATTGTCAGAGCAAGTTGATGATGATTGCACAACCACCTCAACAGATCCAGAACAGGTAAAAGAAGGTGGTCTATGTCTTCCATGGCAGATCCACACCGCTTGCAATCCTCCTCCACACCTGGGAAAAACCTTGCTCTACTAGCCGCCATCAGAATTCGCTCTCTTCTCAACAACCAAAGAAAAATCTTCACCCTATCTGGAATCCTCCAACTCCATATTCTCGCACAGTCCCTATTAAGCTCCATATCATGGGCAGAAATCTGACGAGAGAAAACCTTGTACACATTCCTGACCGTGAAGAACCCATCCCTCCGGCGCCAGGAGTCCCTCCCTTCTGTTGGTGTTTCAGCTCTGCCTAATCTGCTAGAAAGATCTAGAAATTCCCCCACTCTCTGATCTGATAAAACAGCATCAAAGGATGGTGCCCACGAACTGTCCGACAACACCTCCGCCACAGAAGCATCCTTATTTGAAGCCAAAGCAAAAAGTCTAGGGTAAAGATCACTCAGTGTTCCCTCCTCTGTCCAATCATCGCTCCAAAAGCGGAACTCTCGGCCATAGCTGTAACATCCGGAATCTACATAAACCCGGACCTGATCCGATTTGGGTCCGATTAACCCAATAAAGTTATCTGACAACATTAGATAACCTAAATCGACCAATTGATTATGAATCAAAAGTTGTTTGGGCGAAATCGACCAAAAATCGATCGCTTCGTAATGCGTACCGCGAAAAGCCGCGACGCAGATTCGGAAACCGCAAAACGAACCGAGACCGTCATAAGATCCGATTCGACGAAACAAAACCAACGGAATCGATCGTTCGTCAATCGGAGGTCGTTTGATATTTTTAATTACAAAATTTAATCTTAAACAAAAATCGTATCCGAAAATTTCAGGTATTCAAAACCCGATCGAAAGTATATCAATATTATACTCATATTGATCGTCGTTCCGAGACGAACAAATCAAGATATTGCGCGTCAAAATCGGAAACTCTAGGTGCGTATACGGGCAATTTTAACATCCTAAAAAAATGAATAAAAAAATTTAAATTTATTCTGTAATAGTAACTGTACTGTACAGACATTGTATTAAATATATAAATATATTATATATATAAATAAAATTTAAATCTTTCTTAAACAAGACTGTAAGCAATACATTACGGTTGTAATATATATAATTAATAAAATTTTAATTAATTAAATTCCAGCTCAACAGTGAGCAGATGGCATTATTGTCGTTCCACTTGGCCAAATAAAAAAAAAGGTGACACATCCTCTTCTTATAAATACCAATCCTTCTCTTCAATTTGTTCCCAAATTTCCACCAACATCACTACCGAGAGAGCTCAGTTCCAGCCCTCCTGCTGGAATTTTCTCAAGTCCTACAAGCTCTTGGAGCCTTGATCTGCTCCTGCATGCATGTGGAGATCTCCTAATAAGGAGAATAAAGGGGTACAATCCTCTCCTCTCTTTCCTTCTCTTAAATTCCAGTCCTTTCTTTTCCTTCTTGTTGTTCTTATTGCTGGAATCACCTCCCTCTTCTTGCTGCACAGCCACTAAAAGCTATCGTTGCTGTCCAGAGCAGCCAAACAGCCCAACATTTTCATTCCCAACAGCCTCTGCTGCTATTTTCCAGAAATTTTGGGTGCTTTTCTTGAGCATCTCCAATTGTTAGCTACTATTCCTCATCAAGAAATAGTTTAAAGACATTCCATGCAGAGATTTCTCGAAAATTTTAGAAAAAAATTAGGTACACTCCTCAACCACCTCCTTTGCTGCCACACATGTTTCATCAATTCTATTTTTGATGCCATGCATGTTGCATTACATGTAATTCAAAGCTCCAAATCTATAATTTAAGAATTTCATATTACTGCCATCCATAAATCTTATTAAGTTTTTTTTTATTCCTTGCAGATAATCTAAGAAATTAGGGATTTCTATTGTTAAATTGAAATAGGGAGAGTTCTGTTGAAAATTTCGTTAATATTGTTTTAAGAAATTGAGGGTTTTTATTTGTGAAATTAAGCCAGGAAGAGTTATGCTGAAATGTTGAAAAAATTTGTTACCTTTGTGCAAAAATAAAATAGCTATATATATAATATAATAACAAATCTCCAATGGTTTTATGAGATAACAATAAGAATAGCAAACTGCTTTTGGTCTGGTCAAATATTTACAACTAAGAAATTATATAGAGATTTCTTTGCCTATTAAATATTAGTTCCAGATTTTGATTCAAAAGTGCGTACAGCGTACTAATATAGAACTCGTAGATTTGCATGGTTATATATATGTGTGTGTGTGTGTGGTATAAGAAAATATCTGTTGCATGTGAGCTGAACAACAATTCTATCATCTTATTAATATCTGGAGCATCTGTAGAGTGGAATAGCATAAATATCACAAATGGAATCTAGCAGAGGTATCATGGTTGTCAAACAGGAGTCATTCTAAATGGTATTATGTATTTTCACGTATTTTTTTAGGGAGCTTCTTCATGCCATTTGCCAAAAATCATTGCTAAGCATGCAAGTTATACTATAAATTTTTATGTATAATTTTAGACTCAACAAAGATCTGCAATGTAACCGTGCATAAAGTATTTACTTAGATCAAGATTGTCATTCCCGAGAATTCTCATGCAGACTCTTATGAGAGGATCATGTACCCGAAACCCTCCCACTAATATTTGAAAAAAAAATGATGGCTCTAAAAGTATTGACAGTTGTGTTAGGGGGGGGAGGGGGGGTTACACACTTTATAGCCAATATTTTGTAGTAAATAAGTGGAAGATTGGAAATGGTTGGATCCTTGATTTATGCAGTTTATCTCTGTCGAGGGATTTTGAAATATAAATATGTTAGTAAGGTAATGGGAAATCAGAGAATTTCACATTCATGATATTTTGAAAATCAATCAAATCGAGAAATCAAGTAAATGATCAGTGAATCAGTGATGTTTTATTTTGAAAAATGCTAGTCATCGTGACTTTTACACCTGACTATGCGAGGGCGCGGTGACCCTCAACTGGGCGGAGGAAAGGAAGCCCAGTTAGGGCAGCGGCCGCCAAGTACGCGGGTCTAGGATCCCAGTCCCTTTTCGGTTTTTACGCGAGCTCGCAGTGTTTTTACGCCTCGTTGGGATCCCGACTTTAGACCATTCCGCTGACCCTCTGTTTTAGGATACCCAGGCGAGGGATCCTCGGTTTTTCAGTTTTACGTACGAGCTCGGTTGCCCGTTACCGGTCGGGTTGTTTTTCTAGAGTGACTTTTCCGGGAAGTCCCTCTCACCCGTCTCAGTGGCGTAGTTTGGGAGTAGACCTATCCCTCTATTGGACCGTCCTTCCAATTAGGGGGCGAGACGGAAGAGCCCTTTTGTTGGCTTCTTCACTGCTTGAGTTTTTCTTTCGCCAACAGACTTGGCGATTATACATCCAGATCATCCATATCTATATCTACATCATCTAGAGTTGCATTTGAGACTGTTGCACTGAGGTTTGAAGTGATTGATTCTACATCCAGATCATCCATCTCTATATCCACATCATCTAGAGTTACATCTGAGACAGTTGCACTTAAGGTTTTAAGGGATTACAATTAAAGTTGAGTAAATGGAAAAGACAATAATCTGATTCGAAATCTCATTAAGCTAGTGGACGTGTTGGGAACTTAGTTAGGATGCATTATACTACACCGCATGCTTACAGAGGCACCCCAACCCTAAGACTTTTCCCAAGTCTTAGAGTCATAGTGTGAGGTTTCACACGAACCAAGACCACAGACTATCCACTAGACTTAAGAATTTAATAAATCATTATATCTTCTTATCTCATCTTTCCCATCATCAAAATCCACAAATATGATCTCTAAGTAATATGAGAATAAAATATACTTACTTATGATTAATTAGTTACAATATAAATATGCGTATGTGGGAAATGTTGGGTTAATGGCTAATCATGAGAGGTGCTTACTAGAAATTTGGAAACCTTTTAAATTTGCAAGTAGAAATAAAATTAAATTGAGTTGTTCCACCTTTCTACTTGTTACTTTTGAACATATTAAATCCTTGTTTATGTTTATAAGTTTTTGGGAGGTACCAGCGCCCACTGACGCCTCTTCTTTACTAACATGTTTGGCAGGCAAACAGTCTGTTGTTTAGTAGCTATACATGGTTCCAGGAGACAAGGTCTATACCAGACGGTATGTGGTTTTTGTTACAGTTTTTAGTTCAATTGATATTGTAAAATGCTTCATCTCTTCAGTCAAATTTTTGGGATGTTGTATGTACTAGCAGACATTGTACATGTTGTAAAATCATATGGAAATTAATGAAATGAGATTTTGGTGCCAATTGTTCTATTAGCTTGTGGTTATAAATATGGATGTGAATGTCAGATGAAATTATTATAACGAAAAAAAATTTCCCTGCTTTTCTGTAACTTATGTGATCTCATGTGAATAATAGTGCAAATGTGTGATTAACGGGTACCCGGATCCTCGGAGGTTCACATTTTTGGTATCAGAGCAGTGGTACCCCGATACGCACATTCGCAATATTACAATTCCGATCGCATTAAGTTCTCGGATAGCGACAATCATCCAACTTGTCGTGAGTCCGAGAAGAGAAATATGACATTCGAATTCAATCACCACAGATGTCACCAATTTCATGAATTTTCATACTATATCCCAAGAAGAGAAAAAGCATTTATGATAAGTATCTGCGAATGGCACAGATTTCGCTCGACCATCTGGGTCGCAGCGAGCAGACATACCACCTGTAAGACCAGGTCGGAGCACAGACACAGCCACTCCACCTATCACGCCAGTCTGTTGTTACTTATGCCATGAGTGGGAACATTAACGGCATCAGTGTCCCCAGAGGTCTGGTGAGCCTCAGACACAGCCTTCACAGTCGTAGCCTTAGGCATAACGTTCAGGGAGTTTCCGTGGCAGGAACTCCAACTTTAGGCAACAACAGAAGAGACAGACGCAGAGTGTGGCAGATTCCAGTGCTGCACCAAACCTGGCAAGGGTAGTTATATTCAGTTACTGAGGAGGAGGCACGTTCAGCCGCTACTATGGTAAAAGGCATGGTCTCAGTCTTGAACCAACCTTTCCATGTTTCATTTGATTCTGGAGCGACACATTCTTTTCTTGATTCGAGGCTACTTGCTTCTTTAAGTAGAGTCGCAGAGACTCTTTTCTTTCCCATATCACATCCGAGGGCCAGGTGGCCCGTTGTTTATCATTTCCCAGATAGTCAGCCACTTGCCCGTACTGATTGGCGGTCACGAGATGATCGCAGATTGTCTACTCTTACAATTTGATGAGTTTGACTTGATTTTGGGCATGGATTGGTTATCCTCTCATCATGCACTGGTTGATTGCTTTAGGAAGATAGTTGTCTTCAGGATTCCTGATTTACCCGAGTTCACTTTTGAGTTTTTGACGGTACTATGCATGACTCCACCATGGAGTACATTTCGGTGTTGCGAGCTCATCGACTTGTTGATCAGGGTTGTGATTCATATCTTGCCTTTGTTCGGGAAGTATCTGATCAGGAGCCGATGACACAGGACATCCGACTAATATCAGAATATCGAGATATATTTTCTGATGAGCTACCAGGATTACCTCCTAAGAGAGAGATCGAGTTCGAGATCACATTACTACCAGATACACAACCGATCTCGATGGCTCCTTACCTTATGGCACCAGCTGAGTTGCAGGAGCTGAAGGTACAGTTACAGGAGTTACTTGATTTGGGATTCGTGAGGCCGAGCACTTCACCTTGGGGTGCTCCGGTTCTATTTGTCAAAAAGAAGGATGGATCCATGAGGTTATGCGTTGATTACAGACAGCTGAACAAGAGAACGGTGAAGAACCATTATCCTTTGCCGCGCATCGATGATTTATTCGACCAGCTCCAGGGATCTTCGATTTTCTCGAAGATCAATCTTCGCTCAGGCTACCATCAACTGAGGATTAGAGAGTCTAATATTTCGAAAACTGCTTTCAGGACTCGTTATGGACATTACGAGTTTGTAGTGATGTTGTTTGGGTTCACCAATGCACCTGCGGCTTTCATGGATATTATGAACCGTATCTTCCATCCATACTTGGACAAGTTTGTAGTGGTGTTCATCGATGATGTGCTCATTTACTCACGGAATGAATGGGATCATGTGAATGATCTACGGATTGTCTTGGATACCTTGCGGGAGCACAAGCTATATGCCAAGTTAAGCAAGTGTGAGTTCTGATTATCCCAGGTCTCATTTCTCGGGCATATCATTTCTGGAGAAGGCATCGCAGTTGATCCTGCGAAGATAGATGCAGTTATGTCTTGGGAGCAGCCCAAGACAGTTACTCAGATTCAGAGTTTCCTCGGATTAGCGGGCTATCATAGACGCTTTGTCAGCGGATTTTCACGCATCGTCCGTCCATTGACACGATTGACGCAGAAGGAAGTTCCATTCATTTGAAACAATTCATGTGAGCATGCCCTCCAGACACTGACGGAGAAATTGACTACAACGCTCATTGTTGTTCTTCCTTCAGGCACTCAGGATTATGCAGTCTACACAAATGCATCTGGAGAAGGTCTAGAAGCAGTGTTGATGCAGAGAGGACAGGTGATTGCTTACGCATCACGACAATTGAGGCCGTACGAGCGGAACTACCCCACACATGACTTGGAGTTGGCGGCAGTTGTCTTCGCCTTGAAGATCTGGCGCCACTATCGAGATCTTCACAGACCACAAGAGTTTGAAGTACATCTTTGATCAGAAGGAGTTGAACATGAGACAACGCAGATGGCTCGAGCTGCTGAAGGATTATGATTGCACGATCTCTTACCATCCCGGTAAGGGAAACGTAGTGGCTGATGCACTTAGCAGGAGAGCGCATGCTGATGGTACGACGAACTGCTATATACATGGAATACGCCTGCAGCTTTGAGCGATTTGCATCCTCAGGAGAGCGCATCCATTTCTACCGTCGTACCTCCACGATACAGCAGTCTTTGGGATCGTATTGTAGAGGGCCAGAAAACCGATCCTTGGATTCATGATAGATACATGCGCGTTGTCAAGGACGAAGTTGATGATTTTGTCGTAGCAGAGTCTATTTTATGGAAGTCAGGACGGGTCGTTGTGCCCAACGACGAGGAGTTGCGCAGAGACATTCTTGATGAGGCACATAGTTCACGATTATCTATTCATCCCAGCAGCACGAAGATGTACCGTGACCTGCGTCGACATTTCTGGTGGGATGGAATGAAGCGCGATGTGGCGCTACACGTCAGCAGATGCATGACCTGTCAGATGGTCAAGGCTGAGCACAGGAGACCACCAGGATTACTGCAGTCTCTCCCCATTCCCGAGTGGAAATGGGAGAGCATTTATATGGATTTTGTCACAGGATTGCCGAAGACACCAGGTGACCATGATTCCATTTGGGTCGTTGTTGATAGGTTGACCAAGTCAGCCCACTTTATACCTGTCAACACGACTTACACTCCATCCAGATTGGCCAAATTGTATGTGCAGAACATCATCAGATTACATGGTATACCACGAGAGGTGGTGTCTGACAGGGATTCGAGATTTAGGTCACATTATTGGCATCAGTTCATGTCAGCACTAAGGACAGAGCTGAAGATGAGTTCTGCTTATCATCCGCAGACAGATAGGCAGAGTGAACGCACCATACAGACATTGGAGGATTTGCTCCGCGCTTGCACTTTGGAGTGGAAAGGGTCCTGGAAGGACCATCTGTCATTAGTGGAGTTCACGTACAACAACATCTATCATTCCAGTATTGGCATGGCACCATTCGAAGCCCTATACGGGCGGAGATGCCTCACACCCCTCAGTTGGCGTGAGGTAGGTGATCATGCTCTTTACTCCGTAGATCTCTTGGAGGAGACTGCGAAAGCTGTTGATCATGTGAGACGAAGGCTTCTGACGGCACAGAGCCGCCAGAAGAGCTATGCAGATCGTCGAAGAAGAGACATAGAGTTTCAGGTAATCTAATTATTTCCTCTTCACTTATTCAATTATAACTCATATATAATCAACTTAATCACATACTAAGGACATTCCTCTAAATTACAGGTGGGAGATTGGGTATTTCTCCGTGTATCTCCCATGAAAGGAGTACATAGATTTGGTGTTTGTGGCAAACTGGCGGCGCGATATGTTGGACCCTTTGAGATTCTGGCTAGAATGGGGAAGGTTGCATATCAAGTAGCACTTCCTCCACATCTTTCTGGTATTCACGACGTTTTCCACATATCCAACCTGAGGAAATATGTGCACGACCCTCAGCACATAATCAGTTATGAGAATCTAGACGTATGAGGAGAAGCCAGTCCAGATACTTGATCGTGCTGTGAAGAAGCTTCGCAGCAAAGAGATTCCATTGGTTAAGGTTTTGTGGCACCGTCACAGCGTCGAAGAAGCGACGTGGGAGACCGAAGCCGACATGCGGGCACGATACCCGCAACTTTTCTGAGGTAAAAATCAAAACAAGCTTTTAGATATATGTTAAAATATTGGCTTGTTTTCTCTTTGAGGTTTTTATGGGTTCAAAAACCCTTTGAGGTTTTTATGGCCGTATAAAATTCAACATAACTAATAACCTTGACTTGAGTCTCGAAGACGAGACTTCCTTTGAGGTTTTTATAATAGCCCAGTAACAGACGCAGAGAACCCCCAATATCCGGCAGTACATAGCACATACTTCTCCAAAATGTGGTTGGTGATGCAATACAGTCTGCCCGAGCTGTCAAGCTTGCCGAGACACCATAGATAGAGAGCTAACCAGGACAGACAGAAGCTCCTAGGGCCCAGATCTTCACAGCCCACTTTACCAGCAATGCCATGTTCATGTCGTCGAGCCTCAACACTCCAAGCCCACCTTCTCGAATCGGAGAGGCCACCGTACACCAACCAACCAAAGCAACGCTCTTGTCCTGCGACGAGGAGGACCAAAGAAAATGACACATCAATGCCTCAAACCTCCCACGGATACCAGCTGGCAAACCCCGAATAGATATGAAGAACACTGGAATGGTCGACAAAACAGCCTTGATCAAGGCCAACTTCCCTTCTTTCGACAAGAACGTCGCCTTCCAGCCCAACAACTTTTTCTCCATTTTCCCAATCAAGGACAGACAATCGATCTGCCACACTCCTCCTGTTAACAATGGTAACCCCAGATAGGTGATTGGCAACATCATTTGAGCAGTCCCCAAAATCACCCCACACAACTCCGAATTCCGAAATCCACGAGGGTTGGTTAAACGGGACAAAGGCTGACTTTACACCATTTACCTTCTATCCCGACAGGTCCCCAAAAATGTCCAGCATAGCCTTCACTGCCTTGCACTCCTCCCCACCTCCTTCAATGAAAAACAAAGTATCATCCGCACTGACACCGAGATATCACCTCTAGTGTATCCTCTAAAAAAACCCCAGCCTCTGCCAGACTAGACATTGTAGCCAAACCATCTGCAGCCAGGATGAATAACAGCAGGGCAAGGGGCAACCTTGCCTCACCCCCCGTTGCGACTGGAAATAACCCCCATGTTGTCTCCCATTCACCACAACCGAGAGAGATGCGGTTGTAATGCACCTCTTCATCCAATCCACCCACAATTCCGGGAAACCTCTCTTCAGCAGCGATGACCAGAGAAACCTCCAATTCAGACTGTCATAGGCCTTAGAGAAATCGACCTTCCACAAAAAACTAGGGGTTCCCTTCCGCTTCCAGTCTGCCACAATCTTTGATTCAATAATCACTCCTTCCAGTAATAGCCGCCCCTGTATAAAAGTTGTCTGTGACTGCGAAATGAGCTCATCCATCACTCCATGAAGGTGATTGGTCAATACCTTCGCAACAATAAGGTAAATAACATTCGACAATGCAATCGGCTTGAATTCGTCCATACGCACTGCACCCTCCTTAGGAAGTAAGAACAACAGCGACCTGTTAAGTTTCTCTATGCCCCCATTCCCCTCCCTGAATTCCGCAAGGAAATTCATGACATATGTCTCTACTACCTCCCAAACTCCCTGAAGAAGGCCATTGGGAAGCCTTCAGGACCTGGACACACATCTGCATTGAGATCGAAAACCACCCTACGAACATCCTCCCTTGTGAAATCTACGAGAAGTGTCTCATGACGGTTCACTTCCAGTCTCTTAAGACCCCTCCCTGACCATCTCGCCCCCGAATTGAGTTGTCGTCTGTTGAAGCTGCGGAAATGATTTACAAGCGCTCTTCCAATCTCCTTGTCCCCAGTGAAGCTCTCCTCCTCATCTTCGAGTTCAAAAATCATGTTCTTCCTCCTCCTTCCGCTGGACACTGCATGAAAAAACTTCGTGTTCGCATCCCCTTCCTTCACCCACCTCTGCCTTGACCTTTGTCGCCATTCTACATCACTTTGTCTATCCTCAGACGCCACCACCTTCTGTTGCGCCCCACTAGCCTCCAGCTCCTCGCTGCTCAAGGGTCGTAAATCTTCAATGTTATCCAACCTCTAAATCTTCGCAACAGCCTTGTCCAGTTTCTTCGTTCTACTTCGACCCACCACCTTCTTATGCTTCATCAGTATGCAACGTGTCATTTTGAGCTTTTGTACCAGCATTTGTGTCGCAGATCCTTCCATCTGCAACATGCTCCAGAAACCACTGACCATGTCACGAAAGCCGTCATCTAACAACCATGACCTTTCAAACCTGAACATTGATCTCACAATCAACCCCTCGCCCGAGTCCAACAAAATCGACGTGTGATCAGGTAGCAACCTCGGAAGAGCATGGGCGGTAGACAAGGGAAACAGCTCCAACATCTCCATATAGACCAAAAAGCGATCCAGTCTGGACCTAGAAGCCGTGTTTCGCCACGTATACATCCTATTCCCAACATCCATGACCACCATTTCCCAGTCGCCCACAAAACTCTGGAAATCACTGGAATCTGGATCTATCCCACCTCTGCTATTTGGACGATCCGCATCAAACAAAGTCACATTGAACCCCCCCCCCAACCACCCAAGGGACGCCCGGGTACAAACTTCTAACCACTCTGAGCTCCTCCCATAGAGTCGGATCATGGCCCCCACCAACCATACCATAAACCGACATAAACAGCAATTTGCCTCTCCCTTGTTTGCACTCCAACAACCCTGAAACAGTTCTAAAAGCCACTCTATCAGCAACGAAGCAATACTTATCAGTGTCCCGCGTCAGGATAATGCCCCCAGCACTCCCCCCCCCCCCCCCCGTTGGGACCGCTCTGAAATATGTCAATCTGGAACAACCCAACAAACTCCACAACCTTGAACTCCAGACTTCAATTTTCAACTTCTGCAGGAATACGACATCTGCATGCCAAGACCTAAGCAGACCCCCACCGTCCTTCTCTTCTCCCTATCCCCCAGCCATCGCAGGTTTCATGAAATAATCTTCATTTAGAACCACTTGGAGGGTTTGCTAGGGGGATCGAAACCCCAAGACACTCCGCACCCCGCACGTGAATGTCCACCAGTCCACTACTCGAAACATCTCCTTGTTCGACCACCAATGCTTGCTCAAACCCTCCATCCCCCAAAACCGCTACCCCCCCCCCTGAACACACCTCCTTGTCCTCCAGCTCCCTCTCCAGCCACGACTGCACCTCCGACTTCCTTCTTTTGCAGGAGAAGGAAAGAAGTGGGTCCAATCTCGACTTTCTTCCGCCCTCCCCGAGCGCCAGTCTGTGCTCTCTCCATGCCCGCTCTGTCGCCAAAATGCGTCTCTCCATTTTACATCCTCGGGCCAGCGTTGCAGCCCCTTGCACCATGTTATCCTCCAAAATAGTAGCCTTAGCAAGGTCTTCCATCGAATCTTTGGCCACAACCCCACTTCCTTCTAAGGCTCCCACCCCCAGTCCCTCCATCGCCTTGTCGATTCTCCCATTAGGAGCAGCCACAGGCCCACAGTGCCCCCAACTTCCTCCATGGCAGACAATACCCTAGCAGACTCCTCCACCCCTGTGGTTGCCAATACGGTTCCTTTCCTTGCCAAACCCAAGCACCGCTGCCCAGCCCTGACGACACAGCTTTCGCAACTCCGCCAGACCAAGAAAACACGACCCCAAGACCCATCTCCCATGCCGCAGGAACCGGCAAAGTGTGATCCGTGCCGCCTCTCGAAACAGCTCCTGGCAAGATATCTTCCACAACCTTTCCAAGGTTTACGCAGTCCAACGACGGGGTAGGGACTCGCTCCAAAGGGCACAGCAGCTCGAGACCAGCTTCTAACTGGGTCCTCAATCGAACTTGAGCCGCAAACGTTCGGGCCAACCGGTTGGTGAAACCCAAATAAAGCAACATGGAGGGGACCCAGCCCCGCTTAATTCACGGAAAGGCGCGTCAACTTCAAGGGAATACCATCAAAGGGTGGCGCAACGGGCCTCTGCCAATCTTGAGAAACGTTCAAACTTCCCCGCAAAATGAGGTCGTCGTTTCCCTTTCCCGCAAATTGCTGCCACCTTCCAAAAGCAGACCACCGACCAGAGCCACCGACCGGAACCACCTCACGGCCTGTTGGGGACGCACCACCGACCACCGGCGATGGGCTGCCAAGCTTCTGTTGCTTCCGAACTGCAAGCTCCCGCATCACAAACAAGCCAGAAAATGTGTCGAGGGCCCCCCTGCTCTTCCGTGACGTCCACCTTTGTCAACCGTGGGCTGAACACCACCCTTCCGACGTTGAAATCAATCTCCGGTGGGATCGTCTTCCAGCTACGTTTCATAGAAACGAGAACACTCCACTCCTCTCTGCGATAGAGCCCTGACCGCACCACATGATCTACCTCGCCAACTTCACGTAGCGCACTTGATCGTCTCCAGTCCCCGACATCGAATCGGGAGGCCCATCACCTCCAGCAATCTTTGTAGTGGGGCCTGCATTTTCCCATTACGCGGTCGGGGTCTCTTCCAACGCACTGACTGAAGAAAGAGAGCACACACATTCGACAAGAAATCAACTGCTTCGACCGCCTCCACTCCTCGGACGTACAATTCCGTCGCAGACAGCCAGACCCCATCCTCTACACACCCAGCGGCCCAACACTCCAAAACCTCCAAAACTTTCTTCAAGTCCTCAGCAAGACCTTATGCCACGAGAATTCCATCAAGAGAATCCCCCTCCAACCGGCATCTGCGCGCTCCAACTCCTCCCGTCGCTCAATCGCATCCACCTCCACGTTGACCGAAACACCATTGCAATCCTTCCGCACATGGCCTTGCAACCTACACCAATAGCAAACCTTCTTCCGTGCCCTGCACTCCCGCGCTATGTGGCCCTTGACACCACATTTGAAGCATCGCCGAAGGACCAATCTCACCGGATGGACATGGCGAGCCCTTGCTTCACCCCGGGCAACCGTGCTGGACCCTGCCTCCCTCCACCCAACCTCCCTCACCCTACAGCATCCCCAGGGGCACCGCTGGACACCTCCAAGTACAAGGCCTCCTTCCATCGATTCCATGCTTTCCTCCGCTCATCTCCAAATCCCCCGTCGAGGACCTCTCCCCGCTCCCATCGCTCATTCTCTCAAGTTATGGCTTCTTTCACATTAAGAAAAGAAAAACCATTTTGAGTCTCTAAAATCCTCAATTCCCCAGAAGAAACTCCGCAATCACCAGCATCACATCCAATCACACGTTACATAACTCCTTGTACCCAAAAAAACACAAAATTTACCTAACTCTGGCGAGCTCTCCTACTTCAAAAATGTCAAGGCCGCCCTTACCTCCTCCATAATCTAGTTTCACCAGCCCTTCCTGATGCTCCTCAACTAGCGTGCTACTGACCTACCGAACTACTACACGACCCATGTGAAAGTCTCACCTTGAACATCATGAAGTATCCTATCAGAGCCATCTCAATGGCTCGACCTTCTTCTATATTGTGACCTCCTCATCAAGCAACCTCAATTTCTTGGTGTTGTTCCTCATATGTCAATGACACTCTCATCATCAGAAAGAAATCTCCGTCTCCTCGAGAAATCTCTTGGGAATTAGGTTGTCATCGCCGCCTGCACCCACCAAAGTAGCGCCCTCCACTACTGCACTAATCGACAATTGTCCAAGATCCAACTCCACGTCCTCTACGTCGGCCAGTAGATAGGTCTCGCGAAACACCCGCATCTTAATGTCGAAAGAAGAACGATACACTTGGACGGAAATCCATGTGGGTAGAGAAAGGCCATGCCTCACAACGATCATGGCCACCATGTCCGGCTACCTCCTGCAAGAAAGCCCTTAGAATGGACTTCCACGAGCTTCCCCACCTTTTACACAACATTGTATGCCTTCGAGATCACTAGCCCTAAAGGGGGTACCCTGAATTACCACACAAACTGAGCAGCTAGATGTCGGCGCCCCATCTTGAAAACACAAGCGACACCATGCTATGCCATGACTACCCAACAGAAACACCGAGAAGTGAGTCCAACTCCTCTTGCACAGTTGCACCACACCTCGGTCCATTGAAGTGCTCCTACTAAGGAGAATAATATCACCATTGAACTTAGACCCCAAGGTGGACTTCACCGCATCCAAAAAGGAGACAGCTTGTATAAGAGATGAGCCCCAGTATGCATCAAAAGGGCCAACCACGATCCCAACCTGCTACAAGCAACTACCATGAATAGGAGTTTGATTCCATCGTCCCAGCTTCTTCTAGACTTCAATTACCTTGCACGTCGCACGACGATGCCCGGCTCTCATGTACCTAAACAAAAGCACATTAAATCTCCAGTGCAATCCCTTGCAAGATGTCGATCCAACCAGCATCGAAAGCAGAAACCTCCAGCATGCACCAAACCTTTGTTTTAGGAAAAAAGGGGGCCTTAATATCTCTCACTCTTGCCATGCGATGTCAACAATGCAAACCGCACAGTCAAACCTCGTCTAGTTCTTCTCAATCCCCCCTTCCCTCGAACTTCCCCTCTCGAATCGTTCCCTCTCAAATCTCCACACATCTCACTCATGGTGAAGCATTTACACATCATTTTAACACCCAAAACATGTCCAAACCCAAATAATGGTAAGATTTCGATCTGCTCGAAGATGGTGATGTAATTCGCCCATATATAGCATTGGATCTCCCTCATTTCTTGTTTCAAATCACCCTAGATTTCAAGGAGAAGTGTGGTTACTCAAATGACATTATCGGTGAAGGTTCATCATAGTCCAACAAAACAGCTTCACGGAGGTGCAATGCATTTAATGAATTGACTAAATCTATACGTGTGTTGTACATATCTAAAAATGATCCTCAATCCTCAAAAATGTTTGACGACACTTCAAATGAAAATCTTTTAATTTATTCTTCCTTGCATGCCTAGGAGGACCGACAAATCATGAGATTTGTTTTAAACTCGTGCTCTAGAAGGAGGGTCAAATGTTGAAGCCGATAAATACGTAGAGATCATTTCCACCCCACGAGGTCGCCTTCCGCTTTGTTATTTGGGATTGCATCTTTCTGTTAAAGACTGAGTCACTAAGATTGGCTATCTGTTGTTGAGAGACTAAAACGAAAATTGGTTGGTTGGAAAGCTTCTTGTCTCTCTCGTAGTGGGAGGCTATTTGTTGAAGACAATTTTAGCAGTGATACCGGTGTTCTTCATGTCCACCCGCTTACTTTCGATGGGAATTTGTAGGTGTCTTGAGGCAAGTAGAAGATTTTTTTGGAGACCTTCTGATGGTGGTTCTCGAGGTATGAATCGGATAAGTTGGAATACTGTCACTCTTCCCCGGACCAGGAAGGTCCTGGTTTTCAGAGGTTGGACAGCATGAACAAACCGATCCTCATCAAGTGGCATGCTCGCCTCTGGGGAAGTGGGACAGATCTGGTATGTCGTTTTGATAGGAGATGCACTCGTCGACAGTTTTCTAGAAAGGAGTTTGCACGATGATTCCTGAGTGATGTTCCCGCGTGAGATCGATCGTGGGAGATGGATGCTTTTTCAGATTTGGCTATAGATGATTAGACAGAGGAAGAGACCCTAGATATAAGCTTCCCTCATCTTTTTGCCCTGGAGACCAATCGAGGTGCATTATTGAAAGACACATGGTCGAACAACCAATGTTCATCATCATTTTCTTCTAGACTGTCAAAGCAGCATCTCCATGATTTTATGAATCTATTGGGCTTTGTGTCTGGTTACTCGGGTCCAACTACAAGCAAGGATCATTAGGTTTGGCATGATGGTTTATTCTCATCAGGAAGGTGTATGTTGCGCTTATAGCTTCACGTGACTCCCCAGTGAATGATAGAGAACGTGATTGCAAGTTTGTTTAGACCATACGCATACCTGTGAAAATTAAGATCTTCCTATGGTTTAGAGGTGGGAGTAGACTTTAACTAAGGTACATTAGGAGCGGACTTTAACTAAGGACCTCACACATCTTTTCTGGACTTGTGGCATGTGAGGCGAGTATGCGACGCCGACGCTATTTCCTACTTAGATACTTCTTCTCATTATGTCGTTTGGAATAGCCTTGTAGCGAACCAGTTCAGATCTACCACGAAACTCTGGAGACCAACTATAACTCTTCGGGCCATCTGGCTCTCGCGCAATAGTGTTTTTCAGGGATGAGTGGTACTATATGAAAAATGTAACTCATATTGCCAGATCACTTCTAAAGACATGGCTTCTATGAGTTTTTCACATTAATATATATTGGGGTGAGCACCAACAATGGGTGTTACCCTTTTTTTGCTTCAAAAAAGTCATGTTCTACTATCACTTGCTGCAATCAAAAACACATGAGGAAAAATATATGATGGTGAGAGAGAGAAAGAAAGGGACAATGCATCAAAATGCGAGACTTTTGGTAGCGAAGCATGAAGATGCATTGGAAGAGGAGGAAGAAGAGGGAAGATGAACTCCACTTTTCATATAACTTAAATATGTCCCTAAACAATGATGCCTAATAGCCCCTTTATATAAAAAGGTTGGGATTGCAAAATATAGAGGAAAATAAAAATAAACCTAAAAAGCCTTATATAACCCATAAAATAACTCAACTTAAATAACTAAATAATTTATCCAGCTATATATTTTTAAAGATCACGTGTGATCTCAATTTAACTCAGTTATGGCCGGTCTCAAGCCCGAGTAAATTGAGGACAGTTGCGTTAAGTAGCCGACAGCCAATGTAAAACAGTCAAGACAGCTTCCTAAATAGATTTAAAGAAATTACTATTTAGGAAGTTGCCTCAAGACAATCGGATCTTTTCAACATGGATTTAAGCAGACATTTAGAATTCGTTGGGGCATTCCCTACTTACGACGCGTTGCATCGTCCGAATGCAATAAAAAAATTGGCAAGGGTCACTACATCGATGTCCGGATGTAGTTCAAAATTTGCAAGGGCTCTCGCATGAGGAACGCATGTGAGTAAATAAGCTAATTCCATTGCATCACCGCACAGATGCAGTCCAAAATTTGCAAAGATTCTCGCATGATGGACGCATGCGAGTAAAGAAGTTAGTCCAAAAGAGGTTGCAAAGGAAGTTGCGAATAGGTAGGTGGAATATTGGCACTTTGACTAGCAACTCGATGGAGATCGTAGATACGATGGAAAGAAGGAAGATTCATATAATATGTCTCCAAGAGACAAAATGGGTTGGAGAGAAAGTACGGGAGATCGAGAAGACTGGCTTTAAACTTTGGTATTCAGGTAAACATAAGGGTAGAAACGGTGTTGGGGTAGTTGTTCATAAGGATTGGAAGGATTGTGTGGTTGAGGTGCAAAGATTCGGTGATCTGATTATCTTGCTAAAATTGGTGCTTGAAGAAGAAATTTTGAATGGCATCTCAGTTTATGCACCACAAATAGATTTAGATGAAAGGATTAAACAAGCTTTTGGGGGGGATGTGGATAAGATTTTGCAAGGAATCCAACAAAGAGAGATGATTTGCTTGAGTATAGATCTTAATGGACATGTGGGAAAGGATGCTTCAGGGTATGCTAGAGTTCATGGAGGTCATGGCTTCGGGATAGAAATGAAGGAAAAGTCATTCTGAATTTTGTAACGGTTTATGATCTTTTCATAGAAAACACTCTCTTCAAGAAGAGGGAGGAGCATTTAATTACTTTTGATAGTGCCCAACTAGAACGCATATAGATTACTTTACGTTGAGGAGAAGAGATCGGTTGTGTTGCAAAGACTGCAAAGTAATCCCATGAGAGAGTTTGGCAACCCAACATCACTTATTAGTCATGGATGTGCAAATAAAAAAGACCGGTAAAGAAAAGAAGGGGTTCCAAGATCACTAGAACTAGATGGCGGAATCTTCAACGGAAGCAATCAATCTTTAGGGAGAAAGTTTTAGAAGGCTTATCTTGGGATTGTAGTTGAAGTGCAAACGAGATGTGGGAGGCGGTAGTAGCTTGTATCTGAAGGGTAGCCAAAGAGATGCTAGGCGAGTCAAAGGGATGAGCTCCAAGCCAAAAAGAGGCTTGGTAGTAGAGTGGAGGGGTGCAAGAGAAGCTCAAAATTAAAAGAGCATGCTTTAAAACTATGTCTAAGGATAAAACAAATGAAACTGTCACAAACTACAAAATAGCGAAGAAGGAAGCAAAGAAGGATGTAAGCGAAGTTAAGTCAAAAGCTTATGAAGTTTTGTACAAAAATCTCGACTCGAAGGAGGGCCAGAAGGATATATTCAGGTTGGTCAAAGCAAGAGAGAAAAACAAAAGGCCTTTCTCAAGGGAGATACATTAAGGATGAGGAAGGTCGTGTGCTTATTACTCAGAAGGATATAGAAACTAGAAGGAAGCAGTATTTCCATAAGCTATTCATTGGGGAAGGAAATAGAGAGATCGCATTGGGTGATCTAGCCAGTAGTGAAAGCTACTTGAATCGTGCAAGCTATAGACGTACACAAAGAAAGGAAGTAGAGGAGAATTTGAATGTTATGAGACCTGGGAAAGGTGTAGGTCCGAATGACATTCATATAGAAGTATGGAGAGTTTTAGGTGAGCGTGGTTTGACTTGGATTACAAATTTATTCAATATTATTTGGAGAAGTAAGAAAATGTCTGAAGATTGGAGGAGAAGTATCGTGGTGCCTCTTTATAAGACCAAATGGGACATTCAAAATTGTTCAAATTACAGAGGTAGCAAGCCGATGAGTCACACTATGAAACTTTGGGAACGTTTGATCGAAAGAAGGTTGAGGCAAGTTTCCAAAGTAAAAGAAATCGGATTCATGCCAGGTCACTCAACTATTGAAGCCATCCATTTGTTGAGGAGAATAATGGAGATTTATAGAGCTAAAAGGAAGAACCTCCATATGATTTTTATTGATTTGGAGAAGGCGTATGATTCTGTCCCGCGTGAGATATTATGGAGAGTTTTGGAGAAGAGACAAGTACATGCCATATACATTAACCTCCTAAAGGATATGTATGATAGGGCTTTATCTTGTGTAAGGATCCAGTCTGGGAAGACTGACTATTTTGACATCAACATTGGTTTACATCAAGGTTCAACTTTGAGTCCATTTCTTTTTACTTAGATTATGGACGAGTTGACAAGTCACATTCAGGATGAGATACCTTGGTGTATGTTATTTGCTGATGATATTGTGTTGATTGATGAGAAGTTTGAGATTTGGAGACATGCATTGGAGACTAAAGGATTTCGTATAAGTAGGTCTAAGACTGAATATATAGATTGCACTTTTGATGGAAGCAATGACGAAGGAATCAAGGTGGAGATTGATCATGATAACATTCGGAAGAGAGATTCTTTTAGATACCTGGGATCTATTTTGCAACATGATGGGGAAATTGGTGGAGATGTTACTAATAGAATAAATGCAGGCTGGCTAAAGTGGAGAGGAGGCTCTGTTGTTATCTGTGATAAGAAAATTTCTTTTAAAAATCAAAGGAAAGTTCTACAAAGCAGTCGTAAGACTTGCTATGTTCTATGGATCTGAATGTTGGCTTGTAAACCATAGACATGTGCAGAGAATGACAATAGCAGAAATGAAAATGCTAAGGTGGATGTGTGGACACGCACTAAAGATCGGAATCGGAATGATGCAATCAGAAGGAAAATTGGTGTAGCTCCGATCGAGGATAAGATGCGAGAAAACCGCTTAAGGTGCTTTGGCCATTTGCAAAGGAGGTCAGCCGATGGACCAGTTAGGAGATGCGAGTTTTGGGATATTGAGCCGGCAAAGAGAGGGCGAGGACGACCCAAGAAGTGATGGAACGAGACTATACGAAGGGATCTTAGTTTTTTGGATATAAGCCCGAGATTGACCCAACATAGATCTGAATGAAGGTAAAGAATCCATGTAGCCGGCCCCACTTAATTGTGGGAGAAAGCTTTGTTGTTGTGGTTGTACATGTGATCTCAATTTATTTAAATAAGGAATAGTAAAATAATGACGAACTCAAATTGGACAAAAATGAAAGTACAACAACAACAAAGTCTTTTCCCATGATTAAGTAGGGTCGGCTAAAATGGCAAAGACTTCTCCCACTTTTTAAGTAGGGTCGGCTACATGGATTCTTACTCAAATCCATGCTGAAAGATCCGATTATTGTTTATGCTAGTTGTCGGCTACCTAACGCAACCCCCACAAGGAGGGATTTGAACCCTGATCTTTTGGGTGGTAGACACTCAGCACAACCACCAACTACCAGACAAAAATGAAGTTTATGCTAGTTGTCGGCTACCTAACGCAATCCCCACAAGGAGGGATTTGAACCCTGATCTTTTGGGCGGTAGACACTCAGCACAACCACCAGCTACCAGACAAAAATGAAAGGACGACAAATCCTAATGACATCAAAAACCTAATTTAGCCCTCTTTAATTTACACGGCATCACCCATTGTCGCCTCCCCATAATCAGTACCCCAAAAGGCCATGCACTCCATCGAACTAGTGTTCCCGCTCCCCAGTGACAGTGGCCTCCATGTATCAAAAATCCCTCTAGAAGTTGTTACCGCGTGCACTAGACAAGATGCTCAACAATGGTTGAGTCTCAACATTGTAGGCACGAAACCTCCTGACAATCTCTCACCAAGTGTGTGTGCCCTCATATAATGGAATCAAACAAGCTCGCATGAGCCTGTTGCACCCTCCCTCAATCCCGCTCTTCCCCAATGGCAATTAGCGGTTTTTAATCATTAGCGGTTTTTAATCCGTCATTAGTTTCTTTAATCACTTTAATTAGTCTTAATGACAATCATTATGGGTTAATGACTTCTTAACCCTCCTTACTTCTTTTTCTTCTGAAAATCATAACAAATTGAAACGAAATCCGATTCACACGAAACAAATTCTGTTGGTTTTCTCTTGACGAGCCGATTCTTATTATGTAAGATCCGAGATATGCCAAGTTCAAGGATTTACAGTGTTGGACAGTGCAATGGGCCTGAAGTCCTCGACTCTCACATGAGACTACTTCTTGTGAAGGAGGAATAGTAAGGCCCCATTGACCTTCTCGAAACCTCGGTTCCCTTCCCTGAACTCATTCAGCACGTCCAAAACTTCCTCCTTCACCAAATCCCAAAACTCACGATAAAACAGTATCGGGAAGCTGTCTGGGCCAGGGGCACCATCCGCATTCAACCCCCAGACAGCTCTTTTCGCCCTTTTCTCCGTAAACAGAATTAACAGACCTTATGCTTGCTCATCAGTCAAGGATTATACCCCTCTTCCCAGCCACCCCCAACCTTCTCCTCTTTTTCTTCGTGTTGTCTCAACAAAATGACTCCGTAGAGCGCTGCCAATCTACGCCTCTCCCGAAAATCTTGTCCTCCCCACCTCAATTTCGTGTAAATAGTTTCTTCTCCGCCTCTCAGATGCCATTGTATGGAAAAATCTCGTATCGGTGTCCCCCTCTGTCAACCACTTCTGTCAAGATTTTTGTTTCCACTCCACCTCTTCCTTCATGTCTTAAATCATTATTTCTTCAAGAAATGCCAATCTCTCAGCCAACTCCTCCTGGTCCATACCTCTCTCATCATCTAAACCATCCAACCGAGCAACATCAGCCTAAGCCGCCTCCCTTCTGACCCTCCACCTAGCCTTCACCTCCCTCCCGAAAGTAGTAAGGAAAGCCCTCAACATCTGCAATTTAGCTGCCAATCTCGAAACGGTTGAGCCCTCAAGTGACCAGCCTCTCCACATCTCCATAATCATCGCCTTGAAGCCCTCCTCCAAAAGCCAGCTCCGCTCAGATCGAAAAAAGAATATGTTCCTTCTTCCTCCTCGGACGACCAAAGAATCGGCATGTGATCAGAGTGAGCCCGCAGCAACGCCCAGGCCCACGACATGGGGAACCTCTCCATTCCTTTCGGTGATAAGAAGAATCTATCCAATCTGGACCGCGATCTTACATTACGCCAAGTAAAAGCACAGCCTGCCGCATCAATAATCAATAGGCCCAAGTTGTGGACCACTCTCCAGAACTCCTCCGAACCAAGATCCTTGCCACCACTGCTCTGTGGGCGATCGTCTGGTAGAAGCGTGACATTAAGGTCCCCCCCAATGATCCTGACCCCGCCCGCATCCATCGTCTCTAGCTGTTCCAGCTCCCCCGCCAAGGAAACTCTCTCTGTTCCCACCGGGCCGTAAACATTTGTGATACAGATAAAGAGGTCATCAGCTCTCCTTCTCAACCATACAGACAAACAAAACAGGGACATCAACTCATCCAAAAGCTCGAAATCATCTTTCTTCCACCTAGTCAAAAGCCCCCCTGACGCACCATGTGCAACCAACTCAGCCAGCTCGAACCTGCCACCACCGCCCAGTCCCCGCCTGATTGAGTCCATCCCCTGGATAATTTCGTCCTAAAGAAGAAAAATATCTGCACCAGCCTCCATAATCAGTTTTCTGACTCCCAGCCTCTTTTCGGGGCGGCCCAAACCCCTGACATTCCAAGAAAGTAGCTTTATTGAGGAATGGGCTGAACCATCTTTTTAGGCGGGATATACCCAACTGCTCCGCCACATTTCTGTCCAATATGTTGAAGCGGTTCCGATGAACCTCCAAGGCATTGAAACCCAATTGCAGGCCCTGTGTATGTTTCATACCGATCGTTGTAGCGAGCAGAGCCGCTCTCCTCACTCTTCTCTCCTCCCCAGTGGAGCTCTTCCTTTCATAACAGGTTCCAAATCCGTTCATCTCCTTCCCCGATTCCTGAGAGTTCGCCCTCCTGTGAGCGCCTTCCCCCTGCACACTACTACGCGCACAGCATTCCTCCTCTACATGTCGGCTGACTTCCTCTCCGAACAAGCCTTAAGGCGAGCCTCAAAAAAAAACAAGCCTTAAGGCAAAAGGCGTTGCAGCGTCGTCTCCCCACCCGAAAATCCTGCCAAGTTCCCCCCTGACGTTTCCTCCCTCGTGTAACCCCTTTTTTCGAAAGTGGGGTTCCCGTCCCACGCCTTGGGCCCCACCCACTCTTTGAACCATGCCCCTTGTTTCGGCGGCGACGCCTCGTGACCTTCCGGAGCACTGGCTCCCCTGATCTCCCCTTTCAAATGCCCCGCTATAGGGGCTTCCCTCTCTTGGCTCACTTCCCGTTCTTGGGACTCCCTACCAAAGCCACATTCCCATGCTGGAAACTCCTCACGTCGTCCCGATCATCAGCACTGTTCGGGTCCCGAGTCAGCCGAGTAGCACTTCCATCCTTCGAGATGCGTCTCGACCGGCTTTGCACCATGGATTGCTGATGTGGCAAGCCCATCCTTGGGTCTGACCTTAGGTTTGATGGGTGTGTCTAGGGCTGGCTATCGAGCCCAACGAGCCGAGCCAGCCCCTGGCTCGGGCTCGATTTCGATAAGCCCAGCTAGGCTTGGGCTCGAGCTCGGGCTCGGGCTCTCGAGCTCCTTATCGAGCATGGTCTGGGCTCGAGCCCAAGTCGAACTCATTAAGGAAAATGGGTACTTTTTGGTGGAAAAGTGTTTTGTGCGGGTTCGAATCCGAGACCTGCTCTATCTAAGACTGTGTTCCTTACCAGTAGGCCACTATCCAAGTTGTACACAAAATCTTAATTATAATACATAATGTAACATTATATTTGCTTATGAAATAGAAGAAAAAAACTAATTTTCTAATGCATGGGCGGGGGCAAATATGTGGACGGGAATGGGGATTTGAGAATTGAGTCATGACTCTCGTGGAAGGGACAAAGTTAGTGAAGGGGAAATTGCAAAGGGCTACTTTTATTTTGTTTGTATTATATAATATATATATATATATATTCCTTCTCGAGCCCCTTATTGAGTTATCGATCAGCTCATTAAGCTATCGAGCCCAAAATTCTAGCTCGGGCTCGGCTCAATAGCCTAATGAGCCGGGCTCACGAGCCCTTATCGAGCCGAGACCGAACCTGGCTCATCGAGCCGTGACTCAATAGCCAGCGCTAGGTGTGCCGGTCCCACCAGGTCCGGATTCTGGATGCTCGAGTCCGAAGTTCTGACGACCAATCCACCACTACCCTCCTTGTCGCTTCTTGGGTCTTGGTTCCTGATCTCCCGAGGGACCCGAATACTGCTCAAAACAAGGTGCCTATCGATTCCTTCAGTCTCAAGCGACTGTTCTGCGGAACAAGTCTTCTGTCCTTGCCTTTTTGAGTGGGTTGTTAGGTAATGAACCGCCTCCGCCTTCGCGTAATAAGGGCACCATTCCGCGGAATATGTGTCGAACCGAATTCCGCGAGGAAGACGAAGGGCCTTCCCCGATGATTGCGCTTCTCCCCCATTCGACAGATGTGTCGTCCGTGCCGGAGCACCAGCAGCCTCCGACGCCACCTCCTGCTCTGCGCGGCTATCGATGTTTCCCTCTTGGCCTCGCCTCGAACCATCTGCCCTGTTTTGGCGAGTTCCAAATTGATATCCTTCCCCTCCCAGATGACTTCCACCAACCCAACTGCGCCGAGTTAAGTCCCCTAACCTGGAGAATAAGGTCTGGCAGTTCTTCGGGCGGCACCCGGAGCTCTCTACGTCGACGACCTCCACTATGGTCCCCAACATCTCCCGGATCTTCGATAAGCCCCGCACAATCATCGGCATGCCTCTCACACTGACTCGATCCAGCAGCTCTGGCACCAACTTTCCATCACCAGCCCTCAGCCTCCGCCATCGAAGTTGCGTCCAACCCTCACTCGACTACCGCAGCAGTTAGTTGGCCTCCACCTTATTGAGTCCTCTCGCCACCACACACCACGGATTCAACTGAGCAATGTCCCCATGGAAACGCGCAGCCGAAACTGCCCCCACATCCGACGAACCACGGAAGAGAGTCTCCGACCTGGCTCCTCCAACCATCAAACCCGTGTTTTGGCTAGAACTCTGCATCTAGGGGCATGAGCTGCTCCTGTACGAGAAGCGACGACATCTGAAGCATCTGACGGGCTCCCGGCATTGCCGTGCCCAGTGCCCTAGGGAACCACACTGAAAACACCCCCGCCCGAAAGGGTTGGCGAAGCGTTGATGACGGATGTCGCATGAACCAGCCTTGTGGTGACCGCCCCTCCTTGCACGTACGACCAACCACCCTGCTCCCACTTCCTCGCCCGATGAGTCGCCTGGCATCCTCCAGACCATGCTATTTTATATCTATGAAATAAAAAAATCAACAATATGTAAGGCGGGCAGAATTGATATCAAAATTCTGTTTCATTTTTGCTAAATACGGAAACATCATAATTCAAACTCACTTCAATCAGGGTCCTATGTATTAACGAGCACCCTGAATGAATACAGACCACCTTTCTTGACAGGAAAAAGATGTAATGAAGCTTGCTCGAGTTTACTTCAGCAAGAAAACATGCTACATGTTAGACTGCATGTATGTGTGATTAACATGGTCAATAAATGATGCAAGGAAAGACAGTGCCTTCAGTGACTTTATGATATGCCTTGCTTCGTTGGTACATAAAAAGTTGACAATAAAACATTACCGAAGAACAAAAAAATAATGCAATTATTTTATTACTGGAGATTTATTAATAATTTCCATTTATTAAAGATAAAGAAGTCCTAAATGCTGGAGAGCACTTAAATGCTTTTAAAGGCTCTGTATTTCTTCGTTGCATATTGCATGCATATAAGAATTAACAGAGCTTTTCTCAAAAAAAAAGAATTAACAGAGCTGGAAATCAAAAAAAGAAAAGTATTTATGCCTAAAAAGCTATAGAAAAAGATAAATTGGTACTTCCATACCGTATGAAATGGAACATTATCTTTCCCCATGAATTGGTATAATTCAACATCTTCAGGGTTTTTCCACCACTTTTCCCACTCTGATGTGTAGCATGAAGTGATTGAAACATATCCAATTGGTGCATCAAACCACACATAAAAGACCTGTAATCAATAAAGCGCATCTAGTTATATGGATGAAAACCAAAAAAAAAGGATGGGCGAAGGTGTAAAAAGAATTAACATAATAGAAACAAATGTTTAAGCCATCAGAACCTTGTTTTTATACTTCTCATGTGGGACGGGAACCCCCCACTTCAAATCCCTAGTAATGCACCGGGCTTTTAGTCCTTCTCTGAGCCATGCATGGGTAGATTGGATAGCATTTTGACTCCAGCCTCCAGCCACTGACATGTTATTGATGTACTCTTCCAATTTTTCCCTTAAAAGCGGAAGCTCCAAGAATAAGTGATCAGTATCGCGAATCTGAGGAGTTGTATGGCAAACCTATTCCAAAAAAAAACAAATTATGTATTGTTTGCACAGAATGTACATCAGAAAGTCAAAGTATAAGCACGCTAGTTTCATAGTACCTTACACTTAGGCTCCTTTAGCTCAGTGGGATTTAAGAGCTTCCCACAGTGCTCACACTGGTCTCCACGAGCGGACTCATAGTTACAGTTTGGTGTAGGGCATATACCCTCCACCAAACGGTCTGCTAAGAATCTTTTGCATGTATCGCAATAAAGCTGAAATAAATTGATAGCTACAAACTTAAAATATCGAAGAAACAAAGCAAATGAAAGAAGGTAAAAAATAGAATTATTACCTGCTGCATGGTATTCTCAGTAAGCCATTTGTTCTCCAAAAGCTTTTTAAAGATAGCCTGGCAAACTTCAGTTTGCTGAGGACTAGAAGTGCGCCCGAAGTGATCAAAACCAATGTCAAACCAATCATATACTTGCTTATGAATTGCATGGTATCTGCATGCAAGAGTCAAACAAGGCATTTAATCCAAACAGAACAGGATAAGATATGTTCCACGCAATTCAAGAAATCGATATAAATAAGTTTATACTATTTATATAATCACGCCTGAAAAAACCAATTTCTGATAAAAAAATCCAAAAGTGAATGTACAACCTACTGTGACAGTGCCAATAATATATCTAGAAAACCTTCCAGAATTACAATTAATCTAAACAAGCCCAACCAACTCAAAGGACCATAGCTGTATGTATCAACTCCACACAGATTGTGTTGTAATTGGGAATGTCAAAAGCGTTCAAAGGGGATTTCAAAACGCATCTACAAGTGATAAGCTAGAAATACCAGAAAACCAAATATATTGTTCAAAATCAAATACAGATGAGAACGAGGGAACCTCTTTGCCTTGCTTGGCCTGGATTCAACTCACTCGGTAGATCTAGGCTATTCAATTATCAGGTAAAGTTTCCTGAAATATTCATGTCTGACAGAGGAAGAAACTTTCTTGAGTCTTAAATAGCATGTTGTACAAGAATCAAGACTTACCGGAACTTTAGATGGTGTAAAATATAAAAACACGACTGGGTATTTCAGTTGGGCGGAAGGCTCCAATTCGGATCTAATCTTTTATAATTTTATTAAGAATAGTAAACCATGAATGCTATTATTATATTAACCTGCCTGACTGTCATAAGAAGTGTCGTTTAAATGAACTTTTTTCAAACATCCCTGAATCAGGCATCTGTAGTCAGCACCTCCCTCCCCAAAGATCATCTACAATTGTTTGTTAGCAATGCAGCTTAATCTTACATAAAAATGTACTAAGCCTTCTCCCTCTATAAGTAGAGTCGGCTACATGGATTCTTGTTCAAATCCATGTTGAAAGATTCGACTATTTTTACGCTGGTCGTCGACTACCTAACGCAACCCCTGTCCCCTGCAAGAATG
This sequence comes from Ottelia alismoides, assembly GCA_037367405.1. Taxonomy (NCBI): domain Eukaryota; kingdom Viridiplantae; phylum Streptophyta; class Magnoliopsida; order Alismatales; family Hydrocharitaceae; genus Ottelia; species Ottelia alismoides. The sequence goes on from JAZKJV010000027.1 coordinate 564,354, forward strand.
GGATTTGAACCCTGGTCTTTTGCAGCTTAATCTTACATGCAAATAGATATTCGAAAAATGTTTAGTACACCCTCTGTATATCTCATTCCATGTACTCCTTGTTTTTCCTAATTTTACCTGCGAATAGATATTAAAAAAATGACTGTATTCCTCCACTGAAATCTCAATGACTCCATATGCAATCACCATCTAGGTGTTCACATGAATTTGACAAAATACGTAATCCAAGACCAAGAGACGTTAATGGATTCTAATGGTTTTACTTGGATGTTTGAATTGAATTGGATCTTGTTTAATTTATTAACTTCTGAATTGAAAACGGATTGTTCCTGACTAATCTAATCTAATCTGTGATTCATTTTTTTTCTGCAATGTCATATGTATATACACGTCTTTGATTATTCATAATTATTACACTCAATTCTACATATTCTTTATTCTGTATTGATAAATTCATTGTTCCAAACCCCAGTTAAAGTTCGGGCTTTTCAATATTTCTATCATTCGTGCACCACGTGCCCCTCCCCGAGTAATTCACTATATTAGCCAAATCAATCCTCCATGAACACCCATCTGCAATCAGCACCTCCCTCCCAAAGATCCACTGAAATGATAACTTCCCATGTTTTGGGCTCCCCACGATCATCTCACCCAACCACACCTCTTCCCTCGATGTCACCGTCACAACCGCCACCACGAATCTAACCCCTCCCTCCCATAGTATGAGCTCCTCTTGTACCCTTCTGCCTCTCACCGCCCATAACCTCAACCACACATTGCCAATGAAGAGGCCCAATCAACCTTCTCAAAGGATGATCTGTCGACTCAACAGCTTCTCAGAACCTCAGCCCTAGCGGTTAAAATAGCAAATCCACCGTCATTGCCTCCTCAGTGTCATAATGGAAGGCCTCGTCCACTTTATGCAATCATCTCCAACAGATAACCTAACTATCTCTCAATTTTAGGGTTTTATCGATAAAATCACATTGATCTCTCCTCCAATCCCAGTCTCCACAGCAAAAGGACCTTAGACAACAGTGAATTAGATCTTGATTGATTTATTAACATCTTAATTGAAAATGGATTGTTCATAACTAATCTGATACAGTCCGCAATTCATTATTTTTTTATGCAATGTCATATGCATATACGCATGCCTCTAATCATCCATAATTATTACATTCAATTCCACATATTCTTTATTCTGTATCGGTAAATTCATTACTCCAAACCCTAATTAGAGTTTGGGCTTTTCAATATTTCTAGTTTTCATGCACCAGGTGCCCCTCCTCAACTAACTCACTGTATTAGCCAATTCAACCATCCATGAACACCATCCACGGGTAGCACCACTCTCGCAAAGATCTCACTGAATTGATGAGTTCCCATGTTTTTGGCTCCCCACTGTCATCTCACCCCACCACACCTCTTCCCTCAATGTTGTCACCTCGACCGCCACCACGAATCTCACCTCCCCATAGTATAAGTTCCTCAGGTACCCTTCTGCCACTCATCGCCAATAATCTAAATCACGACGTCAACACAATGCCAATGAAGAAGCCCAACAAATCTTTTCAAGGGACGGTTTGTTGACTCCACAACTTCTCGAAACCTCAGCCCAAGCAATTAGTCTAGCAAATCCATCATCATCGCCTCATCGGCATCATAATGGATGGCCTCATCCATCATGTGTTCATCTCAAACAGACCACCTAACCATCTCTCAATGATAGGGTTTTATCAATCAACATCGATCGTACTGCAATCCCAGTCTCCGCAACAAAAGAACCTTCAACAATAGTGACGACACGTCCAAAAGCATTGCCTGAACCAGAAAGAATTCACCCACTGATGCAGATAAAAAAATCCAACTGTGGAAAAAATATTTATGACGGTGGAAAACTTGTTTGGTGGAAGAAATTTGGAAAGGAAAGGAAGAAAGAGAAGAATGTGCCGGTTGCGCGGGATTTTGGAGGCGAATCGCAGAGATCCGTGGAGAGAAAGAGAGAGCGAGAGATAAATCTCAACTTTTCATATATTCTGAGTTGATTAAACAAAGGACTACAATCCTCTTTATATAGGAGAAATGGAGTTACAAAAATATAAAGAAGATCAAAATCAAATCAAATCAAATCATAACCGATTCTAATGACTCTAACTAACTTCCTAATTTGTCTTAATTAAAATTATCTACCAGAAATGTTGAGATTGCAATCAATCTCCATTTATTTAAATAAAATAAGCGACTAATTTAAAATAACTAATTAGGGATGGGAATCCCTAATTTTGAAAAATCCCCAAATCTGTCGTAGCTTCAATCTAGCTTGACCTGACAATTTGGAAAATATTACATCAATTATCCATCGCTTGAAAAAATTCATCTCCGACGAATTGCTTTATCTTTGATATGTCGTTGAAGAATTCAATCTAGAATCGTAGCTTTAGTCTCCCCAATTTGAACAATTATGTCTTGTTTTAAGCATTACATTTATAAAAAAAATTCCGCCTGAGGGCGTGGCTGCAATTTTCTTACCCTTGCATTCCACATAAGCTTCATCCACAACTATCCATCAACTTTAACCCTTCTATAAATAACTTTTGGGGGGAGGATCACTTTAATATTTACCTATGACAACTCATGATCCCTTTTATTAAGGGATTTGATTCCCTGTGTAGAGAACCCTTTCCCTGCATTAGGGTTTTTGCCTCTTCTCCAGAAGTGGCGGTGACGGCGTAGCGATCGGGTGAGTGGGAGGCGGCGCAGGGGAGGCCTCCAGTCGGCATAGTTGTGGTGGTGTAAAGGGAGCCGCTGGAGGGACTCCCAACGGTGGAGGAGACGATGGACGCGGGCCCGAATCTAGCATGGGTCACGAGTGCAGCATCCAAGGTGGTCACTTTCGCGTGGGCAGCACACGAGCCATCGAAGGTGGCTCCGATTCAGTGATGTTGGGACCCTTTGTCAATGGTTGCAACATCGGGGACTGTGGTTGGAGGCAATAACTTATAATTGATAGTTATAATTGATAGTTGTTAATAATGTGCATGATAACTAATAATGCATAAGTAAACAATGTAGTGGGCACTAATATGCATTGATAAATAATGCATAAGTATAACATATGCTATCCTTTTAGAGTAAAAAACTCTAAAAAGGGATTTTATGCCTTTTCAAATTCAGGTAGTGACCTAGTTTCGCCTAGGCACCTCAATACCTAGACACCGACTAGGCCACTTGAGGTGTATGTTTCATTGTGCACTCTTGGGCTGTCAACCACGAGCCCCTGAAAAACATCTTTTACAACCAAGGTTGTTGCTGAAATAATTAATGTTTAAAAGTACTTAACGCCAACCTCTCTAGTTTTTTGTGCCTCGCCATATTCTTTCAATGGCATAGGCCAAATGGCGACCATCCTTGTGTGGTATGCTCATGTTCATGGTACTTGTAGCTTGGCTGATTGAGGATATTGAAGATGGCACTTGAGGTTGCTGGACTCAAGAGTCAAGATTATCAACATTGTTAAAAATTGGAAAATAATGTTTTTTGCTCTGGGTTTGCAATGATTCCATTTTTGACAGCTCCCGTTTGAACCGTCATCTTAAAGATGGCTGAAGCATAATGAATGGCAAGTTAAGCTATCAAAGTCGGCGACTTTTTATTTCCAACATAATAACGCTGAACCCTGAACCTGATTTGAACAAAATATTATCTGAAGGCAAGAAGTTCGAAAATCGAAAGTTTACAAATCTGGGAACGATGATGACATTATGAGATGATTGAATTTCAGATATTGTGATAAGGCTGCTATGAAAGTATATCTCTTCGCAAAAGCAGATTCTAAACTGTGTAGCTAAACAGAGTATAAGGAAGCTACATTGGTCAATTAGCATGTATCAATTGATTCAAGTTTTAAAGCTTTACATTGGAAGCTTTATTGTGGCTTTGTTTGAAGGTATTACAGTTGCATTTACTTTCAGAGCAGATTCAACTTGAATTTGCTATATTTAAACATGTAATAAACAATCTTCATGTTTTTCATTTTGCTCTTACATGTACACCCCTAAATGGGCTCCTTTTGTAAGTTTTCAGTTCTTGATGAAATAAAGGGGTTACCCGAACCCATGGAAGGCCGTATCCCGATATATCGGTGATATATCGGCGATATATCGGTATCGACAGGTCACCGATATATCGCCGATATGTCCGATATCGGGTATCGACAGGCAAAAAAGGCGAGCCAAATCCCGGTGTCGACGATATGGCGTCGATATATCGCCGATATATCGGTATCGACATGGTACCGATATCGATACCGATATCGATATGTCCTTCCATGCCCGAACCCCCTAATATCAGGCTTATGATAGGAAAAAAATGGTAACCGTCCTCCTCACAATAATGTCTCTGATTTCAAACCAAATCCTCAAGACAGGTTATTCTCTTTTTTCAGCCTCAGGTGTTGGGAGAAAAACAATGGCCTCTAGTGTGCTTACAAGTCAAGGTTGTTGAAATCAATGCTGAAACCCCCTCTCTCAATGCTACCAAGAAGATCTCATTGATAGGATCCCTAATTAAATCCCCCTCTGTAATTCTTATCTATAATTTAATCAATACAAATGTAAAGTGATACTTCCCATTAACAAATGGTGTATCAAACAGATGTACAAAAACGTAAACATGATGTTTGGCATCAAGCCATGGGAATATGACCGCATGGGAAATTTTCCCAAATTCCGGTCAACTGGCATCTAATAAAATGGACATAAACCGGTGCCCATCAAAATTAAAAAAAACACCTAAGTATTAGTGTGTTCCCCGATTCATATTAGAGCTGCAAACAAGTCAAATACAAGAAGCCTTTTCGCTTATCAAGGCCACAGTAGAAAAAATGAGAGGAGAGGAAGAGGTAGAAACATGCATGTTGCATGGATTTTTTTTTAGGCCAAACATGTTGCATGGAATTTTGGTGAAGAAACAAGGAGATTGCATGGAGGGAGAGAAAGAAAATAGGAGGATAATGGAGAAACTTCAAATTTTTCCTAACTTGAACCATCTTTCACGATGAGGTGCAAGAACGACAACTCCAAACGTCGCGCATCCAACGGAATTACATCGAAAAATAAAAAGAAATATCCCAACAAACCCTGGTTAGACTCTTAAATCAACTCAACCAAATAACTAATTAGAGATCGCATACGATCTCTTTATTTAAAAATCAAATGACTCCAATTGGAACAAATTGAGATGACTAACCCGAATTTAATTAGACGGACGAAAACCCTAATTTAATAAAACCCAACGTGCAACAAATACTAATTTTGCCCTTATTCTTATTCATGTGATGCATCAACTCACTGCTGCCTCAAAATTTTACTTCCTAATAAAATGTATGATCTTTAGATTTCGTGTGTGGACGCTTGATTCTGATGCCTCTAAGCCCACGTGGAAAGAACATATGAGGAGCATATGGATGGGCCCAAGTTGTTGATGCGGTCCTCCTAGAGTTGTGGTCATGATTGTGTAGAAGGTGGAGTCCATACTACTGCAGAGATCGTCACGAAGTTGTCTTCTTCTTAAAAAGGATCATGGTTGTGGAAAATTGGTGTGGCATCATCATACGTTGAGCTATGTGTTTGGAGAGGCCATGCAAAATGAAATCCACATAACTATAGTGGGAGGATATGCAAATAATATAGTTGGCCAACATGTCCTTATATAGAGATGCCGAACATTCCTCATTGTAATTGGAATAGGTTGTTGTCCACTCGGTTTCCTCACAGCATCCTTATTGTAATATGTTTCCACGAGGGTGATGAAAGCACAAAATTCCTACCCTTTTCTCCATGACCAATCAAAATCCCTAATTTCACCGGGTATGTTTCCCGCAAGAGATGAATTAAGAACCCATCAAAGAACTTCATCTCCCTTGCAATGCCTTCGGCGACCCTGAACCCTAGGGTTTAGGTTCAAACAATTGTCTCCCATGGGAGCCCGCGCAAAGGGGGCAGGGGGATCCATCATGAGGTGACACCTCTTGAAGAAAGGGCATGTTAGCAACAACAGCCACGCCTACGTGGAAGGCAATTGAAGTGTTACGCACTCCAACAGCAGAAACGCGAAAGTCGATGGTGAAGGCAATGGCATCACAATGAGTTTTTGTTGATCATGTGTGGCCAGAGCTCGAGTTGGGGAGGGCATTGATGCTTCAAGATGGAGGAGGCGATGGTGATGTTGGAAGAGGGTGGTGGGGGTGGGGGTGGGGGTGAGGTTGGTGTTGGGGAGGCGAGGGGTGGTAGCAAAGTGGTTTAGGAGTGGTATGAGGTTGTAGCGATGCTAGAGAAAGCATCGATGACTATGGATGTGTCAATATCAACGTCGAGGGACCAGGATGATGGTGTAGAGGTGGTAGGAGGTGGTGGCGATGATAGGGTTGGCAGTGGTGTTGGCAGGGTGGGAGATGGTAGTGGTGATGGGGTTGGCAGGGCTATCTCGAGGGTGAGGGTAGGGCTGGTATGTATGGTGGTCCCTTATGTCGATGTGTCGGCGTCAATGGAGGTGTTGCCGTCGGTGGTGCATCTCATGACAAGGAGGTGGAGGCTCAAAATCTTCATGCACAGCAATCGAGGAGGGTACTTCTTCCCCATTTTCTTCTTTATTACATTAAAATTTATCTCTTATGGGTTTTGTAATGGAGAGACCATCATGAACAGTAACTTCTTCTCAATTTTCTTAATTTTTTTGTCAACAACATGGTGTATGGACGTTGTAGCATGCTTCAGTTGGGAATAAACTTGCCAACTCACATTCCAATAAAGGAATTTCTCCTCACTCGAACAAGTAACTGCTGAGTCCGCTATTAAAATTGATCTTCCCAGTTGACAGCGGCAAGCTTTTGGATATGAAGATATATATAGCATTTCTTTCCTTAAAGAGTGAGTGTGCGCGAGCGTGGGGGCATGCTTGGGTGTGCATGTGTTGCCTTCGAAAGCCCCTAAAAATACTACCATGAAGGTTCAAATTATTGAATTTCCATAGTAAAATCCCAACATGGATGTGTGGGTGCCAATAATCAGAATTTCCATGAAGGCCCATATGATACAGGTTTCTCCAAATTAAAATGCCGATGTACACACTCGGATAGAGACCTCAACAGGTGGGATTCAGATCGCGCTCAACTGAAAGACCTATGTAACAATTCAATTCAGTATCGTTCAATTAGACATCCAAGCCCAGAACCCGTCTTTTTTCGCTTTTCAAATTAATCTACAAGGTTACAAGTCTCTACACAAATTCACGCATTCGCTCCAAACAATCCACAAGCCAGAAATTGAGTTACCGACTTGTCACATATCTCCTTAGGCGAGCAATTCTCTTCCAATGCCTTCGTCTCCGTGGCGGTCCCGTACTCGTCCGTCCCGCATACGTATATCGAATTGTACCCCCTCAGCCGGCAGTACCTCGAGAACACGTCCGCGCTCAAAACACCTGAAAATTCCCCACAACGCCACATCAGACGGTCACGACCTCCATCACATCCAATCCAAATCACGGAGTTCCAAATACTAAACTCACATCCGATGATGTTGCCGAGGTGAGGGACGTTGTTTACGTACGGGAGTGCACTGGTGATGAGTATGTTCCTCTTCCCCTTCACCGGGAGCTTCACGGGGGCGGAGCCATCGGCTGCGGCGTGGGCCATTAGGGATCGGATGAAGGAGGAGGAGAGGCGGTAGTGGTGGTGGAGGAGAGCGCGCAGAGCCACGGCGAGGGGAAAGGCGGAGACGGCGAAGGGGCGAGGGAAGTGTAGGGGAGCTATAAACCCTAATATGGATACAAAACCTCTTTCCGTTGGTCGTCGGGAAGATCGGGTCACTCGAGGTGAGGATTGGGTGATCCTGACCGAGATCGTCGTGGATTGGTAGGAAACTACGGATACAGAAAGGTCAAAATAATCCGGCTGACTTTTGTAAAATATATAATCTAAAAATTGACTAAGTACTGAATATACATAAAGATGCTCTGGGAATAAAATATTATTTAGATTTTCGTTTTTTAGATAGATTTTAGAGTAAATTATAGAAAAGTTCTTAAATAAAAAGTCCAACTTCAATGATGTGACTGAATTTTTAAAAAATAGCAATGCAATATATGATCTTTAAGATTTATTTTAATGTGAGTTTGAGGATTTAAATCCTAAAGATAACATGGTTATTTTGATTCCAGAAGTCCTTGGTATTATTTTCCATGTACTAGAAGTCTAAAATAGTAATTAATAAATTCGGGAATTTTTTTATGACTTACTTGAGAGTATATTTTATTGGGGTAGACGTGAATAAAGGAGAGATATAAAGGAATAATGAATTAGGGTGGGATAGTTGTCTTTTGATAAGAAAATCTCGAAACAATGTTCATTATCTCAGGATAAAAATGATTGTATTTGGATGTAAGATAAATTAGGGATAATGACACTTTATTCATAATAAGTTATTTCAAGATAAATCCATCACAATTACATCTTTTACTATGGATTTGTCTACTGTATTTATTTATTCTCCATCCCTCAAACCAATCGTAGGAGATGAGTACTAAAAATCATTTGCCCTTCATTCATCATCCGAACAAGAACGAGGGATAAAGCGTCCTTATATCGTTTATTATGCATCTACTTACGTAGACTTTCTTACAGCACACCTGCTTAGTCGTGGATTATGATGCAACAGTGGGAGCGTTTGAATTATATTAAGATTTTGACTGTCCAAACTATATCCCATGTGTCCATATCTGACTATTGAAATTAAAGAGCAAGACTGTTTCTCTCTTTTTTTTCAGTCGTTTGCGATTTTAGAAAAATCAAAACAAATTGAAATTACTTTTAGAAAAATCAAAACAAATTGAAATTACGAAATGCATGTCGCTCCTAAAGAATATATATAGGTTTGATCTTGAGATGTGACGAGTTAGGTAATTTCCTCAAAAGTTGGGTTTTCTTATGGACATTAGAAATTTAGTTAATAGCATAATCCGAGGGGCATAATTTTACAGAGTTGCCACGTATATACAGAGAATATATAGGAAGGGTAAAATGGGGTTGCTCCCTGGGAGTAGACAACGGGGCTACTCCCATCCCTATTTTTTCCAAATTTTTTATTTTTTTGAAAAATAAAAATGTGTATATTCATCATTATATCCCTCTAACATTCTATTAAAATTTCGTCAGAAACAGAGACTCCTACGACCTCCATCCAAACATGGTTGATTTAAAAAATCATGCGATCGTTAAAAAAATGGCGTCCGAATGGAGGGCCTATGAGTCTCTATTTCTGACGAAATTTTAATAGAATGTTAGAAGGATATAGTGATGAATATAGAAATTTTTATTTTCTAAAATTATAAAAAAAATGGAAAAAATAAGGGTGGGAGTAGAGCCCCGTTGACTACTCCCACGGCGCAGCCCCATTTTACCCATATAGGAATTTGTGTAATACAAAACATTTGTAGGGGTGTCTCAGAAAAATAGCCGTTAGGAAGGAGGTGAGCGGATTGGAAGGTGAGTGCAACGGCTGTTACGATGGAAACAGGGCGTTAGGTTGAAGAGATGTTGCTTTTGACACCAGAGAATAGGAATTAGAATGAGAATAAAGATTTTGGAAATTCTTATTCCTATCTAAAATCTTGTTGTTTTGTACATTAAAGAATGGAATCCCTTTGGCTTGTGAATATTGTCAGAAAGGAACTTTATTCCATTTTTTTGTACTTTTTGACAAGGCTAATCGGTACACTATATCTCACAGTTGTCTAGATTGCTTCTTTCAAAATATTCTTAAGAAACGATTTGTGATATTTTGAATATTTGTAATCAAAATCTAATAATGGCATCTATAAATTTAGGATACCTTTATTTTAGAGGAAAATAGCATTCCCATTTCCATCGTAAAACTGATGGGCATATTGATATGATCACATCTGATCGTTTCCGTTTATTTTTGTGCATGTCTATGATTTTCCATCCTTGTGGACCAAGAAAGTATATGTGTATATGTGTGTGTGATGGCCAAACTAACGAGCTCTTAAGTGGTTGTCGAGGATTGTACTTGAGATTGTAAATCTTTCTCCCTGAGTTTGAAGGCATGACATTATAACGTGCATTTGGTTCTTCAAGATTCAATTATCCAAATGAATACGAAAAAGATTATGATGACACTGGCCCGTTCAGTAGGAGAATAAGATAGAATAAGGGTGGTGGAATAACGTGGAATAGTGCAGTGTTTCTGTTCGGCTTGAGGGATAGGAATTAAGGTCGAATAGGGGTTATTCTCCATTCGGTTGGCACCTGAGGGATAAGGAATAAGGTGTGTAAGTTAAATTCGTTGGTTGCATTTAGTCAGATTCGGATCGATGCGTACATATCTGACATTTTTAAAAATATGCAATTAGTGATGCAGTAAGGAGCGCACATATGCTGAAGAAATTTGTCCCACTTTATTTAAAACAGCACTCCATAACTGTATACATATTATCTAGGCAACCTTACATTAGGGAACATGAATTCTACATAATGGCATGCTTGTCACATACAGGCCCCTCGACGACATCATGGGTTGATGTTGAGCCGGTGACCAGGTGCAGAATCAATTGGTCCTTCTCACGTATAAAGCATTCAGTTTCTTCCAGCTTCTCTAGATGGTAATCATCCACAAACTCTACGACGTTGATATTGTTTGCCAAGGAAATCATCTCTGTAGTCAAAGACTAGATCGTTGGTCGCAACTTGGACACTTTGACTCTGTATCTGCACGACCTCTGAAGTGTGTAATTATATTGTATAAATTAATGTATAAAATACTGTATAACTATTGCATCTAATTCCAAAATAAACGAATAAAGGAAAGAAGAAAAGAATGAAGTATCAAAGACACTGAGTGACCCTAGACCCCGAGACACAATCATCATGATGACTTGGTCGACAAGGAATAAAGTAGGGGGAGATAAGCCAGAGAAACTATATAGAAATCTACATAAAATACAATTAAAACTCTAATTTAATTTGCCCAATAATTGCTTTTTAGGACCAGTTTATTTTATTATTTTATATTTCAAATAATAAAACTCTCAACTTTAATATTGTACATAAAAATATAAATAAAAATACAAAAAATATTTCACTGAAAAATAATGCATAGTATGTCTGGGACACACAAAATAAAAAGCTGCAAAGAAAACTTTGCAGGCCTGTATCGCCTCCATACTATATCAAAATATACCAAACTCACCTTTAGTTGTATATAAAATTTAATAAGCTATTTAATGAAGGGTTTCATTCAATTTGGAGTTAAGATGCAAAAGTTATGTTTTAGGTCCACATGTACAATATACATGTATATTATATTCAATATATTTATTCTTTATATTTTTCAATTTATTATATTTTATAAAATTGTAATATTATTTGAAGCACATGCCCATAATAAAAATAAAATAAAATCGTTAAAGTAAAATTAAAATAAATTAATTACTATAATACATAGATGAAATATACCTATATATACCTATATGATTTATGTATATAATTAACTAGGTATGTAAATAAATTCAGAAAAATACAATAAAATGACTAAATATGTCATTAAAGGAATTAAAAACATATAGAATACATGTATATATTAATAAAATATATCATACAAATTAAAATTTAATTACTTAATATACATGTATATTTACCTTAAATTATACATGTAAAAAGCAACTTATAATAAATGACCTTGAAAAAATAAAAAAATGTATAAAATACTATATAAAATTAAAAACATTTTTTATTTTACAACCTAAAATTAATTATTTTATTTAATATTTTCAATTGAATTTACAAATAATTTCCAATGCTCATTTTTGTGGTTGGTCCACGTAGAAACCAAAGGACAACAACCGTTGACCTCCGGTCAACTATCCTGTCCAACCATAGCCGCCTTGTCAGAGTCCTGGGCAGGCAATTTTCTTTAAATTTCCACACCATCTCCATGTGCGACCTCTCCCTCGAGCTTCGCCCTTCGTGCAACCCACACATCTGACACCCTCGCCCATAACCAAATCCCCACCAACTCCTTCTCCCTCGCAAGCAAAACCTCCTCGAACTTCATCGTTCATCAGCCTATATATCTCCATCTTCTTTGCATATTTGGCCTATGATCCTTCTTGGAGCAATCTTAGCCCCACAGAGTAGCCTCAATGCTTCGGCTAGTGATAGGAGCCCAAGGTTGCTGCCCTACAGCGAGGAGGAGATCTTTTGGAGGAGATCCAGCCACCGTTGGAGTTCTAGCGGCCAGTAATGCATCCTTATCCTCCGTCCAAGTTGAGGTCATTTCTCTTTACATTCTAGGTAACTCTTATGTTCCTTTTTTTCATTTCTTGCCTTAATTTTTTTCTTTAATCGAGCAGTTTAGCCGTAATCAGAGATCCCTAACTGACATGGAGCTCAAGCTTCAGGCCAAATCCACTTGTTCCATGTCATTTTTCAACCTCAATTCCATCCCATCCGAATCCCCGACACCTTCTCTGTCATTTCCCCCATTTGCCAACCCAGATCCACCGTGGATCTGGAATCCGAGCTCCGATCCGACACCCTTCACTGGAGCTCTTCACATCTCTGCCTCCCCTACTATTATCAGCTTCAATACTTGGTCGAGGTTGACGCCCTCGAGCCCCACATCTTTTTGATGTAGGTTACGGGTTCTACTGACCCATCTGGAGCCCATTAGCAACAAATAAGAAGCTACAGGACCCCTAGAGCTAACCGAACTTCCAGATCCATCCTCGAGCCACCTCAGCTTCATCGGAGTGCCCCAGCACCTGCAAAGGAGCCCCTGCAATCTTTGGTCGGCGGTAGATCGAAGAATACGGACCAGAGGATGGAGAACGATGAGGTCAAAGATCGTCGGAGGTGGAGTTCATCTATGTTCTTGAAGACCCTTCCCAACCATCACATGAAGAACGCAACCTAGATCTAATCTGGGACGTTCGTTCAATTCGATGGGGTACACACTCAAGGCCCCCCATCCTCCACGTGGCGCATGAACAACGATCCCCCACATATTTTTATATTTTATAAATAGTATTGTAAATATTTAAGGAAGTGTAAAAGTATTTGGAAATATTACAACAAAGCCCCTGTAGTTTATGTGAATTGCAAATAGGTCTCCCACCAGCTCAGCTCACTTGCCCTCCACGTAAGTTGGGTAAATTGCTTGTAAATCTCTCCAGTTTTGTATATTACATTTTAATCTATAAAAATCAAGTTGTAGTTCAAACTTCCTGGTGTTTTTGCATATGTACTACTTTTATTCTTAATTGCATAAATGCCCCTGCTAGGTTGATTTAAAAATAATTTTTCTTTCCTATTTTCCAAAAATAGTAGCCTCCTCCAAAAATCATGAAAAAATAGGATTAAGTGTCTGATTAATTGACATTCATGCCACAGTTTTTAGCATTTTTCACGCATTTTCTATTTATTAAAAACTAAAAGAAAACATTTTATTCCTTATTTGAATTAAAAAATACAAAAATATAAAACTTTAGTTTAAAATTCCAAAAAATTACCCACTGTCTATTATTGTATTTAATCACTATAGACCAAAAATCACAAAAAATATTAAAAGAAAACCTTAAAAACCACAAACCCCGGCTAACCCTAAAAAATACAAAATATTTTCAAAAACCTTTAAAATTGTACTTTTCTATCTTATATTTGTATATATAGTATTTACTATATATAAAAATGATTTTGAGAAATTTCAGATCTATTTAATATTTTTAATTCTTAAAATAATTTGGTCTATTTATTAAGTCCCTGATTTTATATATTTTAGACTTCAAAAATACCTAAAAAATAGCGAAAATACCTAGAAATTCATAAAACATAAGAAAAAACACAAAAAAATTATTTAGTATTTTTATTATATATAGATATATATCTAAATATATTACCCTATATTGAATTATATACCTATATCTAGTTATATATAGTTTATATTATTATTGATTATGAAAATGCCTTATAAAGATTTTTAAATACTTTTAAAAATAAAAGGGTTGTTCTCATTTATATTTTTTGATTTTTGTATAAAAATGAAAAAACAAAAAGCAAAAAGCAAAAAAATTAAATAATTAAATAATTTAAAAACCCATAAAAACATTAAATAAAGCGAGTTAATAATATGCATATATATACATTATTATTATTATTTTATAAATAATACTGCTACACCGACTTGTTCCCTGTGTTCGACACCCTACTCTACTTGCCCACTATACACGCATGTATTGTAGGGTTTCTAATAATTTTTGACTCCACATCTTGCTTTGATTGTTTGATTATATTAGTTGTGGGTTGATTATTGTTTGAATTTGGAGTTCATGATCGATCGCATCAGGACAGTGTTCTCGCCTTGTGTAGAGCACTATACCGGCCCAGACCTTTGATTTCAAAAAATGGTGCCGCTGCTAAGGAGCAATGGAGTGTAGCATTTCTTAGTTGTCTATACCCGCACATTATTTCTTCCTTATTTCTGCATTTTATTTTTGATAATTGATTGTCTATTTCTGACAAATATTTATTTGTTTATTTTCTTGTGAGGGCTCGCATGGCGATGTCTATCTCGTAGGAGGTGGATGTACCTGGGTCGTGAGGAGATTGGCCCCTTCTCTTTTTGGGTTAATCGGAGAGAGCAGGAGAAGGAGTCAGAGAGATAAGGAAAAGAGCAAACCTCTTAGCTTTTTATTTTATTTTATTTTGTGAGGAGAGTTTTATTTCTATTTTTTGTAAATTAATTTTTAATAATTTTAGACATTGAACACTACTACTTCACGAGATCTATTGCTCGGGTATCTGTTCACTTGGGTGCATTGATGGTTTTTCATGTTTCCATCGCTTTATTTTATTTTGTTTCACGGGTTTTGAGTTTTCTGCCTTTTTTATTTATTTCATGTGATTGAGCCCCTAGATCTAGGATTTCTTGAATCGGTAAATTAAGTCACAAGTCTAATTACACTCATGTTCTTATATATTACTTCGCTTGGATTTAGTCAAAAATTAATTGCTAATTACTTGAATTTGGAACTGCGTAGCATGAGAAACTCCATACAACGCTTGCAGGACCCATTGTAGCGGGCATCGAGGAGTCTCCAAGACCAAACACTTAGGATCAATTTTTGAGTAGTTCGCATTTCATACTTCCCACTAATAGCAATTCTTGTTTAGGGAGCTTTCTCGCTTTACATACCACACATATAGTGTAGATATTTAAATTCCCCTCTTGCATCCTACATGGAGAGAGCTGGGAATCATTGTAAGTCATCTTACCTTACATGCATCATTTGATACGAGAGTGAGATTTCCACTCTAGTATCCACTTGCATTCCTTATCCGTTATCTCCCTCTCTTTTTGCTCACCTATGATAAAAAGGAAATACAAAAAAATCGTTAGGCGCTTTGCTTTGAAAAATACAAAAAAATAAAAATAAAAAAAATTAAAACCAAGGGACTACTAATAAAACTTCGACCTTAATTAAATTTCTTAATGGACATCATTGTTTTGGGTTCATAAAGCCCTAATTATTGTAAGGTACATTCCAAACATAGTGAGGTGTGACCCCTAATGATTTGATCCCAAAACCCGATCTGTGGCAGCCTTGATTATCACTTGGGACGACGAGGTATTGGCGCTTCTATCATACATAGGCAAGTAGGGCCTTATCGATGATGGTGTTCCTGGCTTGTGCAGAGCATCCGACTTGGTCTGAAGTATTGAGCATAGGTCACACTCTCACGAGGGTGTTTGTCTCATCGCCCTACGTCCGAGTACCTCGCTTGCGAGAGAAGTAGTGGTTTCGCCTATCAACTTCCTCTCTCTATGTCTTTGGCTGAGTAGCCCCTAGACATGAGATCAAGGACCTCTAAGTGTGCAGATCATAGGTTATAAAGGAGGTCGAACAATTACGAAGAACTTTCCTGGTAGTACACACACTCATATAGGGATAGCCCTCCTAAGGACTTGTTAAATGATTTGCCTGCAAAAAAAAATAAAATTGAAAAGAGAAAAATAATCGAACTCCTACAAATTCACTTGTGCTGAGTTGGTGAACCTAAACTTGTTTGGTGTTTATTTGATTTTAGTTAAGTTCAAAGATCAGTCTCGTGTATTTTGTGCCATTTTTCATTTCCTCTTTTTTGGTCTCATTTGACTCCCACTTTCTTTGAGCCATTCTACTGTTTTACACTCCTTTTATTCCTCTTTAATCTTCATATCATTCATCCATTATCGATCTTCTTCTTGACCCTCGAGATGGTGATTCATGGATGGCTTAGTCGAGACCCCACCGACACCTACATCAATTCCATGCAGCCACCATCTCCGATAATTCAGGGCAACTTCTGAAATCACGATTCGGACTTTGTGAACTGCTCTCCATACTCCCCACCTTCTTCAATAATCCGATATCACTCTTGTCCCAAAATCTGCTCATTTTGGATGGAAATTGATCTCACTCCATATACTTCTCCATCCCTAATGAAATTATGTGTTAACCTTAACACATAATGATTCTTTCCATATGGTGCTTTAATTCAGATTGATCGGGGCAGCATTCCATATGCAAATCAAGAGTCCGATCTAGGGCCATAAATTTTATCTGATTCGGACTCGTATTCAGAGATGACTCCGATAAGAAAAAATGAAGGGACCGCAAATGCCACCACATCAGAACATGGCTAGGAGCCAGACCAAAAAGGCGTGAATGCCCAGCTCCTTGCCTCCATCCAGGCAATTCAGCAGTAGCTCATAGACTAGGAATTGGCGTAGGTTGCCTTCCAAGACATGCTAAATGATCTGAGGAGAAGGAGAGACAATCCAGGAGGAGGAAGAGGAGAAGAGGAAGAAAGAGAAGATGGAGCTCGTGGAGGCCCGACAGATGAGACAAGAGTTAGAGGCCTAAGCCCACACGCAAGGAGACTTACAACCCTAGAGCAGATGAGATGATCGAGTGGATCCAAAACAATCCGATCCATGTACACTTCAAGTTGAAACCTCAACTCTTGGCACTTCTTCCCACCTTTCATGGGAACACAAATAAGGAACCATACATCCATCTGCAACAGTTTGCTCACATCTGCGGAATAACTCACTACCCTAACATACTGTTAGGTGTAGTCATGATGACTGCCTTTCCATTCAGCCTTCAGGATAAGGCTCTATACTGGATCAACCACCTTGGGAAAGTCGTCACGACCTTGGAGGAGCTCAAGTCCGCCTTATTGCATAAATTCTACCCTCTCGGTCGGTTAAATCAGATGCAAGCTTGCATCGCCAACTTCTCCCAAGCCACCCATGAGTCCATTCATGAGGCTTGGGAGTGATTTATTTATTTACAAGAGAAATGTCCCCACCAGGATATTCCTCGGACTAGCATGGTTTAACACTTCTGTAGGGAACTAACTATTGAGAGCCAGAATCTTGTCGATGTCACTTGTGGCAGGTCACATTTCAATAAAAGTCAAGAAGGTCGCGTGGTAGATTTTCGAGGAAAAGGTCGAATGAGAGGTTGCTTTGTCATCATCCCGTGAATCAACGTCAGCCACAAATCCATCAGAAGCCCATTCATATAGTAGTATTTCACGAGCCGGACAGGGACGAGAGCTCCAATCTGAGCATTATAGGGAGCCATCTGTCCAAAGTGGACATCATCAAGAAACGATCACAAGACCTGAAAAAATTATCCGTGATCGAACAGAGGACTCGGTACTTGGACAAATTGGATCAAATCACAAGCATCTAGAGCTTCTAGTGAGTACAACCAGCTCATGCTAGTCACTTTTTGCATCAGCATTGACTCCTACCGAGACGAATGAACCATCATCACCTCAAACCCCTCAGCAGAGTCTAGCGCAACTGACGGTTCAGTAAGTATACTACTAATGATCGAGATCTAACAAGGGTCGTATGATTTCACAAGGTGAAATCGCAGTCGATGTGTTGACCACTCAACAAACCTTGATCAATCAACAGTTAACCCACAATATGTATAAATCAATTAATATCAAAAACGTGGAGTTAAAATTTATTATCTCTACCATAAAATGCATAGCGAATAAGATTGTAGAGGTCGAACCACAGAGAGCAACACAGGTAGCCTATGGTTATTTATTTACAACCACATGATTTATCATGTATATACATATATCTTTTTTGGGTTTTTGGATTTCATATTTTTTATTATATATATTTTTTGTATTATCTTTTTATATTTTCTAATTTTTATATTTCCTTTTCATTTAAATACGTCATATATATACACACATGTGTATATATACAATATAAGGTATATATAAATACTATATCTATATAAATATGTAAAAATAGTCAAAATACAATAAAGGTAATATTTTTATGTTTTTTATATTTTTCTAATTTTTTATTTTTCCTGTAATTTTTGCTAATTTTTATGTATTTTTAAAGCCAAAAATACCCCAAATAAGAGATTAAATAAATAGGTCGAAATAGAATTGGATTTTAAAAACAGGAAATAAGTCCCAAAATTATTCAAAACTTTTAATATAAAAATATTTATATAAATAAAATTATAAAACAAAAAAAACATTAAATGATTTCTTAGATTTTTATAAAAGATTTTGTGGTTTTTCGTTTTTTAAGCTTTTTTGTTTTTTTCCATTTTTAATGATTTTTGGCTTGTAATTAAAAATGACAAAATATACTATATTATTTTTTTGGAATTTTTAGACATGTTTTTCTATTTTTGGGTACTTTCTAATTTAGACAGGGAATAAATATGCTCCATTTCATTTTTAATAAATAGATAAAATGCTTAAAAATGCCAAATAAATGCATGGCGTAAATATTCATGGCATAAAGCATATATCCCTATTTTTGTGTATTTTTAGGAGCACATTAACTATATTTAATAAATAGATAAATCATATAAAAATCAATATCCTAGTAGGGCATATTTGCAATAAAAATAAAGTCCAGGGGCTCAGATGCAAATGTGCCTAAACAAAACAACATATATTTAATTTTATTATACTATTTCATAATTACACAAATCATTAGGGGCATCTATGCGAATTCGCTACCTTACGTGGGACGACACGTGAGGTGACGTGGAATGGACCCAAATGCAAATAACCGAAGTACAATTGCCTTTTTACAAAATTTCCAATTTTATTTACACGTGGCCTTTTATTTGCAATACTAACTAATAAATATACAAAAAGGCAGGGCTGAATATGCAATTAACCCAATATATGCACGCGATTGGACGATCGATTAAGCTTTACTTGAACACGTGGCGACGTCCGGTTGCGCGATGACGCTTCGTCGATGGGCAGATGAGATTAGATCGCGGGAGCGATCTGACGGTAGAGGCTTGGCTTGATCCGACGTGGCCACAGTGCATGAAGAATGAGGCTCGATCCGACAGTGGAGAAGGACAGACAAAGAACATGGAAGAGCACTCGCTCGAGCGATTCTTCCGATGAGATCTTCCCTCTCCGGCATTCTTTAAGGTCTCAAAATGCCCCAAAAGGCTCCTGGAAGTCTCCTCTATCTACGGGGGTCTCAAAATGGCCTGAAGATCACCATGTCTCACCAACGAGGGCGACAAAGCTGAGGGGTCTCATGTATCTCCGGCGAGCGTCCAGGTAGATCCCAGGTCAATCTTTGATGCTCCAACCTGGCGAACTACGATTTGAGTGTCTAAGCTACAACTATGGTCTAAACATTACAATAACTACGGAAATAAACTGCAGGAATCAAAACCTATCTAAATAAGGGAAGATACACAACTCGTACATGCCAGAAATGGAAGGGAGTAGAGGTGTCCGGAGCGTCGCCGTGGGGTGCACCTCCTCCTCCTGGAGCCGCTCCAGACCTCGGGAAGATGCCTCCTGTCACAAGGGTCCTCTCCATAATAGGGTTTAGTTCTTGATGAATCTACGTTTCATCATCTTTATTCTATCATTTTGGCCTTAAAAACCCTAGTAAATGCATGTAAATAGCGTTAATTCATGCATTTTATCATCCATGCATTGTTGTGTAAATACTGTATAAAATACAGTTTTTTAAAGCCAAAATTATAGAATAAAGAAAAGAAAAGAAAAAGAATAAAATATTGTAAATATTTATGACCCGAAACCCCGAGACCTAGGCATCTAGATGAATAGGTCGACAAGGAATAAAGTAGGGGGAGATAAGGGTCTAAATACCAATAAAAGTCCCTTTCATTTTATTCATTCTTTATTCATTTTGGGACCTATTTTTGGTTTCACTTTTTGTACCTCAAATAAAGAAACTTTATACATGAAAGTTGTAGATAATTAAATATAGAAACATACAAAATTGATTTCATACAAAATATTGTACAGATAAAAAGTTATGGTCTGAATAAGATTCTAAAATCCCAACTTCGCAGACCTGTATCTCCCAAATAAAAACTCGAAATGCATCAAAATCACTTTAACTAGTGCATACCCCCGTGCAAAGCATGGGAAAAAATGTTCTACTATAACATCTACAATTAAGAATATTTGTTTATATACTTTTTTCAATGTAGATTTTCCCATGCTGACAATATTATTAATATCAACCATTTTGTTATTCATCATTTTTATTTCAATAGCTATTTATTTTTAAATTTCTGGGATTATAAGTGTACATAAGAATGTATGTCTGTATTCCTTTTCCAATACAGATTCTAATAAAAATGTTTTCATTTCGTCGCATACACGTATACAAATGGGGATATGATTTCCTTTTTTATGATATGGATATTTACATGCTTGTACATTCTTCTTGTACATCTGAGTACAAATACATTATCCAAAATTTAAGGATTGACGTGAGTTCAATAGTGACGCACTCTAATATTGATAGATTTGTATTTGTCTCTCATTAAGTCAATCTTGAAACAAAATATAAATATGTATTTTTTAATTATCCACACAGATATATTATTATTTTGTCCCTTTTTGCAAATATAATAAAGAAACTGATCTATGCATTCT
Organism: Ottelia alismoides; assembly: GCA_037367405.1. Classification (NCBI taxonomy): domain Eukaryota; kingdom Viridiplantae; phylum Streptophyta; class Magnoliopsida; order Alismatales; family Hydrocharitaceae; genus Ottelia; species Ottelia alismoides. The sequence continues at coordinate 585,418 of JAZKJV010000027.1, forward strand.
AATTTCTCTCCCAAATTTGGATATGGTAACTTTTTTTAAGATAGAAGTATTGTTGTCAAAATCCATAATTCTATATTTTTATAGCTCCCAACTATCTCTTAAGAATTTCCGATCCACCATTACGTTTTGATTGTTATGCCAAAACCAATAGCATCTACATTGCATCAACTCCAAACAGAGAAAAAGCCAAATAGCTGCCATGCAATGATCTCGCATCCTATTGATACCGTGCAGTTTCATTTACCACTTGCCTGTAATAATGCCAAATCCTCCCTATCCACCATTGACGCGCAACAGCATGATCAAGATCACGCTCTTTTCTAATACATTTACTTGGTGTCACGTTTACTTGTTTTATTAATGTATATTCTATTTATCAAAAAAAATTAATGTATATTCTAGACATTCAGCTTCACAATTGCCAGGTTCCAGTTGATGGAGAAGGTCATGAGTAATCAAGATAAAAGCATGGCTATCTATAGACATTCAGAGCGTGCAAAAGAAATTGAGTTGTTGCTTGAAGTTGGAACCCAGCTTTTCATCGGTAATGACGAAAGAGTTAATCTTAGTCTTTTTAAAAATTGGCAAAGTGAAAATGGAAGTCACAACTTTTAAAACTGATTGGGCATAATTTTATCAGATGGCCAGAGAATGAGTCCTTATAACTTGTTCATTCTCATCGACTCCTAGTTAAAATATACATCGTCATTCAAGAGTGTAGATACTCATGATTGTAAATGAATAAAATGAAGCACATATCTCTCAATGTAACTCCATGCCTATGTTTTGTTATGCCATGATGACCAAACTCATGAATGAAATAAGGAATAATGAATAAAATCTGTATTGACCTTAATTGTGTTGTACGGAGAAGGTATATTGCAATATAATTTATCACATGGTTATCTACTTGAGAAACACGAGTGTGTTTTTATGAGTCTGTCTATCATTAGCAAGGAATTCATCAAATTTCTGGAAAAGAGTTCAATGTTGCACTGTAGTAGCTCGAGGTGAAAAGAAATAACCTTTCATATAGATATTGCATGGAAGTAGAATTTGTAACGGTGTCATATTTTCATATTATGATTACCTGGAACCATTTTTTTTAGACAGTCAGTGTACCAGGAGAAGCTTAAAGAATCAGATTTAATTATCAAGGGCATGATGGTCAGGGATATAAAGAACAGGGGAAAAAGTATTTAGGCCTGAATCCAACTATGACTATTAAACATACCTCCTGAACTTGTTGCTCAATAGCTCTCTCTACTTTTTCAATAAGACCAACTATATATGTATGATATCTTATTAACATTTTAGATGTCTTGATCGTACCAACATCATTTTATCCACTCACCAAGATTGGGTTACATTTGCATTCACCTATGATTGCTATGTTGAAGACTTATCTCAGTAGTAGACAAACATTTAGAAATGAATAACGCACAACAGTAAGTAGCATATGCAAATTTAGAGCGATGAGAACTTACTTCCAAGAGCTTGCCCCTTTCTATGTAGGTTGTAGACACGAGAGAACTTCTTAAAGGGGTTACAGAGATGAAAATGATACATATATAAGTATGAAGAAGATAATGCTTAAATAACGCAGACCACAATCATCCCTTGCTGACAGAACATACAGGAGATGCATGCAAGACTGAAAGCCAAGATTTGTTGATCTAGGCAGACTTCGGAATTTTGTTCTTGCATTCCTATCAAAGAACTTAATGCATGGTTGATGGAAAATGTCCAATTTTGAAGTTGTCTTTTTTCTTGCGGATAAGTTTAGAGACCAACGACACACATTGGGACTATAGTTTATTCGTATGTCAACATCTTTATCAAATTTTATACCATTTCTTGTTTGGTTGTTGAGAAATTTCGTACCACATCAACGCCTGCAAGCATAAAAGTATTGGTTCCAGCGCTAGTTTGCCTGCAAGCGTTGGTTGATGGCCACGAGGGTCTTGGACACCAATGGGGGCTCCGCCTACTGCGTCAAGGCATGGCCGAGAGGAGGTGGTCAAGGGTGACGAAAGAGCTCGAGGGCCTTGAAGGGGAGAGCGGGGTAGGTGTAACCGGCGCCGCGAGCATGGGCGAGGGTGTCGGGGAGATGATGGCAGGGGATGTGGGGAGGAGGCGTGTGGACGAGGGTACGTCTGGGTGGAAACAGAGTGGGATATGAGGGATAAAAGTGGAATGTTTGGAAGAGTGAAAGGGCAAAATCGGGATTTATGGGCAAAAAATAATTGATGTCGGTGGAAGTGCTCCTGCTTATATATATGTTAATGGATTGTATATAATTTTAAATAAGCTATTTAATGAAGGTGGTTTCGCGTTTGGCAGAGCTATGGTTTGAAGTTGAGTTTTGGACCCCTATTGTATACTTATATAGATTAAAATATTCATTTTATTATTTATTCTTTATTTTTATAATTTTATATTTTTATAATTTTGTAAATGTTATTTAGAATATATATGTACATTAAAAACAGAATAAAAACTTAAAGAAAACTAAAAAATGAAATACCTACATATAATACATAGGTATAATACCAATACACCTACCTATATAATTAATACTTCTATTTTATTAAGTGTACAAAATACAACAGAAAAATAAAATAAAAATACATCTAAGTGTATAAAAATATTTTCTAAATATATAAACTAATAAACTAAAATAAATAAATTAAATATACAAAATAAAAATACATTACTAAAATATATAGATGTATATACCTATATAGCCTATAAATGGTAACTTATAATTTTATACCTCTAAAAAATAAATAAAAATCATAATAAAGAATTCATAAAATAATATTTTTTTTAATAATATAAAATTAATAAATTTTTTTTCTATTTTTAATTGAATTTACAAAGATTTTTTTCAGAATTTTTCCTGGTTGGTCCACGTGGACCAACCAGGAGGTCTGGAGAGTTGACCGGCGGGTCAACTCTCTGACTCTAGCTCTTGTAGCTCTGTCAGATATGATTTTTTGTCCGCTTTTGCGGATTTTTTGAGGCCACATCGTTCCTCCTTTCATGATGTGGTCTTCACGACTTTTACTCCTAGATGAATGGGCTTGCACGCCCTAGGGTTTTTTCAGGCTTAGGATCATTGCAGCACCCGTGATCCTCCCTTGAATATCCTGCACCAGAGTCATTCCATCAAAATACCCCTTGTCACCTCCTTCACTTTTGGAACCCATTTTGCCCTTGCCTAGCTCTCCCTCCTAGCGCCCTGGATAGAGGAAGGTGACAGCTACTCTCCGGCGTTGTCGCGACGGAGTTGGGCCAGGTGAATCGTGGTCTCCATCTATCTCTGGCCACCTTGGCCGTGAGGTGCTTATCTCGCGGTTTTCCACCGCTAGAGGTTGTCTTGTTTGTTTTTCCTTGCTCTCTAGATTAACTGAAGTTATATACTTTAATTTAGCCTCTTTATTTGTCAGATTCCCATCATACACCACCCTCTGGTGAGCTCCTATTTGCGCCAAACACCATCCCACTCACCCACGTTTGCACTGGAACCCCTTGTTGTCGTCGTGTATTGTCTTTGCAGGTCCCATGTGCCAAGGATTTAATCTGGGGTCGTTTTTGCTGATGCCCGTGCAGCCTGGAGCCGTCCTCCTTCACTTACTTCGTGGCGGCGTTCCGGCGGTCTACACACCATTTTGAAGCCGTTACCCGCCAGAGGAAGCTTCCAGGAAGATTGTGAAGCCATCGGAAGGGAATATCCAGCTCTGGGCATCGAGAGTTTGCCGCTCCAAAGTCGTTTTGGTCATGTTCTTCGGCCGTTTGTCCTCCATGCCCCAGATCCGTTCGATCACCCTTCCTTTTTGACACGCTACAGCTGCCGTCGGATCGTGTTCGTTGTCGGTCGTCAGATCATTCAAGATCCATCTAATCGTGACCATCCAGAGTTGAAGGGGTATCGCGCGATCAATGCGCGCCACACGTCAAGTGAACGACTCACAGCCGTCCGATCCGCCCTGCGAGGGTATTTTGCAACTTAACCCTCGTGAGTTTTTTGTAATTCTATTTAGCACCAAATCATTCATATGCAGCTTTATACTTTTTGTAATAGTTATTAAAAGGACCCCGGACTTTTCAAATTTGCAGTCTCGTCCTTGCCAGCGAAGCGCATGTGCGCGAGCACGTGCGCTTGGCTATTTTGCGGTCGAGACTCGGTCCTTTCTTATATTTTTAATCAGCCCTTAAACATTGCCATAACGCATAAAACTTTTGGGTAATTTTGCATTTTAGCCCTTGGTTTTTAAGGAATTACTGTTTGGTCCTTGACAATTCACGTGTGCAGGCACGTGTGTTTGGGATTTTTGCATTTGCACCTCTGTGGTTTTGATTATTCCTTATTGCTCCTGGAATTTTAATATTCAGTATATATTTTTGTGAGAAATAACACTTTGGCCCTCGGACTTCTGGATAATTGGAAAACAACCCTTGCCAGTAGTGTAGTTTCTCTTTGTTGTCTTTATTTATTCCATGCATCTCTAAATTCCTAAAAAATCCACAAAAATCACCTTGTGTTCCTCTTGCATCATATTATCACGCCATATTTTTATTTTGCATTTTCATTGCATTTTAATATTTACAAAAATTCAAAAACAAGTATTTTCTCTACTATTTACATTATAGAATCCATAAAAATTATAAAAACTCTTTAAAAAATTCCCCAAAAAATATATTTTGTGCCTTTTGGTGTTATTAACTTTCAGACCAAAAATCACTAAAAAATATAAAAGAAAACTCCTAAAATTTATAAACTCTAAAGATCTTCATAAAAATAGTAAAAATCCATAAAAATCCTAAAAATATAAACTCTATTTCTAAATTTTCTTTGTTTTATTATCTTTAATTTAAAATTAATTTGGAGAATTTTTGTTACTGATTGATATTTTATTTCTCTATTTTGTTCCAACCTTTTATTTTTTATTGTTTTCAATATTTTTGACTTTAAAAATACCAAAAAATTAGGAAAAATATAGAAAAATCATAAAAACATTAGAAAATTATAAAAACCCAAAAATATTTTATTTCTTGATTTTTGCTTATTTTTCCTTATTTTTATAAATACCTTATCTTTCTCTTTTCTTATATTGTATTTATATTCTATTTATAGAAAAAGAAAAAATAAAAATATAAACATATAAAAAGGGAATATAAAATCAGGAAATTAAAAAATAAAAATACAAAAATATAAAATTAAAAATTAAATAAAAAAGTATAAAATCAAAAACCCACAAAAAATAGCGTAAATTGACAAATCATCACATTCACATCTTGTGCATTATTGCCCCGTTCTACCTGTCTGCTCCCTGTGTTCGACCTCTACACTGCTTGCACACTATACACATCATTTGTAGAGTTATAATAAACTTTAACTCCGCATCGCTTTTCATTGTTTGATATCTGTTGTGGGTTAATTGTTGATTGATTGAGGTATCGTGAGCGGTCACTCAGTGACACTGTAGTCCCGCCTTGTGTGGACTATTTTGACCCTCACCAAACCTCGATTATCAGGGCTCTAAGTCTCTGAATGGTGACCAAAGAATCAATGGAGGTGGAGATGTTTTATTTATAGACATAACGTGGCACCCTTATTGACCGAAGAAATGAAAAGAATCAGGTACATGTACAAGAGATACAAGGCATGGGCATGGATCTATGATGATTGAGGATCAATTCTGCTGAAGAGATTGATCGCTATTGAGTGATATATCATGCGGGAAAAATGGCGGAAAATCAGGGAGGCGACAGGCCACATCAAGTCAGAAGGCTAGAGGGGCAGTTGACCGGGGGTCAACAGACGGGGCGCCATCATTGGGCCACATTAGCCCGCTAGGAGACAAAATAGTGAGTTTATTAGAAAATAATTATTTAAAATAGATTTTGATTTTATTAATTTTTGTGTATAAATAATTTTATTATTATTTTATGTAGTATTTTATTATGATTTTTATTTATTTTTGTGATGTTATTTATTAGTAGTTTGTTTTTTATGGTGTATTTATAGGTATATTTACCTATATTAGGTATGTTTTATTTTTATTTTATGTATTTTATTTTATTATTTTATTATTTTATTTTATATATTTTAAACTTAATTTTAGGTGAATAAATATATTTTTATTATATTTTTATGATATTATTTGTATGCTTAAATAAATAGTATATTATGTAGGTATATTGATAGGTATTTCATCTGTGTTTATGTACACTAATTTATTTTAATGTATTTTATTGGATTTTGTTTTGGTCTTATATTTTATGGAATATAAATAATATTCACAAGAATATAAAAATATAAGGGAGTAAAGAATGAAAGAATTGAGTCCCTTTTTATTTATGTACATGTATCTCATAGGCATCTTTGTCTATATATTGATATAAAGTTAGTTTATTTTATTTTTCTTTTTGGTTTTATTTTAATTTTAATATGTACATATGCTATGAATTATATGAATTTGCAAAAATAATAAAGAATGAATAAATTGAATATTTTATTCGGGTACAATGTACAATATAGGTCAAAAACCTAACTTTCACACACTAATTCCAAAAATTATGAATCCACTCCATTAAATAGCTCATGAAAAATTATATACAATTAGAGGTGATTTTGATATATTTTGAGTTTTTATTTGAAAGATATGGGTCTTTAAGTTGGGATTTGGCTTTTTATTTTGTGTATAAAATGTACACTAGGTATTAATTTTGTACAAACTCAAATTTGTATTTTTATTTACATTATTATCTATAACTTTCATGTTTAAAGTTTCTTTATTTTATGAATAAATAATAAAGAATAAAATAGGTATCGGAAATGAATAAATAATAAATAAAAAGCGTGGAATTTTTATTGTATTCTTGGCCCGTATCTCCCCTACTTTATTCCTTGTCGACCACTCAATTCTTGACTTGGTCTAAAGGTTTGGGGTCATAACATATCTTCTATATTTTCTTCTTTTTATTTTCTTCTCTTTATTCTATAATTTTGGCATTAAAACCATATTATTCACATAATAAATGCGATAAATGACGAATGCTATTTTGTTCAAATTAATACTATTTACATGCACTAGCTAGGGTTTTTAAGGCCAAAAAGATTGAATAAAGGTAATGAAATTGAGATTCATCACCCCCAAAACTTGCCTTTTCTAGTCCCTAGCAAACACTTATGGGATAAGCATAAAAAGAATTAAAGAAGAAAAGAAAAGAAATAATAAATAGAATTGATTTTAATTATTAAACTTGTCTTTACAAAATCAAACTTTGGAGCTTAGGTTAGACCTTGATGTGAGAATGTGTGTGGAACCTGGTTGAGAACCAAATTTAAAACACAACATCCTTCGAGAGGCAGAGAACTCAGTTCAAACCACCTCAATAGCCATGTCAAAACTAGCCTACGTCAAATGCAAACCCTTATGTCTATGAAGCTGGCTTGTACAGTGTAAGTGATAGTGTCTCTTCCCATCTGAAATGACAAATGAACTAACTTCTCCAGAATGACAACCCAATGATTCCCCAATCCAGTGACTCTTTCCTCGAGGAGCAGGGTATTCCCTTCTAAGTTCAAGTGGCATCCAACTCAAAGAGGAGGGGTGAAGAGAAGAACGGACGGTAGCCAGTGTAGCTACCTATCCCGGGATGCATGACCAGTATAGTCAAGTCATCCAGCTGCAGGCTCACATGATATAACTTTGATGCTCAAGCTTGCTTATTTTCTATACAACATATATACATACTCCGACAAGCATTTTATTTTCTATCAGGCCTGTCCACTTTTTGGAGTTTTTTTCAACATAATATTTACAACAACATTTACATAAGGAGGTTTTCCTCTTGATCTAGAAGACTATCTCTCTTTTGAAGCATTATTGCAACCCACACTCTCCTGTCTTTAGACCTCATGGCAACTGGATCGGTTTGGGGTGCACTTCCCTCTCTAGACGAGGACGAATGTTTCCACTCGTGTGCATTTCAAACTGGAAAATCCCTTTCCCTCACCACTCCAACTGAGTTGAGCCAAGTGAAAGGTGCAAGTGTCCAAGTTAGGTCACGACCGATAAGAGTCATGCGTGTGTCTCGAAAAGTTTTAGTTAGTCGGCTGAGGTGACTTGAACCCAGCCCTGAGTCTCAAAGAATTAAGTCTGAATATACCTGAAGTACCTTAAATCTAGTTCCCAAAAGGTTCCTGTGCAGTTAGGTGCAATAAGGTCCAACCAAGCTTCAATCTTTGACTTTATTTGGACTAGTTCAATCATCAAGCTCAATTCAAAAAGAATGTGACTTCTATGCAAATGCTAAGTACAGTGATGCAAAGAATAATGCAAATTTTCAAAGAGCTTGAAAATAAAAAGAATTTTTGCAAATAAAAAGAATTTTGGCACAAGAACAAAATATGTACAACTATTTACACGAGCGTGCTTCTTCTTATTTATTTACAAGAGTTAAGAAATTTAAGAATTCATGGGTTTAAAAAGTTATTTTTACAGGTATATATGTACAATTGGTAAAGAATTTTATTTATATTTATTTATTTGTGATGACAAATTTATTCCTCAAATTTATTTGCAAATAAAATTTGAAAACTATCGTACAAAATAATCTTTGCAAATACTTACAAACATTTGAAAGCCATTTTTCAAAGATTTTTTAAACAATATGCATAGATTTTCACACTATTTTATACAACCCTTTTCAAAACCTTTTGCAAATAGGTTTTAAAAATCTTTTATTTCACACAAAGAAAAGAATTTTTACAAATCAAAACTTTTTCCAAAGGTTGAAAACATTTCACAAAAAGTTTTCCACACGGGTCAAACCATTTTTCAAATCATTTTGCAAGAAATATTTTTAAATTGATTTACTACTCAGTATATACAAAAAGAATTTGAGGAATAAAATGCCTTTTGTTAATAAATATTCAAAATAAAAAAATATTTCTGGGATTTTTAGTTTTGCAAATGTGTTTATGATTTTTGAAAATAAAAGGATTTTGGCTAAGAAAATAGGTGCAAATATTTACACAGGGGTGCATGTTATATTTACAAGAGTTCAATTTTAAAGAATTTACAGGGGTAAATGTTCACTTTTATAGACATATGTGTAAAGAATTTTAATATGGTGTGTATACTACTCAAACTTATTTGAAAATCGTTTTATAAAAGTTTTGCAAACTATAGTCCAAAATAGTTTTTACAAACAATTTTTACAAACATTTACACACATTTGAAAATCATTTTGCAAAGGTTTTTCAAACAGTATATATAGATTTTCAAATATTTTTGCAATCAATTTTTCAAACCCTTTGCAAATCGTTTTTCAAATATTTTTATTTCACGCAAAGAAAATAAATTCTGTAAACAAACTCTTTTTACAAAGGTTGAACACTTTTTACAAAGTATTGTCCAAACAGTTTTTCAAAAGATTTCTCAAAAAGATTTTCAAACGATTTTTCAAACATTTTGCAGAAGTATTTTTACCTAATTTATTAATCAGTATATACAAAAAGAGCTTGAGGAGGTATAAGCATGTTTTTAGTAGGAGATTTTAAGTATTATTTCAACAATATGAAAGTACGAGTTATGGATAAAGTATACACATAGTATATACGACCCCCTATACTTGGCCTGAGCTATGTCCTCATAGATCGAAGAGAAAAAGAGAAGACATAACTCAAGCTGGGTATAAAAAAGCCTAAAAACAATGAATGAAGGAATAACTGAATGAGAAGTCGACCGCCCCCTATACTTAGGATCAAGTAATCTTAAGTATAGTAGAGTGTACTCAAAGCAGTGAGGGTCAAGGGTGAGAATGAACAGATTGTACCTGTCTCCCCCTATACTTAGGGTAAGATATACCAGAGTATAGAGAAGAAGAGGAGACAAGGGAGAGGATCAAAGAGTGAAACTACACGGAGTGCACCCCTCCTATACTTAGGATAAAGTACGTCCTAAGTATAGCATACTAGCAAAAAGGGGTGATACACAGAAGCCATTTTTTTATAGAGAGCAGACATTGAAGAAGAAAAGATAAAAAGTCTTAAAGGAAAAGTTTATGAGTTGCATTATCTAAATCGTTTGATGCAGCTACTGTTGTGGATGTGTCATCAAAGTGCAGTACTTCTCGAACTTGAAAGGCTCAAGATTTGACCATTGACGACAAATGGTTGTGCATCAGGAGATAATTTTGATATTACAATGCTGTCATTGTCACGCACTTCTCGAACTTGAAACAACCCAGTCCATTTGCTTTTCAATTTACCCGGGAAGATCTTCAACTTTGCATCGAGTAGCCACACATAATGTCCAGCTTCGAAGGTCTTTTGTCTGATGTGCTGGTCGTGCCAGCATTTCACCTTCTCCTTGTACATTAAGGTGTTATCCTATTCATAGTCTCGAAATTCCAGGAGCATGTTCATATCATCTTTTCTTTTATGACCACTTCTTTGTGAGTCCACATTGCAAATGTTGATAGACCATAAAGATTTGTGAATTAATTCCACGGGCAGATGGCATGATTTCCCATATACAAGACGGTAGGGTGACATGCCCAAGGGAGACTTGTAAGCAGTTCTGTATGCCCATAGGACGGAGTCCAAGAGTTGGGACCAGTTCTTTCTGTCCGGCTTCACAAGCTTTTAAAGAATCGTATTGATTTCTCTGTTTGATAACTCTGCCATGCCATTGGTCTGAGGATGTAAGGAATTGTGACACGGTGCTTGATGCCGTACTCCTTTGTGAGCTTCTTGACCTCTTTGTTCATGAAGTGATTACCCCCGTCTGATATCAGTATCTTCGGAATCCCGAATCGTGAAATGATGTTTTCTTTCAGAAATCGACAAATTGTACGATTGTCTACAGCTCAGGCGGGGATAGATTCAACCCAAGAAGGATGTACTCATATTCCTGACTGTTGGGGAAAGGTCCCATGAAATCAATGCCCAAGCATTGAAAACGTCTGCTATCTAAATGATCTTTAGGGGCAATAAATCTTTCGTTGTGAGGGTGCCTTTCAACTTTTAACAGTCAGTACATCGTTTGACAAAAGGTGTTGCATCCTTGAATAGTATGGGCCACCAGAGGCCATACTGGAGTACTTTTGCTGCCTTTCTGTCTCCAGAGTGATGTCCACCAGATTCAAGCAAGTGACAATGCTCGAGGACACTATGATGCTCCTCCTGAGGGATACACATGTGCCAAATGCAATATGTCCCTTCCCTGAATAGGAGTGGATCTTCCCATTGGTAGAAATGAATAGTCGACAAGTTGTCCTTCTTGTTTTTCATCCAATCTTGTGGAACCACATCGGATACGAGGTAGTTCACAACATCGGCATACCAAGGGAGTGATTCCATGGCCAAAATCGATTCGTCATTAAAGGTATTTGTGATGGGTGTACTACTCAGAGGAGGCTCTTGCTTCTCAATTCTGGAGAGGCGATCTGCTACCACATTCTGAACTCCAGGCTTGTCCTTGATTTCCAAATCAAACTCCTGGAGGAGAAGGATCCATCTGATCAGTCTGGGTTTGGCATCCTTCTTTTGTTGTAAGTATCGAATAGCAGAGTGGTCAGTGAAGATGCTGACTTTTGATCCAAGCAAATAGGATCTGAACTTCTCAAGGGAGAATACCACAGCTAGTAATTCTTTCTCTGTCACAGTATAATTTCTCTGAGCTTCATCTAATGTTTTGCTGACATAGTGAATGGCATAGGACACCTTATCTTTCCATTGTCCTAATACATCCCCAACTGCTAAATCTGACGCATCCGTCATGATCTCAAAAGGAAGAGACCAATCCGATGGATGTAGGACTAGAGCTTGGGTGATTAGCTCCTTTAATTGATTGAATGAAAGGAGAACCTTATGATCAACATTAAACTCGGTCTCCTTGCATAATAATTCTATAAGAGGTCGGGCAATGCGGCTGAAATCACAGGTGAACCTTCTATAGAATCCCACATGCCCCAGGAATGACCTCACATTCTTCACAGTCTGAGGTGGTTCAAGATTGGCAATCACATCCACCTTTGCTGGGTCGACTTCCATGCCACTTTTTAAAACGACGTGACCCAACACAATCCCTTCTGTAACTATGAAGTGGCTCTTTTCCCATGACAATACAAGATTGACTTCACGACACTTCTGAAGTACTTTGTCCAGGTGCTGAAGACAAGAATCAAAGTTGTCACCATAGACAGAGAAGTCGTCCTTGAATACCTCGAGAAAATTGCCTACCATCTCAGTGAAAACTGCAAGCATGCATATCTGTAATGTCACAGGTGCGTTGCACAATCCAAAGGGCATTCTCTTGAAAGCATAGGCACCGAACGAGCAAGTGAAGGTTGTCTTCTCTTGATCTTCTGTGGCGATTTCAACTTGGTTGTACCCGGAGTACCCATCCAGAAAGCAGAAGAACTCCTTGACAGCCAATCTTTCCAAAACTTGATCAATGAAAGGCAAGGGAAAGTGGTCATTCTTCGTTGCTGCATTAAGACGACGGTAGTCAACACATACGCACCAGGATGTCGGTACACGAGTAGATATCTCCTCTCCTCTGTCGTTTGTAACAATAGTAAGCCCTTGCTTTTTTAGAACGACGTGCAGTGGCTTACTGATTTTGAGTCGGAGATGGGATAAATAAAGCATGCGTCACACCATTTTGTTATTTCCCTCATGATTACGTCCCTCAAGTTCGGATTTAGTCTTATTTGAAATTCGCTGGATGGTTTGGCTTCTTCTTCCAGGTAAATGTGATGTGAACACAATGCACGATTTATCCTACAGAGATCTGAGACATGCCAACCAAGTGCCTTACGGTTTTTCTCTAGAAGCTCGAGAAGTCGAGATTCTTGCTTCGGAGTTAGCCTGCTGCTGCTGATGACCAGATACATATTGTCTGCACCCGCAAGGAAAGCATACTTCAGGCCTGCAGGAAGTGGCTTGAGTTCTGGTTTTGATCTAGCCAACTTATAGATTATTTCTGAGACAATGCTGGTGGTAGGATGTGTTGTTTGGACTTTTGTAGAGTTGCCAGCATTAGTGCTCTGTTGAGATTCTGATAGTGTGCTGAACGGATCGGTGATGGAATCACAGTGTTCGGACTGGAGTAAATCACTGTAGTTAAAAAGATGCATCAGCAAGTTTGACTCTGTCTCCCAAGTGTCCTCGGAGCTTGCTTTGACTGTGCATTCCAGATACTCCTTTAGAGTGAGGAATTCCTGTGTCCATGGATCGTTCAAGGAGAGTTGTGTATCCCTGATTTTTGTAATGAAGTTATAGTCTGTAGCTGCATGCCCCATATCAGTTACGACTTTGGGCTCGCTGATCATGTCTATGGTAATACTGTTGTTGCCCAAGCTGAAGATGATCTTGCCGGACCCATAATCAACCATAGCTTCTGAAGTGCATAGGAATGGTCAACCTAGGATGATAGGAGTCTAGAGTAAGGGTGCGGGTGAGTTTATCAAGGACTACAGAATCAACGGGAAACTGCATGTCCTGCACCTTCACCACAACGTCTTCCAAAAGACCTCGAGGTCGCTTGATGGATTGATCAGCGAACTGACGGATCATACGTGTTTGCTTGAGAGGACCTAGCCCAAATTCTTACAGTAATGACAAAGGCAGGAGGTTGATGGAAGAACCACTGTCAAGAAGAGTTCGCTCGAAGACTTGCTCGAAAATCTCACAACTGATTAGGGGTGCTCCTTTTTCCTGCTTCTTCTGTGGGAGGTTGCTGATGGTTGCAACCGTGGCCATGGTGAGAACGTGCTTCTCAACTTGTCGGCGTCTGTTATTCCGTGCTGGGCGAAGCTTGCTTACAGCTGGCATATACTCCATGGCCTTCATCAATGGAATCTCAATAGTCAAGTTATTAAGAATGTCTACAACTCCAAGGTCAGATAATGCACTTTTTCATTTTGCATTTTTTGAATTTTTCTATTGCATCAGGAAAAGGAATATCTATATGACTAAAATTAGAAACAGAGTTTTCATCTACAACAAAATCCTTATCCCCAATATGTTGTACACCTGGGGTCACAAAAATGAGTACAATCTGGAAGTTGAGATGCTGGTACTGGTGGACAGGCAAAAAGTGCGGCCTTTGCTATGTCGGCTAGCGCAGGATCGGCTACGGCTGGCTGCTCCTCCATGGTTGGCACAACTTTACTTTGACGACGATCATCTTTTTAGTCTTTTTGCTTTTTCTGATCTTTTTGTTCTTTTTGGTGATGGAGATGGTGGTGGATGGCAGTTGGAATGGCTCCTCCTTCCTCTTCTTCCTCACTCGCCCTGTAGCTGGCATGGTTGATGCAGAAGATGACGATTCACCTGAAGCTTTATTCTTCCACTTGTTTGTGGCAGGCGGAGACAAGCCCTACCGCTCCTGAGAGTGATAAAATTAGATAAAACAATAGCACAATCATCTGACTCTACAGGCATAGACGGGACATCACATTCTACCTGCTCTCTTTTCTTAAAGCTGTTGGGGTTGGCTTTGACTTGAGTCGGTATGGGGATTTTCGTGGTGGTCAGGTCATCTAACTTCCTTGTCATATCTACGAGGCCTTTGACAAGCTAGACCAAGCAATCAAGGGTTGGGTTCACAGGACTCGCCTCAGAAGGTTCAATGGATGGACCACACTGATGCTGAGAGTGTTCGGGCTGAGGCGATGACTGCTGATGGTGCTGAGGTGGTGGAGGAAGCTGATATTGATGGTAAATGGGAGGAGGATAGTTTTGGTATTGTGGAGGTGGGGGCAACCGTATACTAGTGGTATGACTGTGGTTGTCGGTATTGCGACTGCTGGTAGTGCTGATTCTTCCTCCATTGGTTGGGATAATGAGGAGGCTAGTGATACTGCGACGGAGGTGGTGAGGATTGCCCAAAACGACAACCCTGGGGTTGGTGGTATTGCTGATTGGCTTGTTGCTGGCCCTTGGGATGTCCGGTAGGACGGGCCGGCTGTGCGTCATTACTCCAAACACCATTGATTTCTTGAATCAAGGGTGGTGGTGGGAAGGCTGGATCTGATGATGGAAGGAAGTCTGGCTGGTAGACAACCATATGCTGCTGTTGCGGGCCCTGATCGGGCGCCTGCACGTAGTGCACGTGCTGGACTGCTGGTGGCCGCTTGCTCGACTGAGGTTGTTGTGGTAATGATAGCTCATCCTTCTTCTCAGCTGGAGCTTCGGTAGATGGTGTCGCCGACTAAACCGAAATGATGGTGCCCACCAGCAGCTCCAACTGCTTGGTGATAGGGTCTAGCTTGTCGCGATTCTGCGTTCTCTTTTCGATCATAGCGAGTTTCTCAAGGTCCTGTGATCGCTTCTCAATGATATATACCTTTGAGAGATGGCCCGCGATGATGCTGAGGTTGGATCTCTCATCTCTCTCCACCTCACGAGACGCTGCCATATGGACTTGCTTTTGGAGGATATGAGGTTGCTTCAGATATGCTTTGGATGAAGAGAGGGCAGCCTCCCCTTTGGCCATTTCCTCAAAAATCTGTCAGACCACATCTTCATCCTTGTTGAAATGTGATCCCCCACAGGCTGCGTCAACGAGCCATTAGCTTTCTACGTTCAGGCCCCCGAAGAAGTGTTAGACCAAGCTGGTCCTGGGAATTTCATGGTGGGGGCATTTCTCCTGCATATATGTGAATCTCTCCCAGGCTTCGTGAATGCTCTCATGTGCCCCCTGGGAGAAGTTGCTAATTCTGGCTCGCATCTGGTTGAGCCGACCGAGAGGATAGAACTTATGCGGGAAAGCGAACTTCTGCTCCTCCCATGTTGTCACGACCTTTCCCAAATGATTGACCCATATAGGTCCTTGTCTTGTAGAATGAAGGGGAACATCATCATCTTCACTACATTCAATGGAATATTGGGGTAGTGGGTAGTACGACAGATGCGTAAAAATGGTTGTTGGTGAATCTATGGCTCTTCGCTGGTGTTCCCATGGAAAGAAGGGAGAAGAGCAAGGAACTGAGGCTTCAGCTCGAAGTGAGCATGCACCGATGGTATGAGGATCTACTCGGTCATCTGGCTGTCTCCAGGGTTATATGTCTCTTTTAGTGTGGGTTTGGGCCTCCCTTTCTAGCTCTTCTTCATCAGGGTTCTCACGGGGTCTTCATCCTCCTCCCCCTGGTCTGTCTCCTCCTCCTCCTGATTGCCTAATCATGATGTCATTCAGCATATCCTAAAACATAGTTTATGCTAGGGCTTGCTCTGTCAGTTGCTACTGAATGTCCTGGATAGATGCCAACAACCGAGCATTCACCTGATTCTGATCAGGCATCTGTCCTTGCTCTGGCTGTGAAGGTGGCTGCTGATCCTTGCCCTTTCCTTGAGGAATCATTTTGAGGTTTGAGTCTGAAGAGATGAATTTCGTATTCGGATCTAGGACTAGGAGTGTCTTCTATCTGCAATGTAAAAAACCTCCAATCAGACCACTTGCAATTGAATCCTCAGCTGCCAAGATGGATATGGAATGAGGGTCAATTCCAGAGTGTTGTGAATGAAAAAGTTGTGGGTTGTAATTGACTCTCATTCGCAGCGGTGAGAGTGGGACAAAGGTAATCCTGATTTATTGGGTAGTTGAGAAGGATGGATAGAAGACGAGGAGTCTGGAGATCGACCTGTAAGGTCCGGATCATGTTATCGGGATTCGCCTTGAATTATTGATGAAGTTGAGTCAATGGAATCGATGTAGGTGTCGACGGGGTTCCGACTAAGCCATCCATGATCGACATCATGAAGCAAGAAGGAGATCGATGTAGGAGGAAAGATACGATGGTCAACGAGGGAGAAAAAATGGAGTGTAAAATAGTAGAAAGGCTCGAATTGAGAGGGGGTCAAGAGGAAGACACATGACAAAATTTGCGCAAATGCATGGGACTTTATTCTTTGAACCTTAATCTAGATCCATACAAACACAATACAAAATTAGGTTCACCAACTCACGTCATGTGAAGCCGTGAAGGTTTGGTTATTTATTATCTTTTCAGTTTTAGAGTTGTTATTTTCAGGTATATCTTTTAACAAGTCTTTAGCACGCTAACCCTATAGGAGAGAGAGTACTGTCAGAAAAGTATCCCGTACTTGTCCTCCTCCTTTGTAACCTATAGTCTGCACTTTTTAAGGTCCTCATAACCCTTCCCGGATCCCTACTTAACCAAAGGAATAGAGAGAGGAAGCACATAGACAAAACCACTACTTCGGTTCTCGTTCGCAATGGAATCACCTTTGAGCGTGCAAGAACCTACTCGAACGCAAACCGATGAGACAACCACCCCCGTGAAGGTGTGGCCTATGCTCAGTACTTCAGACCATGTCGATGTTCCATACAAGGCGGGAACACCTGACAAGTCCCTACTCGATCACGTACGATAGAAGCGCCATTACTTCGGAAATCCAGGCGATACACAAGGCAGTTACAGATTGGGTTTTGGGCTCTAATCCTTAGTGGGTCGTGCCACGCTCATGGGAGGGGTTTTGGTCCCCTCCAAAGGTACCTGAAAACAATGAGGACTTTATGAACCCAAGACAATGATAGTCCATTACATATTTTAATTAAGATCAAAGTTTATTTAGCAGTCCCTTGTTTTAATTTTTTTGGGTTTTCACTTTTTTGGATCCGTTTTCATACAAGCGCTCAACGTTTTTGTAGAATTTCATTTAAGTCCTATGTGCTCAAAATCAGAGGGAGATAACGAAAGAGCCGTGCAAGTCGATTCAATGATGGAAATCTCACCACTGAATCTAATGATGCATGTTGCGTTAGATGACTTACAGTGCTGCCCATCTCTCTCCATGATGTATGCAAAACAGAATTTTTAAACCTATTCTATATGGCGGTGTGCAATCGTCAGAATAAACCTAAACAGTAATTGTTATTAATCGTGAAGAGCCAATTGTTACTTATTCAGAAATGAGACCAAGGTCCGGTCTTCGATGCCAGTCGCTGCCCGCCACAACGGGTCCTGTAAGCATTATATACGACCTCTCTCGGCACACAATCTCAAGTCCAAATTTCTAGCATTTATTTATTTAGCTAGATCCAAACTTAAAGGTCTATAGGAACATGCATTCTTATTAAGGTTTGGACCTAGTTACCGAGTTAAGCAACCTATGTCTAGGGGCTCCGTACACACAAAACACAATAAAACAAGGCGGAAAACTCAAAACGATGGAAAACAAAATAAAAGAAGGCGAGAAAAACTCGAAAAACTGCGACGAGGCCCCTATGTGAACAGACACATGGGCACTGGACCTCGTTGTGGAGAGTAGAGTCCCAGTTAATTATTACATGCCAAAATTGCCTCTCTCTCACCAATAATTACATAAATGAAATTTTATCTAATTTCTAAGTTAAATCCTTCTCCTTGCTTCCTTGATACCCTCTCCAGCCGGTCACACAGAGAGAGAAGACCAGACTCCTCCAAGCTTGGCTGCATTGGCCTCCTAAAAAGCTGCCCTCGTGTGGCAGGCCCTCGCATCAAAGTCATAAAGAGAAGGCAATAGCTCAGTTAATCAAATTAAATCAACTAAGCTATAGACAAAGAATGGGCGAATGAAAATAAATCAATAACTATTTACAGCAATATATCAATAAATTAAAAATAAATGGCTATACAAAAATATGAATGACAAAAATAGGTTACGCTCATTGCTCCCCGACAACAACGCCATCTGATGATCGAGATCTAACAAGGGTCATACAGTTTTACAAGGCGAAACCACGGTCGAAGTGTTGACCACTCAACAAACTTGATTAATCAGCAGTCAACCCACAATATGAATAAATCAATGAATAGCAAAAATGTGGAGTTAACGTTTATTATCTCTACCATAAAATGCACAGCAAGTAAGCATGCAGAGGTCGGACCATAGTGAGCAAAACAAGTAGCTTATTGTTATTTATTTACAACTATGTGATTTATCACGCACATACATATATCTTTTTGTGGGTTTTTGGATTTCATATTTTTTATTTTATATATTTTTATATTGTCTTTTATATTTTCCAATGTTTATATTTCTTTTTCATTTAAATACATAAGATATATATACATGTGTATATATAATATAAGGAATATATAGATATTATATCTATATAAATACGTAAAAAATAGTCATAATACAGTATATACAATATTTTTGTGCTTTTTATAATTTTCTATCTTTTTAATTATTTTTCTAGAATTTTTGCTAATTTTTATGTATTTTTAAAACAAAAATACCCAAATAAGGGATTAAAAAAATAGGCCAAAATTGAATTGGATTTTAAAAATAGGAAATAAGTCTCAAAATTATCCAAGTCAATTTTAGTATATAAATATTTATATAAATAAAATTATGATATAGAAAAACATATTTTTGGATTTTTAAATGATTTCTTAGATTTTTATAAAAGATTTTGTTTTTTTATTTTTAAGCCTTTTGTTTTTTTTCCATTTTAATGGTTTTTGGTCTATAATTAAAACATGACAACATATACTATATATATTTTCGATTTTTTAGACATGTTTTTCTCTTTTTTGATATTTTCTAATTTAGACATGGAATCAATAGGCTTCATTTCTTTTTTAATAAATAGATAAAATGCTAAAAAATGCAAATAAATGCATGGCATGAATATATATGGCATGAAGCATATATCCCTATTTTTGCATATTTTTAGGAGCAAGATAAATCATACAAAAATAAATGTCCTAACAGGGGCATATTTGCAATAAAAATAAAGTCTAGGGGCTCAGATGCAAATGTGCCTAAATAAAATAACATTTATTTCATTATATTATACTATTTCATAATTACATAAATCACTAGGGACATCTATGCAAATTCGCCACCTCACGTAGGACAACACATGAGATGACGTGGAATGGACCCAAATGTAAATAGCCAAAGTACATGGGCCTTTTTATAAAATTTCCAATTTTATTGACACATGACCTTTTATTTACAATACAAACTAATAAATATACAAAAAAGCAGGGCCAAATAAGCAATTACCCCAATATATGCGCACGATCAGACGGTCGATGAAGCTTCACTTGAACACGTGGCGACATCCAGTTACGCGATGATGCTTCGTAGATCAGCAGATGAGATTAGATCGTGGGGAGCGATCTGGCGGTAGAGGCTTGGCTTTATCCAACGGTGGCTGTTGTGCATAAAGAACGGGGCTCGATCCGACGGTGGAGAAGGACGGACGAAGAACATGGAAGAGCCCTCGCCTGAGCGAGGTTCTTCCAATGAGATCTCCCCTCTCCAGTGTTCTTCAAGGTTCCAAAATGCCCTAAAAGGCTCCTGTCAGTCTCCTCTATCTGCAGGGGGGTCCAAATGGCCTGAGACCACCATGGCTCACCAACGAGGGTGGCGAAGACAAGGGGTCCCGGGTATTTCCGATGAGCGTCCAGGTAGCTCCCAGGTTAATCTTTGATGCTCCATCCTGCACAGGAAGCATACCCGGGTAGAGGGCAAAATACCTCGACCTGATTAGTGGTGGATGGAAGCATGGGATTCGATATGGTGGTTGCTCCGACGAAAGGAGGAGTTGAAGCGCCGCTGGACCAGATCAGAGGGAGATCTGGGAGAGTGGAGTGCGTGAGATGATCAGAAGACGTAGAGGGACGAAGTGGGGGCGTAAGGCGGGGCGGAGAGCCATTGAGGTACGATGAAACCGATCGTCAGAGCGGAGCTCTAGCGAACTACGATTTGAGTGTGTAAGCTACAACTATGGTCTAAACATTACAATAAATACAGAAATAAACTATAGGAATCAAAACCTATCTAAATAAGGAAAGATACATAGCTTTTACCTACCGGAAATTACAGGGAGCAAAGGTGGCCGGAGCGCCGTCGTGGGGTGCACCTCCTCCTCGTGGAGCCGCTACAGACCTCGGGAAGATGCCTCCTGTCACAAGGATCCTCTCCGGAATAGGGTTTAGGGCTCTAAGTCTCAAAATGGTGACCAAGAATCGATGGAGGCGGAGGTGTTTTATTTATGGACACAACGTGGCACCCTTATTGACCGACGAAATGGAAAGAATCGGACACTTGTACAAGAGATACAAGGCATGGGCGTGGATCAATGATGATTGAGGATCAATTCTTGTGAAGAGATCGATCGCGATTGAGCGATAGATCACGTGGGATTAATAACGGAAAATCAGGGAGGCTACAGGCCACGTCAAGTCAAAAGGCTGGAGGGGCAGTTGACCGGGGGGCAACAGACGGGGCGCCATCATTGGGGCACGTCGGCCCACTAGGAGACAAAAACAACAAGTTTATTAGAAAATAATTATTTAAAAATACATTTTGATTTTATTAATTTTTGTGTATAAAATATAAAAATGTTTATTATTTTATGTAGCATTTTATTATGATTTTCATTTATTTTTTGATGTTATTTATTAGTAGTTTGTTTTTCACGGTGTATTTATATGTATATTTACCTATATTTGGTATGTTTTGTTTTTATTTTGTGTATTTCATTTTATTAATTTATTCTTTTATTTTATATATTTAAAACTTAATTTGAGGTGTATAAATATATTTTTATTATATTTTTATGATATTATTTGTATACTTAAATAAATAGATATGTATATTATGTAGGTATATTGATAGGTATTTCATCCTTATGTACACTATTTTATTTTAATATATTTTATTGGGATTACAAGAATCCATGTAGCCGACCCTACTTATAGTGGGAAAAGGCTTAGTACATATTTTATTGAGTTTTGTTTTGGTCTTATATTTTTAATAGAATATAATTAATATTCACAATAATATAAAAATATAAGGGAGTAAAGAATGAAAGAATGGAGTTCCCTTTTTATTTATGTACATGTATCTCATAGATATTTTTGTCTATATATTTATATAGACTTAGTTTATTTTTTTATTTTTGGTTTTATTTTAATTTTAATATGTACATATGCTATGAATTATATCTGTTTGCAAAAATAATATAGAATGAATAAATTGAATATTTTATTCGGGTACAATGTACAATGAGGATCAAAAACCTAACTTTCACACAGTAATTCCTCTGTTAAATAGCCCATGAAAAGTTATATACAATTAGAGTGATTTTGATATGTTTTGAGTTTTTATTTGAAAGATATGGGTCTGTAAAGTTGGGATTTTGGCTTTTTATTTTGTTATAAAAATGTACACTGGGTATTAATTTTGTACAAGCTCAATTTTGTATCTTTATTTACATTATTATTTACAACTTCATGTATAAAGTTTCTTTATTTGATGAATAAATAATAAAGAATAAAATAGGTATCAGAAATGAATAAATAATAAATAAAAGCATGTAATTTTTATTGTATTCTTGGCCCTTATCTCCCCCTATTTATTCCTTTTCGACCAACTCAATTCTTGACTTGGTCTTGGGGTTTGGGGTCATAAAATATCTTTGATATTTTATTCCTTTTCTTTTCTTCTTTTTTTTTTAATTTTAGCATTAAAAATCTTATTATTCACACAATAAATGCAATAAATGATGAATGCTATTTTGTTCAAATTAATGCTATTTACATGCATTAGCTAGGGTTTTTAAGGCTAAAATGATAGAATAAAGGTGATGAAATGGAGATTCATCAACTGCATGCAAGCCCCCAAGCCCACATCGCCTCAGCAATTGCTATAGCAACTAGTTGTCTACTAGCACGAGCTCTAGATCCTTTCTGATCCATGTTCTCCACCTCCACCCCTCATTCAAGAGGTGAATGGTGTATGAAGCAATGATGCACAACTGACCCGTCCTGACGGACATCAGCAGGGTCAAACTATAGGAAGCCGTCCATTCCCTCAACAATAAGGAGGGAGATTTGTCCAGAATAGCCTAGCATCAACACCGCCAAAAATCTCCACAATACTATGGCAATTGGAGACAAAACTCGTACCAACAACCGCAACACCATCAGATCTAGTTGTACCGATAGTACTCGGTTGTTCCATATCAGCATCAACCTCCTAAGCACCATCAGCAGTACCACCCTTCTCCTCAATACCATAATCAGTATTCCTACCAATAGACTCCACACCATTCCCAGTCTCAACGTGGACATCACGTTGAACCATTCGAGGATGCTCCCATGAACCATGTATTAGATTGCTTGGCTCAGTTGGTGAAGAGCCTTACCGAACTGAGCCAGAAACTCGATGACCTTACCTACCCCAAAACTCTAATTATGACATAGGTGGAGGCCAATCTCAATAATTTCAGGAAGAAAGAGCAGGTTGTCCATCCAATCCCACAAAGTCAGATGTTATTGATATGTTTTATCTAATGTTGTCACTCTCAAGAATGGTAGGACGTTGCAATCGTATACTACCATGAAGGGGAAAAATAAAGCTTCACCTGGTGAATCATCATCATTTTCTGTATTAGTCGATCTAGCTACTGGTCCGGGTGAGGAAGAAGAAGACGAAGAAGAAGCACGAGAAGTAAACAACCAAAAAATTAGAAAAATAAAAAATGCAAAAATATAACAGCAACCGAAGTGAAGACGTGCCATTAATGGAGAGGACCGCACCTGCAGCCACCTCAGTGCCAGCCGATGGAGCCTCGCCTGTATTTTTGGGATGCCTACCTTTTTTGGATGATCATGTTCCTTTTAGTCATCCATTTGTACAACCAGATGTGGGAATTGATTTTGATGTAAATAAGGACACTATTTCTACTTTTGATTTTGTAAATATTCCTTTTCCTGGAGCAACGCAAAAATCCAAAAAAATAGAAATTTGAAAAATGCCTTATCCGACCCTGATGTGGTCAAAATTATTCAGAATCTTGTTCTAGAGATGCCTCTACTAAAGGCCATCAAGTACATGCAAAATATCAAGGAAGGATTAAAGGAGACATGTACTTCAAAGAGAAAGCCATGTTGATCCAGAGAAAGAAATGTGAAGCATATTCTGAATGCGGTGACATTAAATGCAATCAACAATCTCCTAAGCATGAAAAAGACATGGGAACTCCTCATGTTTGATGCCAGATGTACGACCAAGAGTTTGGTTGAACACTCATTGATAACATATCATGAATCAACATGATTCCTAATTCACTACTCAGAGAATTTGGGTTGGGACCGCTCAAGTCTACAAGAATGATTTTGCAGTTTGCAGATACATCTATCAAGCGGCCCCATGGCATTTTTAAGGATGTCATTGTCACCATTCATGGGATGCAATTCCCTATAGACTTCATTATTCTGGGAATGGACACCTCTGTGCCTCTCCTGCATACTCTGATTATACTTGGACAATCATTCCTTCGAACAACCGAAGCAATGGTGGATTATGGTAGATCAACTTTCGTTTGAGCAGCGACAAGGTACCCATTGAGACGATCCAAGTGTTAAAACCGTCAGAGTCTGCATAAGACGAGAGCTATCCTAAATAGCAGGGAATTGAAGATTGTGACTTTCTGGTTGAGATCAGAGATACCAACCTCTTCATAGATGACATTGAGACCCATTAAATCCTCTCCACTAAGGAAAGAGTGGATAGCACAATCGAATTCCTCTCTATCTTTACGGATGATATTTTTGCTGATTTGCCTTAAGAATTTATTTTTGGTAACCTGACCTTGGTAGAGCAGGAGAAAATCATTGAAAAAATTTGTGAACAAGATTCTATCATTGAGGACTTTTGTGCAGCACTACACTCAGAGCTTAAATTGCCAATGGTGGACAACCTATAGTTGAAAGATCCAATATCACAACCCTGTACAGTTGCAAAAGTTGCCATCGAAATGATTCAAACCCTACCCGATCTTAAACAACTTCCAGCTAATATGAAATATCTCTTCCTTGCGGGTGCGCATAATATGTTCCCTATAATCATCAATTCTCATCTGCTCGAGGTTCAAGAAAGAAATCGTAAGGCCATAGGCTGGAAAATTTCAGATTTCCATGGGATCAATCCTTCATCGTGTTCCCATCACATCTATCTTGAAGAGGACAACAAGCCGTCCTGTGAAGATTGAATCCAAATATTCAGGAGGTTGTGATGAATGAAATTGCTAAATGGTGTAATGTGAGATTCATATATCCCATCTCCGACTCAAAATAGGTGAGTCCCTTGCACGTAGTGTCAAAGAAGTCCGGGATCACCAATGTGAAGAATGATAAAGGAGAGGAGATCGCAACCAGAGTTCCAACATCTTGGCGCATTTGTGTAGATTACCGGTGCATGAATTTAGTGATCAAGAAGGACCATTTTCCGCTCCCCTTCATCGACCAGACAATCAAAAGACTGGTCACGAAGGAGTACTTCTGTTTCTTGGGCGGATACTCTGGTTACAACCAAGTTGTTATTGCTCCTGAAGACCAAGAGAAGACAACCTTCATCTATTCATTTGGGACATATGCCTTCCGCAGAATGCCATTTGATTTATGCAATGCTCTGACGACATTTTAACAATGCATATTGGTCGTATTCGCAGATATGGTTAGAAGTTTTCTTGAGATTTTCATGGACGTTTCTCGGTCTAGAGAGACAACTTTGATCCGTGCCTATTCTATCTAGATCGAATGTTGAAAAGATGCTACGAAGTGAACCTAATGCTCTCATGGGAGAAGAGTCATTTCATGGTGACTGAGGGATTGTGCTAGGCCATGTCATTGTTTAAGTCGAAAATCGAGCGGTCTTATGTTCCACACAAGGTGGGAACATAGTCGTCGTGGTGACCATCAAGAAATCCGGATTAAGACAACAATTAATCCATAACAGATAATCAAGCAATGAAAAGCAGATGCGGAGTTAAAATTTATCATAACTCTATAACAAGGATGTGTATAGGTGCAAGTATGTAAAGGTCGAACACAAGGAGCAAACAGGAAGATCGAGGCAAATAATTGCGCAAAATGATGATTGTAAACTATTTGTCTATGTTTTTAATGTGGGTTTTTTATTTTTGTTTTTTGATTTTATGTTTTTATAATTTGATTTTTATTTTTCTATTTCTCTATTTTCTTTTTATATTGATATTTTTTAAATTTATTTTTCTAATAATATATATAATATAGCTATATATAGGATATATATACAATGAAGATTAAGATATATATAAAAATCAACAAAAAGAGTCAAAATAAAACAAATAAAATATTTTTGGGTTTTGAATATTTTTACTATTTTTTATGTTTTTTTTGAATTTTTGCCAAATTTATATATTTTTAAAGTCAAAAATACCCTAAAACAAGGTTTGAATAAATAGCCAAAATTAAAATGGAGGGGAAAATACCAAACAATATCAAAATTGCTCCAATTTTTTGTAAAGATAATAATATAAAAAAATAAAAAATAGATAATATATTTTTTGGGATTTTTGGTAATTTTATATATTTTCTAAGTATTTTTAGAGTTTTTCTATTTTTTAGTTTTCCTTTATATTTTTAGTGATTTTTAGTTTGAAGGTTAAAAATACATAAATAAACGAAATATATTTTTTGAGATTTTTTAAAGATGTTTTTATAATTTTTATGGGCTTTTTATTGCAAATAGGGACAAAAAGATATGTTTTTTATTTTTATAAATAATAAAACGGCTTCAAAATGTAGAATAAAAGTTGCACGCGACAGGAAGCCACGAATAATTGTTTTTTGGATTTTTCGAGTTAAAATGCTATTTAAAATAAATAGAGACAACAAAGAGAAAATGCAATACTTGCAGGGGTATTAATGGAAATATCAAAAAGCTTAGGGGCCAAATTGTAATTTTCCCAAAAATATTATACCGAATAAAATAGATTGTGGACTAAAATGAAATATACAAAGCCTCAGGGGTCCCGCTGCAAAAATCACCATCCCACGTGAGGCGTCACGTGAGGTGAAGTGGCTTGGACCAGAAAGTAAATACAAAAAGTACGGGGGTCTGGTTATAAATTTTAAAAAATATAAATAACTGCAAACGAAAGTTTATGGCTTAAAAAGAAAATACAAAAACATGCATGGTGAGTTTCTCAAAATACCCCACAACAGGCGCAATCGGACGGCGCTCCACGCTTCACTTGGACACGTGGCGCTCCCACAGATGGCGATGACGCTTCGGTCCAGACGACCCGGATTAGATCATCTGATGGGATCTGAGGGCTGATGATGCGTTGGATCGAACGACTACTGTGCGATCCGGACAACTACCTTAATCCGATGACGGAGAGAGGTCAAGGAAGAACATGGATAAACTACGCCACGATGAGGTTCTCCAAGCCCGATCTCCCTCCTCCGGCGGCCGTTGAAGCTCAAAATTACCAGAATGGCTCCTGTGAGGTTGCTTTGTCTGCTGGGGGCGACAAAATGGCAGAGAAGCACCGTAGGACCACCGCAAAGTCAGAGACGATGGTGGCCCCAGGAAGCTCTGACCACCCGTAAAATCTCCTCCCAGCTTTCATCTCGTTCCATTTACCTGTAAAATAGGTTAAGGAGGTCGAGGGCAAAGTGCCTAGACCCTCCAGGCGTCGATATGGTGTGTAGGCGGAGTAGGCGAAGGCTGCTCTGACGTAGGTGGGAGAAGGTGCAACCGGGTCTCGATCCAGGTGGAGTCGAGAGGGAATGGAGGTGGATAGAGGCACAAGAAGCGAGGAGGAAGCAAAAAGAGGTGGGGGCAAGGTCAGTCAATGGCGGAAACACACGGTGGAGGTTCACCGGAGCAGAGTTCCAGCGAACTGTGGGAGGATGATTTCAAGCCAAAACACACGATTAAAAGGTGAATCAAATGCACTAAATTAACCTAGGATTGAAACTAAGCTAGAAAAAGTAAGGAAACATGTACTTCAGTGGCTGGAGCCACGAAGAACATACCTCGATGGCAAACTTGCCGGAGGTAGTGGAGACGACCCTTAAACGTCACCGGAGCACGCCAAACATCGCTGTAGGAGAGTTGTCACCTCCCTGATCCCGAGCAAGACGAGAGGAGGCTAAAGCTAGGTCAAAAGGAGGTTCCAAAATGAGGAGGGAAGCTCGGGAGTTATTTTGTACAAGTGATGAGGTCGGGGAAAAGATCGAGGTGTATCCAGCGAATCGCTGATCCAATCCTCGAGGAGAGATGCTGGCGTGTAAGGTGGATCCTCGAGGAGAAAAAGTGAAGAAGGGAGTTAGGCAGATTGGTGAAAGGGGCGGCCTCAAAAAATCCAAGAAGAAGAGCCAAAACTGAGGTGTTAGAAGGGCGCAGGGGATGGTCAGAGAGTTGACCCGCGGTCAACTCTCCGACGCACCTGGTTGGTCCACGTGGACAAACCAGGAAAAACCTACTGGAAATTATTTAAAAAATCAATTAAAAATAATAATTGATTTTTTTATTAATTTTAGGTCATAAAGTAAAAAATATTTATTATTTTAGGATGATTTTTTTATGATTTTTATTTATGTTTTAGAGGTTTAGAATTACAATTTACTTTTTAGGGGAAATATATAGGTATATTCATATATATATTTTAAGTGTTTTATTTTTATTTTGTATTTTTAATTTTATTAATTTAGTTTATTATTTTATATATTTATACTTATTTTTAGAAATATAAATATTTTTTATTTTTCTGATATAATATAACATTTAAATAAATAGATGTATTATCTATGTAGGTATATATATATGTATTTCATCTATATATTTTCTATGGGTATTTTATTTTAGTGTTTTCATTATGCTTTTATTCCAGTTTTAACAAGTACATGTATTATAAATAATATTTATAAAATTATAAAATATAACATTATAAAAATATTGAATAATAAAAAAATGAATATTTTAATCGGTATAACTATACAATAGGGGTCCAAAACCTAACCTTCACACCTTAACTCCAAAAAATATGAAACCACATTCATTAAATATCTTATTAAAAGTTATATACAATTAAAGTGATTCTGATATATTTTAAGTTTTTATTTGAGAGATATGGGTCAGGGAAGTTGGGATTTTAGAAACTCATTCTGAGTGTATTTTGTACACTATTTATTATTTTAGATGAAATAAATTTTGTATTTTTCTTTTTTTTATCATCTACAATTTTCATGTAAAATATTTCTTTATTTGAAGTATAAAAAGTGTAACTAAAAATAGGTCCAAGGAATGAATAAAAAGGAATTAAATAAATTGGAATTTATTGTATTTTGGCCCTTATCTCTCCCTACTTTATTCCTTGTCAGCCTAGTCATCAAGATGCCTTGGCCTCATGGTTTAGTGTCATAAAATATTTTCAATATTTTACTTCTTCTTTTTTTCTTTATTCTATAATTTTGGCATTAAAAATAGTATTTTATACACTATTTACACCATAATGCAAGAATGTTAAAATACATGAATTAAGGCTATTTACACGCATTTGCTATCGTTTTTAAGGCCAAAATGACAGAATAAATGTGATGAAAAGGAGATTCATCACCCCCTATACTTGCCTTTGCTAGTCCCTAGCAAACACTTATGCAATAAGTCATAAAATAAAAACAAAAGAAAAGAAAAAGAAAGAATCTTGATTGCATTTAATTATCAAATTTGTCTTCCCAAAATCAAAGTTTGGAGCTTAAGTCAGACCTTTGAAATTTTAGTGCGGACAGAACCTTAATGGGAATCGAATTTGAAATCCAACAGTATTCAAGAATCCCAAAACTCTGCTCAAGTCTCCTTAATAGCCAGGTCAGAATACTTCAATTCATACGCAAACCCTTATGACTATGAATCTAACTCTTACAGTGTAAGTGATAGTGGCTCTCCCCAACTGAAATGACAAAGAGACTGACTTCTCCAGTATGATAACCCAATGATTCCTCAATCCAGTAACTCCTTCCTCGAGGAGTGGGGTATTCCCTTCTAAGTTCAAGTGACAACCAGCTCAAGAGGAGGGGGTGAAGAGAAGAATGGACAATAGCCAGTGTAGCTACCTATCCTAGGATGCAAAACCAATGTAGTCAAGTCATCCAGCTACATGCTCACATGATTTGACTTTGAAGCTCAAGCTTTCTTATTGACTATACAACATATATACAATCCGACATGCATTTTATTTTCAGTCAGGTCTGACCACCTTTTTGGAGTTTTTTGAAATACTATATACAACAACATTTACATAAGGAGTTTTTCCTCTTGAGCCAGTAGACTATCCCTCTTTTGAAGCATTATTGTAACCCACACTCTCCTATCTTTAGATATCAATGCCACTGGATGGGTTGGGATGCACTTCCCTTCCTTGACGAGGACAAATGTTTCTACTTGTGTGTGTCTCATACCGGCAAATCCAATCTCCTCACCACTCCAACTGAGTTGAGCCAAGTGAAAGGTGCAGGTGTTCAGGTTAGGTCATTATCAATAAGAGTCGTGCGTGTGCTCCGAAATACTCTACTTATGCAGTCAAGAATCCATTGAATCAAGTTTCGTGATCCTCAAATAATTAAGTCAACCAGACCTGAAGTACCTCAATTCCAGCTCTTATAAGGTTCCTGTTATTAGGTAGATTTAAGATCCAACCAAGCTCCAATCTTCAGATTTTACTTAGACTTGCTCAACTATCAAACTCAATCTGAAAAATGCGAATGTTATACAAATGTAGAAAATATTTTTGTGATGCAATTTTCAAGGATTTTGAATTTTTATGGTTTTTTTTTGCATTTTTTGTATTTTTAAAAAAAGGTTTTGTAAATGTTTTTGGTATTTTTAGTTTTACAAATGTTTTTGTGATTTTTGAAAGCAAAGTATTTATAGATAAAAACTAGGTCAAAATATTTACACAAGGATGCATCTTATATTTACAAGAATTGGGTTTTTAAAAATCACAAGGAATAAGTGATCAATTTTATAGATATATATAATTTAATACTAATTTTAATGTGATGCATATATTCCTCAAACTTATTTGAAAAAGTTTTTTCAAATAATTTTTGAAAACTTTAGTCCAAAATAATTTGTGAAAATAATTTTTACAAACATTTATGCACATTTGAAAATCATTTTGCAAAGGTTTTTCAAACAATATATATAGATTTTTCAAATTATTTTTCCCCATCGTCGAATACCCCTGCAAGGGAGTCTATTCTCGTTGTTTCTTGCAAGGTTAGCAACTGGGGACCAGAAAAGAATCCTCCTAAGGCTTCAGATGGTGGAGGTGAAGCAGTGATGGTTCGGGTGGAGGTTCTCCGGTGTGCGGTGGAATAGAGGTTGGAGTTGGAGCTTCGCCGATCGAATTTTTGGATTTTATGATAAACTAGGCGGAATCGAAAGAAATAAAAGGCATCATGACACTACTGCTAAGCTAAGGAATCTAAAAGAAAAATAAGAGCTTTACCTGACCTAGACCTGAACGGAGCAAGCTCGTGGCAGAGCACGTGGTAGTGCTCGGATCGACCTCGATTCGATGCTACATGCCTCGTTGAATCTTCCTCGAGCTCCCTGCTGTCACCAGGGTGCTCTAGATGCTCAAAGATCAGGTTTTAGTGGCAGAAGAGGAATCAAATTTCAAGGGGGGGCGAAGATCATGTTATATACTCGATGATCTTTGACCGCATATTGTGCTTGAACTGACGCGTCACAGATCGAGAAATCGATCCTGCCTGAAAGAACAATAGCGGAGGCACACAAGTCATGAAGGAATCAACCCCAAAAGATGCAAGGGTCAATGGGAAAATTTTGAGGAATGTTGGGTCCAACGCTATGACAGGCGGTGCAACAAGAAGATGAGGAGTTGACTTGGGGCAATAAGGGGCACACCCTGATTAGTCCACTTCGACTCACTACACGACAAAATAGGCCAAATGAATTTTATTAATTGAATTTTAAAAAAATAAATGATTTTATTATTTTTGTTTAAAACATAAAAATATTTTTTATTTTATGTAGTATTTTATTATCATTTTTATTTATGTTTACAAGTTAATTTACTATAGGTTACTTTTTACAAGTATGTTTATATGTATATTTACCAATATAATGTGTATTTTTTATTTTTTTTTAAATTTTAATATTTTAATATATAATTTATATATTTATAACTTATTCCAATACACATAAAGATATTATTATATTTTTTGAGTTTATTTGTATACTTAGTTAAATGCAGGTATAAATTATATAGGTATATGTATAGGTAATTCATCTATGTATTTGATATACTATTTTTATTTCAGTGCATTTTTATGATTTTATTTTATTCTAATAATGTACATGCACTATAAATAATATTTACAAAATTATAAAAACATATAATTATAAAAATATAAAGAATAAATAAAATTATTATTTTTCAGGTATATTGTACAATAGGGGCCTAAAACCTAACTTTTGCACCTTAACTCCAAATTAAATAAAACCACCTTTATTAAATAGCTAATTAAAAGTTATTTACATTTAAAGTGATTTTGAGTTCATATGGAGAAGATATGGGTCTGAGAAGTTTGGGTTTTGGATTTTATTTTGTGTGTAGAATATATACTGTATATTATTTTAATGTGAAATAAATTCTGTAATTTTCTATTTATTTTTATCTACAACTTTTATGTATAAAGCTTATTGATTTCAGGTATAAAATTAATTAAATAAAACGGGTCACAAAACTATATTATTTGGCAAAATAAATTGGGAATTTTATTTTGTTTTTTGGCCCTTATCTCCCTCTACTTTATTCCTTGTCAACCCAGTCATCATGATGTCTAGGTCTCGGGGTTTAGGGTCATAAAATACTTTTGATATTTTATTTATTTTTCTTTTATTTTCTTTATTCTTTATTTTATTTTAAGTACAATCTTTTATGCAATAGTTACACAATAAATAATAGATATTATTTTTTGCAAAAATAATAATGTTTGAATAAAAGTGATGAATGGAGATTCATCAGAACCATATTGTACCTCAATTAATAAAACCCTCAACATGAATATTGTATATAAAAATATAAAGTAAAATACAAAATTGATTTCACTGAAAAATAATGCACAGTCTGCCCGAGACACACAAAATAAAAAGCCGCAAAGAAAACTTTGCAGATATGCATCTTCTCCATACTATATCAAAGCTGACTAAACTTACCTTTAATTGTACATAAAATTTAATAAGCTATTTAATGAAGATGGTTTCATTCAATTTGAAGTTAAGACACGGAAGTTAAGTTTTGGGCTCCCATTGTGCAATATATATGTGTATTATATTCAATATAGTTATTCTTTATATTTTTCCAATTTCTTATTTTTTTATAGAATTGTAAATATTATTTGAAATACATGTCCACAATTAAAATAAAATAAAACCATTAAAATAAAAGTAAATAAATAAATTACTATAATACATTGATGAAATATACCTATATATACCTACATAATTTATTTATATAATTGATTAGATATGTAAATGAATTCATAAAAATACAATAAAAATACCTAAACATGTAATTAAAGAAATTAACAACATATAAAATACTTGTATATATTAGTGAAATATATAATATAAATTAAAATTAAAATACCCAATATACATGTATATTTACCTTAAATTATAAATGTAAAAAAGCCACTTATAATAAATGACCTCAAAAAAATAAATAAAAATATGTATAAGATACAGCATAAAATTATACATATTTTTTATTTTATAACCTAAAATTATTTACTTTATTTACTATTTTTAATTGAATTTATGAATAATTTCCAATGCTGTTTTTTCTGGTTGGTCCACATGGACCAACCAAAGGGCAGCGACCGTTGACCTTCGATCAACTATCCTGCCCATCCATAGCTGCCTTGTCAGAGTCACAGGTAGGCGGTTTTCTGCAAAATTCCATGCCATCTCCATGCACGCCCTCTCCCTCGAGCTCTACCCTTCGTGCAACCCACACATCTGACATCCCCGCTCATAACCGAATTCCCACCAGCTCCTTTTCCCTTGCACACAAACCCTCCTCGAACTTCGTTGTTCATCAACCTATATATCTCCACCTTCTTCGCATTTTTGGCCTCTGGTCCTTCCTGGAGCAATCTTAACCCCTCAGAGTAACCTCAATACCTTCGGCTGGTGACAAGAGCCCAAGGTGGCTACCCTGCAGCGAGGAGGAGAGCTTCTGGAGGAGATCTAGCCGCCACCGAAGTTCCGCCAATCGGTTTTGCCTCCTTTGCCTCCGGCCAAGTTGAGGTCGTTTCTCTTTGCGTTCTACGCAATTCTTATGTTCCTTTTTCATTTCTTGCCTTTTATTTTATCTTTAATCGAGTAGTTTAGATGTAATTAGAGATCCCCAATTGACTAGAGCTCGAGCTCCAGGACAAATCCCCCTATTACCTATCGTTTTTCTACCTCGATTCCATCCCATCAGAATCCCCGACACATTCTCCATCGTTTCCCCATTTTCCAACCCAGGTCCATTGTGGATCCAGGATCCGAGCTCCTATCTGATACCCTACGCCAGAGTTCTCTGCATCTCCACCTCCCCTACCACTATAGCTCTAATACTTGCTTGAGGCAGACACCCTAAAGCCACACATCTTTTTGGTTACAGGTTCTACAGACCCATTTGGCGCCCATGAGCAACAAAGAAGAAGCTCCAGGACCCTTGGAACTAACTGGACCTCTGGATCCATCCTTGGGCCACCTCAGCTTCATCGGAGTAACCCGGCACATGCGTAGGAGCCCCTACGATCTTTGGTCGCTAGCAGATCGAAAAATATCTACTGGAGGATGGAGAATTATGAGGTCAAAGCTTGTCGGATGCAGAGTTCATCCGTGTTTTTGAAGGCTTCTTCCCAACTGTCACATGAAAAACACGGTCCAGATCTAATCTGGGTTGTTCATTCAATTCGCTAGGGATACCCACTCAAAGCCCTCTGATCCTCCACGTAGCGCACGGACACTGGTCCGATCATCGGGTGTTAAGTGGTAAAAATTACACACACACCCTCCGTATTTTTTGTATTTTATAAATAGTATTGTAAATATTTAAGGAAGTGTAGTAGTTTTTGGAAATATTTCAGTAAAACCCCTGTAGTTTTTGTGAATTGCAAGCATGTCCCCTACCAACTTTGCTCACGTGCCCCCTTAGATGAATTGGGTAAATTGCTTGTAAACACCTACGGCTTTGTATATTGCATTTTAATCTATAAAACAAAGTTGTATATCAAACTTTCTAATGTTTTTGCACATGTCCCCCTACTTTTATTCTTAATTGCATAAATACCCCTGCCAGCTTGATTGAAATTTATTTTTGCTTTTATATTTACCAAAAAATAGTAGATGTTCTCTAAAAAATGGTAACAAGTAGGATTAAATGTCTGATTAATTGGTTATTCATGCCATATATTTTATTTAGCATTTTCCACGCATTTCCTATTTATTAAAAATCAAAAGAGCACGTTTATTCCCTGTTTGACTTAAAAATATTTAAAATATAAAACCTTAATTAAAAATTCCTAAAAAATACCTACTATATTTTATTGTATTTTATCATTACAAATAAAAAATCACAAAAAATATTAAAAGAAAACCCTAAAAACTACATACCCTAACTAACCTGCAAAAAAATTCAAAATATTTTCAGAAACCTAAATAATTACTTTTTTGTCCTATATTTACACACACATATTATTTATTATATATAAAAATTAGTTTGAGAAACTTTATACCTATTTAGTATTTTTAATTCTCAAAATAATTCGACTTATTTGTTAAGTCCTTGATTTTATATATTTTGGACTTTAAAATACCTAAAAATTAACAAAAATACCCAGAAATTCACAAAATAGTATAAAAAATAAAAAAAACCAAAAAATACTTTATTTAGTAATTTTTGACTAATTATATATATATATATATAAACATATTACCCTAATATAGTTTATATTATTATTAATTATTAAACCACCTTATAAATATTTTTAAATCCTTTAAAAAATAAAAAGTATTGTTCTCATTTACATTTTCTGATTTTTGTAGATTTATTATATATATCACTTATATAATACCTATACATATATATATGTACACTTATATATACTTATTATAATTAAAAAGAAAATATGAATCAGAAAAATATAAAATAAATAAAAATTATAAATTAGAAAAATAAATATTTAAAAAATATAGAAAATAAGTAATTAAATAATGATAAAAACCACAAAAATATTAAATAAGTGAATGAATAGTGTGCATATATATACACACATTATTATTTATTTATAAATAATAATACTGCTACACTGACTTGTTCCCTGTGCTCTACACCATACTCTACTTGTCCACTATACACATATATATTATAGGGTTTACAATAAATTTTGACTCCACATCTTGCTTTGATTGTTTGATTATAGTAGTTATGGGTTGATTGTTGTTTGAAGTCGGAGTCCGTGATTGATCTTCTCAATGACAGTGTTCTCACCTTGCGTAGAACACTAGACCGGCTCGGACTTTTGATTTCAACATGTAAGCCCTTGATGACCCATTAATGCAATAAAAGTTATTGTTTTATCATGTTCATCTCAAATGAAGTAAATAATTGAATGAATGCATTCTATTATTAAGGTCCCTTTGTGAAATTAGGGTTATGTACCATGGTCATATTGAATACCATGCAGCTGGGAGGACACAACTAACTTCAAACATGTGATATTCAATAAAGATCTCTAGTCTAAGAAAGAGATGGCAATCTTTCTCTAAAGACTGATTTCCAATCAAATTCTTGATGTAGGTTCTTTGCATAGGAATGTAGATTCAAAAGTGTTGGAATAATCCAGTCAAAGAGTTGACTTGATAAAACCGAGATAAACTAAGACCTGAATTGTAACTATCACGATCAGGCAAACATCCTTTGACTTGAGACAGATATGCATCTATATGCTTGAATATGCACATTTGACAGACCAATAAGTTAGTGACCTAGCCAAGGTCCATTTACCGGTGTGTTGGTGTGCATATGAAGTCTTATGAGTTGTATGTTCTCTAGAAGGAATCATATTGGTTCATAGTAGATGAAACAAGAGACAGAGCTCACTCATGAGACATTTTGGGGTTAAAATGAATTCCATGCATGGTCATCTTGTTTATAAAATGAGACACAAATTCGAGATATTAATATATGCTTTTGAAAAGTATAGGATTAATATTGTCGCCTAATTATCAAAGGAGAAATCTATTGATACATTCCAAAGAAGACAGTCAAACCAGGGTTTGAACATCGGATTCGTCAATCTTCTAGTGTAAAGGATGTATAAGTATTGAGAATACTCAGGGTTACATATGTTGTAATGGATCATCTACCACGACACTTCCATTCCGAGGGAGTGATGAAATAAGATGGATTTTATTGGCTCCATTTAGCTAAATGATTTGTAATTTTATTGGATTAAATCACAATTCATTTGAATCTGATTTCCAATTCCAATTTCAATGTCCAAATGTTGTAAATAGAAATAGTCATGGAAATGGAAGTATACAATATCCTTGAGCTCATTTCTTAGCTCCAAAAGTTCTGGACTATGATTAAAAATGGTCAAGGAAGCTGTATTCATCTCATCGAAACTTTGTCCAGCTCATGGAGAGTGTGATGCATTTCACTGAACTCACTAAGAGTGTAAAGTATTACAGCTCGAGCTCAACATTCGTAGGTGAAGGATTTTTGCAAAAAATGGTATAAACCATAAAATTGGATCGTTATCTACATTTCAAATCACTATACATGGATAGTATGATCTTTCCGACATTATCTCCAAATATTTGCATTTGTATCTCATGAGTCCTAATTGGATTAGGACTCATACCTATTGATGTCAATACTGTAATAATACTTATTATTGAAAAAGCAATTTTGTGAATACAATTCACAAATATATATCATTAATTAATGTGAATAGTGATTTAAAATAATTAATATTTATATGGATGTGATTATGATGAATCCTTGATTTTCACTCTTTATTCTTTTATTTTAGCTATTTATCTTGGCAAAACATCATGTAAATAGGTGTAAATACAATAAGTTAGCATTTGGCATGCATATATTAAATATATATATTTAGCATGTACTTGTGCAAAAATAAAAGAATAAAGGAAAAGAAAAAGGAAGGAGGTATTTAGAATATATACAGAGTGACCCGAACCCCAAGACAAGATCAAGCCTTGACCTGATCTCCAAATAAAATAAGTAGAGAGAGATAGGGCCTACTCTATATTGTACATATTACTTGTGTAAATAAATAATTATTTTTGACAAAATAAAAATAAACTTTTTACCTCCTTGTATATAGTCCTAAAATAAAATAAAAATGGGAAAAATAAAATAAAAATTAAAATAAAATCCCCTCTCGCTTGTACAAGATACATGTATATAGATAAGAATAACCTATTTATTTCAAAATTGTACATAACTCATAAAAATAAAAAAAATTATTTTATATTCCAAAAATTATGTTGTAAATAAATAAAATGCAAAATTGGAGTTT
The DNA here is from genome assembly GCA_037367405.1 of Ottelia alismoides. Classification (NCBI taxonomy): domain Eukaryota; kingdom Viridiplantae; phylum Streptophyta; class Magnoliopsida; order Alismatales; family Hydrocharitaceae; genus Ottelia; species Ottelia alismoides. The sequence continues at coordinate 623,881 of JAZKJV010000027.1, forward strand.
TTGTGTAAAAATAATAAAATTAAATTATTATACATAATACATAGGTATAATATACCTGTATATAATAAATTATACTGTATAAAGATTAATTTATTTTTCATAAAAAATAAATAAAAATCACATAAAAATAATGTTAAAAAGAATAAATATTTTTTATTTTATACACTTTTTATTTTAAAGCCATTTACTATTTTTTATTGATTTTGTAAGTATTTTGTAAATCCTAATTTTCTCATTGGCCGGCTGGGATTGTTGACCTTCGGTCAACAGTTCCTCCTTCCCGGGTCAGACTCGGATACTGTCCGCCGGAGCTCCTTCTCAGAATTTTCCAGCCCAACTCCACGCTCCTTTGGCCTCAATTCTTGGACCCATGATTCCTCGGACCTTCGTGATCCTCGTGGATTCCTTGGATGATTCGAATCGCTCTCGGGTCTCGGTTATTCGCCGATTCTTCTAGACCCTCGAGCTCCCTATATAGCATATCTTCCGCCTCCCAGGAGCCTTAGCTCGTTCCTCGCCTCTTCTTCTAGCCCTAGAGACCTCAGGTGGAGTCACAGTTACCGGAGGCACCCCTCGCCTCCTTACCTTCCGTAGCAAGGTCGAGGCCATTACCTCGTCAACCATCTTTGCCTGGAGCTCAGGAACACGTTCTCACCTCCATGTACCCCTCATTTTCCGTCCTTTCCTTATCCAATTCATTCTTCCCATTTTGCACCGCCGCACCTTCCTCCACTCAGCTCCGATCGTCGGAGCCCCATCTCATCGTCATACCCTTATCGATCGAACCCTTTACACATGCTCAACCTTCCTCCACAACCTGTTCCCCCTATATCTCAACTATCGAGTTGAGATTAGGCCTGATCTCATCCCTCACGTTCGCCGGAGATCCCCAATCCGCCTCACCACTGCTTCTTTCGTTTCTAGCTCCTATAACTCGGACTGGAGCTTCGCCCCGAGTCCCAGCCTTCTTTTGCAGGTACCCCTGCGCAACAGGACCCTTTGACGGACCTCCAGCTGAGCGACTGAGCAGTTCCAGGTGGAGCTCCCTCGTCCCGACCATCCGACCATCATCCAGCTGATCAACCTCAAACATTAGACGTAAAGCACCCCTCTGGAAGTGTAGGACCTTTAGGGGGTTCGATCAACCCGACGGATTCGCTCCCATCCTTGATCAAAGTTCATCCAGCTCCTGTTCATCCACCATCGCCAGCCACCGTCGGATGAGGAACAAATCACTAGATTGGATCTGAGCCTTTCATTACAGCAGCCTTGGGACCGTTGATCTGGTGCACTCTGACACATCTGCACCACACGTTGCCAACATTCCCTGGAACGTCAGATCTGACACAACAGGTGATCTGCGCCGCATGTTCCTGCCCAGTCTAGAGTCTGCCACGTGTGCCCATTCCCTCCTCACGTGCCTCGGGGGTATATTGCACTATTTCCCTGCCTTTTTCATGCTTTATTATCTAGTTCTAGTAAATAAATTGTAGTTTGAATATTTTGCATTAAGACCCTAGCACTTATTAGTATTTGCATTTTAGTCCCTCTTTATGTGTAGTACGTGGCTTGACACATGATACTTTCGGTTATTTGCATGTTATATCCCTAAGATTTATGAATATTATGCTTTGAGTGGAAACTTTTTGAGAATTGCATTTATACCCCTCTGAGCCTGTGTTACGTGTTTTGCGCATGTTGATCTGGAATTTTTACAATCTTAGCCCTGGTTTTTTTATCGTGTTACTGATTGGCTTGTAACTTTTTTAATAATTGCAAGTAGGTGCTTGTGAGTCGTGTCTCTTATTTTCAATCAAATAATTATTAAATCAACTCCAAAAATTACCATTAGCTCATGCTAACGTGTAATATTTTTGTAATTTTTGTGACTCGTTTTAATTTTATTTGATATTTTCTAAAAATAAAAACCCTTAAAAACGTGTCTATCTATTTTATAAAATACTAAAAAAAATATAAAAATAGCCTAAAAAATTCTATAAAAAATTCCGTGTATTTGTTTTAGTATGCTGTCATTACAGTATAATTTTTGTTGCATTATCCTTTATAAAAACCCTAAAAATCTCAAAAGACTAAAAATCTTATAAAAATCATTAAAAATAAAAAATAGGATTTTAGTTTCTGTAGTTAGGTCTTTTTGTTTATTTTATCATAAAATCATAAACAAGACATTTGGGTATTTTTAGTATTTTAAATATGCCCTTTGGTCCAGGTTATGCAATGTTTTCCTGTTTTGTTGTTCTTTAATTTTTATAAAATCATATAAAAATCAAAAAATACCAAAAAAGCACCCAAAATATCTGAATATTTTAAAAACACAAAAAAATTATTTCTAATTTTTGAGCATTTTAGTCTTAATAAAAAATTGTTAAACTTGATTTTCTTTATCTTTCTATTTGTTTTATTATTAGAAAATAAAAAATTGAAAAAAATAAAACAACAAAAATATGCCTTTTGTTTTCTGATTGCTGACTACTTCGTACGTTTCTATGCTCCTTGTGTTCGACTCTGGTCGCTATACCGGGTTAAATAAATAGCGGAGATCGTTACATTGATTTTCATGCTTTGATTGATTTATTTATCTGAGTGGTTTCTATTGTCTTGATTAACCGAATTTATTGACTAGGAAAAACGACACTTTCTTATTTTTTCATCTTAATTGATCGCAACTTTCGTGTCATCAGATTCATATAAATGTTTATGTAAATATGATTTACACATTTTTTCCAAGGCTTGAGATTTGTGTGAATTTGATTCACATTTTTTGTAGATGTAAATTAGATTTACATGAATTTCGTGCTCATGAATATGATTCATAAGCTATAAGGATTATTTACATAATTTCTCCAATATTGACAATGTGATTATCAAGGTAATTAATTGACAAATAAAATACAACAACACTGACTATATTTAGTCACTGTGGGTGTGTGTGTTGAATACACATGGCACCATATGCTTGAGTCCTATTTCTAATAAGACTCTCTATATTGTTTTATTATTTATTGATCAATCAATTAATAAATTAGAAACAAATACATTCCATATTCGGATATGGTTGACCTTGTATGATGACACATGACGCCACTACAAAGAGTCTTTGAGAAGAATTCTTTGTTGATTTGTTGCTTGATTTATTAATAAATAATTTGGAGATAAAAAAGTGATAATTGTATTGTTGAGCAAGGACTTAGTCCTAATCCTTTAATCAACAATCCGAGGGTTTTCATTACACATGCCTACTTGAAGAGAAGACTCTTTAATAGGCATGTACAACCTTGAATTTTGGAGAGCAATAATCCTTAGAATTTCATGCCCTTGAGATATAGAAGAGTATTGAGAATCACCATCTATCATACTCATCTTCTTGCTGCCCTAAATGACATCCGGGTTCGTGTGAAGTAACGCAACTCATCGTGCCCTCGAGAGAGACAAGTGCAGATCGAACTTGGTTCTGTAGGTTTCTTACCTTAGAGACCCACGTTTCAAGAGGTAACCCAGATTTTTTCTTTATATTCATTGTGAATATCAGAAATTATTTTGTAAAATATTTCCTTAGAATTTATAATTTCTGAATGCACAAATTGGTGTGCTACATTTTCTAGTTCATACGATGAACTGAGATTGTTTTAGCAAAATAGTTGCTAATATTCTATATTTTCATGATGTATAGTAAGTAATTTTTATTTAATTCCTTAAATTTGTATTAGGGCCATAGTTTAGAGGATTTGGATTGCATCCAAGTCCTATTAACAATCAGCTAGATCATCACGATTATCAGGCACATTATCTTATAATAATTTTAATGATTCAAATGATTTGGTAACTTTCAAAGTTCTTATTGTTATCCTCTATTTTTAAACATAATTTTAGGATAATAGAAGGTCTGAACTCATACCCAAAAGATGCACCAATTGTTGGTGACATTCGGGAGAAGATTCGGATGCTAAAAGTGACCGCAGACTCCAATTTCGTCCAAATATCATAGCATTAATGTTATGAATTTTTAGCTACTATTTTTGGGTCATATAACATTATAAAATACTAAATAATATGTCATAAATCAAGTTGCCAATCAATGCGAAAAAGTTTCACGCAATTCCGACTGTGCAGCCTCGAGAAATTGGATTTCTCCATAGTCGGAGTTGGAAGAAGACTAGATCGTCTTATTGACTTGTTTCTCATATTTTAGGATTCAAAATTATTGGAAATATATTTTATATATTTACATCAAAATTTGAACCTAATGTTTTAGAAATCTTAGGGGTTACAATGATTTTAAGTCCAAGTTATATAATGCTATTGATGAATACTCGTTCATCACTTTTATTCTTTTCTTTTAGCTATTAGTCTTTGCAAAACACTATGTAGATAGCTGTAAATATTATAAAATACCAAAGAGCATGCTTTTGTTAATATTGAATAATTAGCATGTTTTTGTGCAAAAATAAAAGAACAATAAATTAAATAAAAAGAAGGAGATATTTAGAATAAATATCGAGTGACCCGAACCCAAGGGAGGGCCAAGCATTGGCCTGACCGCAAAAAAACCAAGTAGAGAGAGATATGGCCATTCATCCATGAGTACACTCCTTCCTGTACATATTCAATTTTATTTTCATAAACAAAAATAAAAATGTGTTTCTCATAATTTGTATATATTTCTAAAAATAAAATAAAAATAAGAAAAATAAATAAAATAAAAAATAAAATACTTTCTCTCTCTTTTCTTGTACATATACCATGTATATAGGAATAAAAGACCTATTTATTTCACCCTTGTAAATAAATAAAAAAAAGAATAAAAATTATTTTATATCCTAAATTTTATGTTGTAAATAAATAAAATATTAAATTGGGGGTATTTATACAAAAATAAAATAATAAAAATATAAAATACATAGTATTTTATACCTGTATATAATATTATATTATGTATATACATTAATTTATTTTTTAAAAAAATAAATAAAAATCACTAAAAAATAATTTTAAAAATAATAAACATTTTCATTTTGTAAATATTTTTAAATAAAACCGTTTTTATTTTAATTTAATTTATAAGTATTTTTGAAATGGAATAATCTGATTGGTCCACAGGGGATTATTGACCCCCGGTCAACTCTCCCCTTGGACCACTTCCCATGCGGATCTGGTGCCAACCCGATTTTCACCAAATTTTCTCGCACCGATCTAGACTCCATTCCATTCGATTAGAGGCTCCGATTATGGAGGAGCGATCCGTGATCCACGCCTGCCTACTCTCTTAGGGATCTGCTCCTCGGAATGTGCATCGGACCTCTTCGAATATAAAGTTCATCGGAGCCGTACCATTTTCCCCTATCTTTGGCCTTCCCCCTCGCCTCTGATGAGCTCCTCCTCTGCACCTGAGTGACAACTGATGCAATAGCGAGTTGCAGTGAGGTAGCGAGTAGCCGAGAACCTCAGATCCGGCAAGTTTTCGTCGTGCTCCGCCATCGACGAGCCCGAGCCTCTAGAGACGTCGCTCCATCGAGGCGAAGACCCCTGGAGGTCCAGCACCTCCAGCCCAGACGACTTCCGCCATCAGTTAGATTAGATTTGCTTTAGTTTTCCTTAGATTTTAATTCTTCGTTTTCCGGCCAGAACCCTTTATCGGACCACCGTGCGTCCTCTGACCATCCATTCGCCCTTCCGACTAACCCATCACCTTCACCAGACTCTGTCCCACCTTCTTCGCCCCTTCAGCCACCCTGTTTCGCCCCGGAACAGGGCCATCGCTCTCCTCCGTCGTCGCCTCGCCAGAGAGCCTCGCTCCGCCTCACCCGTTCGCCTATTTCGCCCTAACCGGGTCGAGGCATTTTGCCCTCGACCCGGCTTTCTTTCTGTGTAGATTTGATTGAGAATGGACCTCATCTGGAGGTCCGACGACTGAAGCACAGAGCTCCAAGTGCCTTGACACCGCCGGGATCCTCTAGGACCTCCCGGCCCCATCGGAGCCTACTGACAGCTGTAGACCATCATCGGCAACATTTCGCCCATCAGAGCAGCATCGGAGGAGTCCCCAGGCTCGCGTATTGGCCGGTCAAAATTCACCGGCGAGCTGTTCATCCAGGACCCTCCTCCGCCGTCTGATCGAGCTCCTCCGCCAGGTCAATCTCAGCCATCCATCTACGGAGAGCTTGTAGCCGTTCGATCCATCTGAGGATCTGATCCTGAGCGTTGATCGTCGAAGGGGTATCAGCGAATCAGAGCCCTCCGATCATAAGTGATATTCCTTCGATTGTTGGATCTGTAATAAAGGGGTAAATTACTCTTAGGCCCACCTTAGTTTTTACATTTCGTTTTAGCCCTGTAAATAGTTTTAGAAGTGTTTTTATTTTTGGACAATTTGCATGTAGGACCCTAAGTTTCTTTTATTTGCAATATAGTCCTTCTGTATGTGGAGCACATGCATCGACACATGACCTTGTGTGTCAATTGCATATTTTCTCCCGAGCTTTTCTATTGTTAATGATTGCATTTTTATAAATAGGAATGATAGCTCTACTCCTGTGTGTCTGACTCACGTGCCTTCCTCGTACGTATTTGGGATTTTTGCAATTTCATCCCCGCATTATTAACACGTGTTATTATTTGGATGGAAAGTTTTCGCTATTTGCACTTAGGTCCCTGTGTGCTGTGACCCTTTGATTGGTTGAATAAAATAGCAAATTGACTCCAAATTTTGTGAAATTTGGATACGTGGCCCCTGCCACTGTGTAAAAATTTCATTGAATTTTTGGAACAATTTTGTTTTTATTTTATATTTTTAAAAAATCAAAAACCCCTATTTTTGTTATTGTCTAAATTTAAAAACCAACTAAAAATATTAAAATTCTCTAAAAAATTCTAGAAAAATTATTTATGCGTGTTTTGTTGTGTTTTTATTTCTATGCAATTTTTGTAGCTTTTGGATATATAAAACCCCTAAAAATCTAAAAACACTTAAAACTCAGAAAGATCATTAAAAATTCAGAAAAAATCAGGAAAATATAATTTCTTTTTCTGTAGTTAGATTTTTATTTGTAGTTTTTCATAAAATTGTTGCTAGATTTTTATAGCTATTTTTATATTTTTAAATAGCCTTTTATGTCTGACTACACAGTAGCTGTCATTTTTGGCTTTCTTTCATTTTTAGAAAATTGATTAAAAATTATAAAAATCTGAGAAAATTACCAAAAATACTTGAAAAATCACAAAATCCAAAAATATTTTTATTTTAATTTTCTGATTTGTTTTGATGTGTTGAATAATTTGTTAATTGTGACTTTTTAGGCTTTTTTTTATATTTTCTTTATAATTGGAAACCATAAAAAAAATTTAAAAACATAAAAATCCACCAAAAATTACTTTATTTCATTTTATTTTGATTTTCGACTACTTTGTAGACTCTTAGCCAACCCGTGCTCCTTGAGTTCGACCGTGGTCACTATACCAGGTTAAATAAAATAGCGAGACTGCTACTTGTTTGATTTTCTTGATTTACTTCTGTTTGGTGGTCTTCTTCTTCTTGATCGAGCGAGCTTCGCGATTCGGGTCGCAACGACCCTGATTTATACCTTATCTTGGATCGCAGGTGTCCTTACGCTCATCAGAATAACGCCGTTGCCGGGGAGCACGACTTAGGAGTCGATTTTCTTTTTCGGTTTTATTTCGTGGCTTTCTCGCGGCTTTTTCTTTTTCTTTTATTTTCTTTTATTTGTTTTTTATTTGTTTTCATTTTATTTTTGTTTTCATTTCCTTTTATTTTATTTTATTTTTTTATTTTTGCATATATTTTTGCATTTTATTTTATTTTATTTTCATTATTATAATAATATGTGGTCTGACATATCTCTTGTTTGACTTTCTTGCGAGGGCCTGAGGACCGAGGCTGCTTTCTTCGGGAAGCTGACGCAACCACGGGAGTCAGAGGCAACTCTCTTCTTTACAAAGCTGCAGGAGAGCGTGAGCAAGGCGAGCAGGAGATTGGGAGCTTAGTGTAGCTTAGTTTAGGTTTAGCCTAGTTTTATTTTTCAGTCTATTATTATTGTAATAATATAGGGACAAACATGACACTCTCAGAGATTCTTGATTTTGCGGGATCTGTTTCGCCAAGCACCGGTATGCTCGGGGGACCTCACTGTGTTTTTATTTTTTCCGCTTTATTTTCTTTTGATTTTCGTGGATTTCTGTGCTTGAGCCACTAGATTTAGGCTTTTATTTGGTTGAGCCAGGTAGCATTAGGTCCAAAGTCCTTAAAAGAATATCCGTTCCCATAGATCACGCTTGGACTTAGACAAATAAACCGGTGCTTCACGATTATAGGAGTTTCTGTTTAGGATGGTTCTCGCACTGTATTGCATATAGCTTAGTTTAAATTTATGCGTGAATCATATTGCATGTAGACTGCTGGAGCAAGGTACGACTTCTATCTCTTTCATGCATCATTGATTTCATCGCGCATCAGCTTTTATGTCTTCCTCCCCTCGGTTATCTGGACTTAGGAATAAAAAGGAAATCGGAAAATTCGTTAGACGATTGTCTGATTTTTGAAAAGATCTAAAAACAAAAACAATAAAATCGGGACTGTTAGTTAAACTGGATCTCAAAAGACACTGATTAATAACTTATCTTAGGAGAGCAATCCCCTCATTGATTGGTTTGGATGAGCGAGAGAGTGACACACACCCTAGGCTAGAGCCACATCTGACCCCTCTTCAGACTACTGGTCTGAGCTAGTCGTTCTCCAATGAGGATCGCTCCGGTCTCCTATAAAGCGGGCCGCGATATCATTAACAGAGCGAGCCGATCGGGTAGCCGGTAAACGGTCCGCGGCTTGTACTCGCTGGGAAAGATCTAGCTTTGGATCGGGACAATCTCTTGAGGGCGTTGGATTCCTAACATCTTGCTAATCGCTGTGATAGACTGTCTTATCACCTAAATAAAAACGGCAAGATAAAATATCAAACTCTTATGGTCATCAGCTCTGTGTTGAGTAGGTGAATTGGGGGTATTGCTTGACCGATCCTGTTTGTGTTTTCATATCCCATCCGCCCTCTTCTCCATCTATCTTCTCCTCCAATCATCTATCTTTCTCCCTCCCACCCTCCCTTCATTTTTCTTCTTCCTCTCTCTCTGTCTACCCCTGGATGGTGGATCCCCCTCCTTTCTTGCCGACTCTTGCAGCTTCTCCATCTTCTTCCCATTAGTCCAGTCCACACTCGAGGGATGTCAGAACTCCAATCGACCTTACGTTCTCTCCCACCCTTTCCCAACCTTCTTCTGGGCATGCTGCAATATACGTCCGCGGAGATCAGATTGGCCAGATGCAAGACCCGGACGTTTCCATTGTTGGGATGAGAGTGCACTCCACACACGATCACAGAGAGCAGATGCGAGTGTCAGACGACTCCGACGACAGGATGACCGATGAGCATACGGGCTAGGGAGCTCAGTCAGCTTCTACATTTAGTCGATTCATCCTTGACTTGGAGCATATAGAGAGACTGCCGACATTCTCAAGGGAGGTGCATGAGGAGCCGTATCTTCATCTGGTCGATTTCAAGGAGTTTTGCGAGAGCCAGACATATTCAGATACCATTGCGGAGGAGCTGATGCTGAAGACCTTCCCATTTTCACTTCAGGGCAGAGCCATGAAATGGCACAGACGTTTGGTAAGGAGATTCGCTACGTGGGGAGATTTACGGTTCGAGTTTCTACAGAGATACTTTCCCCAGCGTAGAACAGATATGATGCGGTCTTTGATCATGGATTATTCAGTAGACCCCCAGGAGCCAGTGCGTGATGCATGGCTGAGGTTTCTTGACCTCTTGAGGAGATTTCCAGATCACAGACTTTCACCGACCGACCTCATTGAGATTTCCATTCGGGGGATGACCATGGATCAGATAGCACTAGTAGTGACCTCATGTGGTGGTTCACACTGCAGTTCCGACATTGATTTACTTGATGCCATCTCGAGAGCGCTTTCACAGACTCCATCTTCACAAGATGCATTAGTCGGGGCAACACACGAGGATGATGCAGTACCAGTTGGGGGTGCCGCAGATCATGAGGATACTGCTTCTGCACACCCGATCGAGGACATGGATTCTGCTACACCACAGACGATAGAGGAGGTGACTACTACAGTGGAGGTTCTGACCCAGAGACTGCTCGAGTTCCCCTTGGTCTGCCAGCTAGAGTTCGAGTCAGCCCCGGAGTTTTCAGTTGACGAGTCTTGGATATCAGATCTTCTGATATTCCAGGAGATGGAGGAGCCCATGCTGCTGCAGCCTTCAGTTCAAACATTTCAGTGTCCAGTTCTAGCCGACACAACTTCTAATCTGCAGAGATACTTCTCTGACTTAGACAGATATTATGACTCAGCCCAGCATCACAGCTTGATATGGGATACCACTTTGGGATGACATATATAGATACTCCCATATTCGAGCCTTCTCTCCTCCAGATTGATGAGCTAGATCCATTCCATGAGGAGCAGATGACAGCCAGCATTGCCGCAGCGCGAGGATCAGTTTCAGATACTTCGACAACTTCCGCGTTGATGACCAGTACCTTCTCCGATTTCCAGATTGATCAGAGGCATACCTCAGCTGATGAGACATCTTGGTGTACAGGGTGGGTGCTAGATAGCAGCGCAAATCACCAGTCAGATCCTGATCCTCTCTTTCCTACTGATGATCTTGCATTCCTCCCCGAGGGTTATCTGCGGGAGGATGCACTATATGTTGTGTACTCGGTTTCACTTTCTGAGAGTGTATCCGATCTGGCGGATCACGAAACCGAGTCTTCTGATCTTTTCGATTCTGACTTGTCTCACCTTGACGACCTTTGCGATGATGATTCTATCTTTGAGGTATTCGATGATGATGCTGACATTTCTTCATATTCTGCATCGGATATCACTCTCGCTTCTGACTCTCCTGATCTTCAGCTTCCATATCTTTTTGAGACGGTGATTGACGTGGAGGATTCCATTACCGATCCTTCTTTCTCCACTTTTGATTTCTTCTGCTCTACACTTCCACTCCAGTCTGATCTTGAGCCTACGAGTTCTTTTGTGCTACCAGATCTCGACCACATCCTCCCATATCCTTGCTAGGTAGCCGACACCCGCCTGATTGCCTACTTGGGTGTCTTCATTTACACTTTTGATTTCATCGTTGTTCTCATACTGAGACTGCGATGACAATACGACATTCGCCTTACAGATGCCGTCCTGAACCTTGACACAGGTTTATCCTAGCCTTTGCGCCCAGCTAGGGGCGTAAAACCTAGCGCTTGTTGAGAGGCACCTCAACATTGTCCACTTTTGTATATACGTGTTTTCGTCTTGATTTGTTCCTTCTTTCTTCCATTTTTGTTTTCACCCCATGTCTCGTATAGGATTATCTTTGCTATACTTAGGGTATACCTCATCCTAAGTATGGGGGGGTGGGTGTAAAACACCGAGTTGTTCCTTTTGTTCTGTTTCATTACTCCTGTCGTTGCCTATACTTAAGTATTCTTCACCTTAAGTATAGGGGGAGTGATGCCCATCCCTCACATCTTGTATATATTTGTCTTTTTCGTCATTTTCTACCTCTGTTTTGCTGCCCATACTTAGGGATATTTTATCCTAAGTATAGGGGAGGTAGACCGTGTACATTCTCCACTCAGATTTCCCTTTGTGTACAACCTGCTATACTTAGGATTACTTGATCCTAAGTATAGGGGGAAACCCCGAGATTCCTTCTCATTTCTATTCTTTCATTCATCTTTGTATATAGCCTTTCTTTTCACTTCCCTAAGCACGAGTTATGTCTTCTTCATCGCTCTTGATTCACTCTGAGGACATCGTTCGAGCTAAGTATGGGGGGGTGTCGTATATATTTCATATATACTTTAGCCATAACTCGTACTTTGTGTGAGTGTGTAAATAAATAAAAATGGATAAAAATCCTTAAAATTCACAAAAATTAAAATTTTTTCTTGTAAATAAAATTCCTTATTGCACATACATAGCTATTTATACAAATTATTTTTGTAAAAATGTTTGTAAAAATATTTTGTGTAAAGATTTTGTAAATATTTTCATATCAAATTATGTATAGAGTACAAAATTTTTGTAAAATGTTTGAAAAACAAAAAAGTTTGCAAAAACCTTGTGTAAATTTGTGTAAATATTTTGCAAAACTTTGCATTCATGCATACATCCATGTTTCAAACATTTTCAAAAATTTGGCATACTTTCAAAAATTTTGTAAAAATTGCATCTTTGTAAATACTTGTATAGTTTTTCCGAATTATAGTTGACATTTAAACTAGCCTGGAATTAAATTGAAAAATGGAGCTTGGTTAAGATCTTAATCCACCTAATTTTAAGAGGAACCTTAGAGGGCATGGGGTTGAGACTTTTCAGGTCCATGGTGACTTAATTCTTTGAGTCCACTAGGCTATGATCATATGTCATCTTGATGAGCCTAAGTAGAACACTTAACAACGCACACATGACTCTTACAGACAATGGCTTTACTTGGACCAACACTTTACACCTAGCTCTCTACGGATGATGTGGTGAGGAGGCAGACTTCTTTTACTTGGGGTAGCATATGAGGGTAGTACTTCTAGGCGGAACCTCTCTTCTTCTTCTAGTGAAGGAAGTGCATCTCAACTTGGTCTGGAAGCCGTGAGGTCTAACGACAGGAGTTGCGGGTTGCAATAAAGCTTCAAAAGAGGGATAGTCTACTGGCTCAAGAGGAAAAACTCCTTATGTATATATGATGCACCATGTAGATATGCTGTACATATGCACATCAAAAAAATGCAAAAAGAAAATAACTCCAAAAAAGTGGTGGGTCCGAGAGAAAATGATAATCCCACCGGAGTATATATAGTTCAATAAAACAAAGCTTATGTCATCCATGTTCCATCTCATGAAGCTTGCAGCAGGGAGACTTAGCTACACTGGTTGGGCTCCCTAGGATACATGGCTACACTGACCATGATCCATTCTCTTATTCCTCCTCTTCTTGAGCCGGTTGAACTTGAACTTAAAAGGGAATACCCCGCTCCTCGAGGAAAGAGTTGCTAGACTAGGGTATTCGAGTTACCTTGTTGGGGAGGGTTGTCACTTTGCTATTTGTAAGGTGGAGAGCTAGACATCACTTACACCATACAAGAAAAGATTCATGGTCATCAGAGTTTGTGTATGTAGACTTGTTCTGACCTGGATTATTGAGGAGTCTTGACTATAGATTAGTGGAACTTAGAGGCTGTTGATTTTTGAACCTAAGTCCAAATAAGATTCCGACAAATTAATAATCCAAAGATCTGACTGAGCTCCATACTTCAATTTAATGAAGACAAGTTTAATAATCAACATTGATTCATTCTTTTTCCCTTATTTTTCTTTTCCTTTCTCTTTTTTCACTTCTTTTTCAAATAAGTGTTTGATAAGGGACTAGCAAAAGTAAAGTATAGGGGGGGTGATGAATACTCATTCATCACTCTTTATTCTTTTATTTTAGCTATTAATCTTTGAAACACCATGTAGATAGCTGTAAATATAATAAATTACCAAAGAGCATGCTTTTGTTAATATTGAATAATTAGCATATTTTTATGCAAAAATAAAAGAATAAAGAAATAAAGAAAAAGAAGGAGATATTTAGAATAAATATTGAGTGACCCGAACCCAAGGGAGGGCCAAGCAATGGCCTGACCGCAAAAGAAACCAAGTAGAGAGAGATAGGGCCATTCATCAATGAGTATACTCCTTCCTGTATATATTCAATTTTATTTTCATAAAACAAAAATAAAAATGTGTTTCTCATAATTTGTATATATTTCTAAAAATAAAATAAAAATAAGAAAAATAAAATAAAATCAAAAATAAAATACTTTCTCTCTCTACTTGTACATATACCATGTATATAGGAAAAAACGTCCTATTTATTTCACCCTTGTAAATAAATAACAAAAACAAAATAAAAATTATTTTATATCCTAAATTTTATGTTGTAAATAAATAAAATATAAAATTGGGGTATTTATACAAAAAAATAATAAAAATAAAAATATAAAATACATCAGTATTTTATACCTGTATATAATATTATATTATGTATATACATTAATTTATTCTTCAAAAAAATAAATAAAAATCACTAGAAAATAATTTTAAAAATAATAAACATTTTTTATTTTGTAAATATTTTTAAATAAAATCATTTTCTATTTTTAATTTAATTTATAAGTATTTTTGAAATGGAATAATCTAATTGGTCCACAGGGGATTGTTGACCCTCGGTCAACTCTCCCCCCTGGACCACTTCCCATAGGGATCGGGTGCCAACCCATTTTTCACCAAATTTTCTCGCACCGATCCAGACTCCATTCCATTCGATTAGAGGCTCCTATTGTCGAGAAGCGATCCGTGATCCACACTTGCCTACTCTCTTAGGGATCCGCTCCTCGGAATGCGCACCCGATCCCCATCTTCTCAGACCTCTTCGAATATAAAGTTCATCAGAGCCGCACCATTTTCCCCTATCTTTGGCCTCCCCCCTCGCTTTCGATGAGCTCCTCCTCTGCACCTGAGTGATAACTGAGGCAATTGTGAGTTGCAATGAGGTAGCGAGCAGCCGGGAACCTCAGATCCGATGAGTTTTCTCCATGCTCCGCCACCAGCGAGCCCGAGCCTCTGGAGACGTCGCTCCATCGAGGTGAAGACCCCCGGAGGTCTAGCACCTCCAGCCCAGACGACTTCTGCCATCAATTAGGTTAGATCTGCTTTAGTTTTCCTTAGATTTTGATTCTTCGTTGTCCAGCCAGAACCCTTCATCGGACCACCGTGCGTCCTCTGACCATCCGTTCGCCCTTCCGACTAGCCCATCACCTTCATCAGACTCTGTCCCACCTTCTTCGCCCCTTCAGCCACCCTGGTTCACCCCGGAACAGGGCCATCGCTCTCCTCCGCTGTCGCCTCGCCGGAGAGCCTCGCTCCGCCTCACCCGTTCGCCTATTTCGCCCGTAACCGGATCGATGCATTTTGCCCTCTACCCAGCTTTCTTTCTGTGCAGGTTTGATTGAGAATGGACCACATCTGGAGGTCCGACGACTGAAGCATAGAGCTCCAGGTGCCTTGACGCTGCTTGGATCCTCTAGGACCTCCCGGCCCCATCGGAGCCTACTGACAGCTGCAGACCATCATCGACAGCATTTCGCCCATCAGAGCAGCATCAGAGGAGTCCCCAAGCATGCGTATTAGCCGATCGAAACTCACCGGCGAGCTATTCATCTATGACCCTCCGCCGTCCGATCGAGCTGCTCCGCCAGGTTAATCTCAGCCATCCATCTACGGAGAGCTCGTACCGTTCGATCCATTTGAGGATCTGATCCTGAGCGTTGATTGTCGAAGGGGTATCAGTGAATCAAAGCCGTTTGATCATAAGTGATATTCCTTCGACCGTTGGATCTGTAATAAAGGGGTAAATTACTATTAGGCCCTCCTTAGTTTTTACATTTCGTTTTAGCCCTGTAAATAGTTTTAGAAGTGTTTTTATTTTTGGACATTTTACACGTAGGACCCTAAGTTTTTTTATTTGCAATATAGTCCTTCTGTATATGGAGCACGTGCATCGACACGTGACCTTGTGGATCAATTGCATATTTTCTCCTAAACTTTTCTGCTATTAATGATTGCATTTTTATAAATAGGAATGACAGTTGTACCCCTGTGTGTCTGACTCACGTGCCTTCCTCGTACGTATTTGGGATCTTTGCAATTTCAGCCCTGCATTATTGACACGTGTTATTATTTGGCTGAAAGTTTTCGCTATTTGCACTTAGGTCCCTATGTGTTGTGACCCTTTGATTGGTTGAATAAAATAGCAAATTGATTCCAAATTTCGTGAAATTTGAACACGTAGCCCCTGCCATTGTGTGAAAATTTCATTGAATTTTTAGAACATTTTTATTTTGATTTTCAATTTTTAAAATTCAAAAACCCTATTTTTGTTACTGTCTAAATTTAAAAACCAACTAAAAATATTAAAATTCTCTAAAAAATTCTTAAAAAATTATTTTGAGTGTGTTTTGTTGTGTTTTTATTTCTATGCAATTTTTGTTGCTTTTGGATATATAAAACCCCTAAAATCTGGAAACACTAAAAAACTCGTAAAAATCATTACAAATTCAGAAAAAAAATAAAAAAAATATAATTTCTTTTTCTGTAGTTAGATTTTTATTTGTAATTTTTCATAAATTTATTGCTAGATTTTTATAGCTATTTTTATATTTTTAAATAGCCTTTCAAGTCTGGCTGCACAGTAGCTTTCATTTTTGGCTTTCTTTTATTTTTAGAAAATTCATTAAAAAAATATAAAAATCTGAGAAAATTATCAAAAACACTTGAAAAATCACAAAATCCAAAAATATTTTTATTTTAATTTTCTGACTTGTTTTGATGTGTTGAATAATTTGTTGATTGTGACTTTTTTAGGCTTCTTTTGTATTTTCTTTATAATTAAAAACCATAAAAAATTTAAAAACATAAAATTCACCAAAAATTTCTTTATTTCATTTTATTTTGATTTTCGACTACTTCGTAGACTCTTAGTCAATCTGTGCTCCTTGAGTTCGACCCTGGTCGCTATACCAGGTTAAATAAAATAACGAGACCGCTACTTGTTTGATTTTCTTGATTTACTTCTGTTCGGTGGTCTTCTTCTTCTTCTTGATCGAGCGAGCTTCGCGATTCGGGTCACAACGACCCTGATTTATACCTTATCCCGGATCGCAGGTGTCCTTACGCTCATCAGCTATCTAATTTGAAGTGTGATGGTCGCAACTTACAAATTCGAATCCGAAATCATTGTTTGTTTATTTTTTAAATATGCAATAAAATAGAATGTCCTTTTTATTTCAGATTTTTTGATTAATTATACTTAATTATAATACAATTAAAAATTGTGGAGGTAATTTGATTAATTTAACGAAAAGTCTAGAATGTTACACTAGATATCTTTCGCAATTGAAATTGAATTTCCAAAGAACTGCCTAGATTATTGCACTAGACTTTTGAAATTTAAAATAGGAGTTTTTTGAATTAAATAAGTCTCAAGATTTTTGCACTAGATATTTTTTAAAATAAAAAAATTTTAAATTCCTAAAATATCTGAGAGTTACTATATAGTATCATACTCGGTCGAAAGATCGACAAAACCTCCTTAGTACAATATGTACCGATTGTGTTGTATCGAATTTATTCGGAGAAGGTGTCTAGGGCATGGAAATGTTAATGGGTTACTTAATTGATACCCTGCATCGCATTGTTAGTGGAAGCGCTCCCTGTTAGCTTTATCTGTCCGACCTAGATGGGTCTGTTTTGATGAAAAGTGGTGATGAGTCATGACGTACTTTAACAACTAAAATTGAAACATTAAATTGTACTCAGTAAGGTCTTAATAGTATAGGGTAACATCAAGTGCATAAAAGATCAAATCTTAGTTGGGACTGCTTAAGTGTCATTGTTTTAATTTGATTAAAACTAAGACAATAAGCATATGTACTGACTATATCCCTTAGATTAATCATAAGAATATGATTCGAATTGATTAAGAATTAATTTAAACATGATATGGGCTAAGTCATATGACGACATCCATGGTCTCCCATCACTATGGAGAACTCCATTTCCATGGGTTGTATTTTTGGAGATGCTCATGCGTAGTCATGTCTCTGGAATACAAATTCACATGGATCTGATTCTTTGTTTCTTGAAAGAGATGGGTCGCATGCGCAATGATCCCAATGTTGTTACACATATTATTGAGGTAGCATTGGATTGCACATAACACAAATTGATGTTCTCTCATTGACGGTTGGTTTAATCAACAACATGCTAACTCCATATATGTGGGGGGTATGGGTGTTGACTGAACCAAGAATACAATTTGGACTTGTAAGGTGGAAAGAGTTCCCTCTTCTTTCATTGTAGTTGCATTTTCTCATATTACTGTGGTGCAATGAAAATGGAAAGGAGACTTACATCTCGTAGTGAGGCCTTTGTTTATCCCGCCTCATGCTTTGAACGCTTCTAAGGGAAAGCATTTCAAAGTACAAAAAATATGAGAACTCTTGATCCAAAAATATTAAGTTAATTAATTTACTTAATCAAGATATTAATGTGTATTCTATTTTTTCTTTTATTTCAGATGGAATCTCTCAACCTACTTAACAATCTGCTTAAGGTCAATCGATTGACTGGTCCGAATTATTCGATTTGGATCCATAATTTGGAACTTGTACTTGAGATAGAACATATAGCGTATGTGCTCTTACCTGTAAAGTATGAGAATCCTTAGGCAAAGGATGCATGTGAATTCAACAAGAAGTGGGATAAGAATCATTCGATCGCTCGTTGCTACATTCTTGTATCATTGTCAAATGTGCTTCAGAAGCAACTTATAAACATTGAATCCGCTCATGACATCCTCATGAATCTGAAGGAGATGTAGAGAGATGTGAATCGTATTCTTTCTACATTAAAATCCACCGAGGATATTATGAAGAAAGAATTTCCCTCGAGCGGTGCAATGGTCTCACATGTTTGTTAAAGGGAAGCACGAGAGGAAGCACAGATCTTCGAAAGGTCTGATCCAAGAGAAGAAGAAAGGTCAAATTGTTGATCAATCTTCTAAAGCTTCAACAAATCTAACACCCATAGAGATGGATCGCTACCATCACTGCAATAAGCGAAGATTCTGGAAGAATAACCATCTAAAATATCTAAAGTCCTTAGAGAAGGACAAAAGTATAATACCGTCAAATAAGAAATCTACATTCATAATTGAAACCGACTTACTCCTATGATGAGAAGGAAGTTGGATTGTTGATTCTAGTGCTTCTGTACATATATGCAATCATTTGCATATGTTTCACAGCACTAGAAATCTTTATGAAGGGGAGATAGTCATCCAGATGGGATCCGATGCAGCTGTTGCAGCGATCACCATCGAGACATGTAGACTATCATTATCTAGTGGGAGAGTCCTTTATATTAGAGATTGTATCTATGTACCGAATGTTGGATGGAACTTACTATTCGTATCTAAGCTGGTTAGACATGGATAGACTTTCCCTTTCTATCATAAACTTATCATAAATTGTTTAACACGAGGCGGAATCTATGAATTGAACATGCATGATTGTGTTATAAATGTCAATACCAAGTATAACATTATTATTAATAGTAATACTGAAACCCCTAAACGATTAAGGGAGGATGGAGATCATTTAACTATGATATGGCATCAAAGACTTGTACATGTGTCTGTTGATAGGATCAGTATATTGGTAAAGGATGGACCTCTAGATTTCCTAGAAGTATGCGATTTACCAACTTGCGGACAATGTATTCATGAGAAAATATCTAGGGCACCCTTCTCTAAGAAAGGTGAATGTTGTGAAGGTATATTAGGCCTAATACATACCGATGTATGCGGTCCCTTTCGTACTGTGACTTGAAGACTTGAAATGGATATCAACATTATGTGACCTTTATTGATGACCATTCACGGTATGGTTTTATTTTCTTATCACATCAAAAACATGAAACCTTTGAAAAGTTCAAAGAGTTCATGGCTTTGGTTGATAACCAAATAAGAAAGAAGATAAAATAGATTCGATCTGATCGAAGTGGTGAATACCACTCAAATATACTCGAAGAATTCCTTAAGGAGAAAGGAATTATTTTTAATCTCACACATCCAGGTACTCCTCAACTCAATAGAGTTGTAGAGACACACACCGGAATCATGTTGGACATGGTGAGATCAATAACGAGTAAAGCAAACTTACCTCTCAGTTTCTGGGGACATGCAGTAGAGACTGCAGCTTATGTCCTAAATAAGATACCATCTAAATCTCTACCCAAAACCCCTCATGAACTTTAGTATGGTACCAAGCTAAGTGTACGACACTTGAGATTCTGGGGTTGTTTGGTCCATGCTAAAAACGTGGATGCAAGCAAGCTGGAATCTCACACTAGAGAATGCTACTTCATTGGATACGTAAAGAACGATATTGGATACCAACCTTATTGTCCTGAGACTAAAAAAGTATTCATTTCTAGAGACATCAAATTTTTGCAAGATGAATTCCTTAAAAGTCAACAAAATAATGAATTTAAAGAACTAATCGAATATAGTAAGACCAATGAAGTTCGCAATCCAGAAACTGAATAAATAACTAAAATGACACAACCGTTCCTTTTAGAAGGAGTTATAGGGTTGTAAGACAACCTGAAAAGTACAAATTTCATGTATCAGGAGAGTCTAATGATGATCCAACTTCATTTGATGAAGCTTTGAGTGGTCATGATATGGATAGTTGGATGGAAGCAATGAAGTCTGAGATAGAATCCATGCACAAGGATGGTGTATGAATCCTCGAAGATCCACTTAAAGGGGTCAACCCCATTGGGTGAAAATGGATATACAAAAGAAAGAGGGGACCCAATGGGAAGGTAGACCTTCAAAGAACTGCTCATAGCTAAGGGTTACACATAGAGAGAAGGCATGATTACGATGAGACATTCTTTCATGTGGTCATGCTATAATCCATTAGGGAATTTCTCGCTATAATTGCATATCTGGACCATTACATATGGTAGATGGATGTCCAGACCGCCTTTCTTAATGGACACCTCAAAGAAGATATCTATATGGAGCATCCCCATGGCTTCATAGTCGAGGATGAAAAAGTATGCAAGCTGAATAAATCCATCTATGGGTTTAAACATGCTTCTCATACTTGGAACATCTGATTTGATGAAACCATTAAGTGCTATGATTTCGTACGGAATCCGAATGAACCATGTGTGTACAAGAAGCTTAGTGGGAGCGCCATCATTTTTATTGTGATTTGTGTAGATAACATCCTTATCATTGAGAATGATACATGGATGATGACTAGTCTTAAGATCTGATTGTACAATACCTTTGAAATGAAATATCTCGGAGAAGCCTCTTATATCTGGGGTCTGAAATAGTTCAGAAATAGACAAAATGGATAATGGGGATATCATAACAAGGATACATCAAGAAGATCTTGAAAAAATCCAACATGGATAATTCCAATGAAGGCTTCCTTCCCTTAAGACATGGTATTCACCTATCTAAAGGGATGGCTCCTCAAACTGCTGAGGAAAAGAAAGCCATGATCAGATGCCCTTACGCATCGGATGTAGGAAACTTGATGTATACCATGATGTGTACTAGATTAGATATCTACCATGCAGTGGGAGTGGTAAGTCGTTACCAATCGTGCTATGGAGATAAACACTAGACTGAAGTGAAGAGCAACTCCAAGTACCTAAGAAGAACTCAAGACTATGTCTTGGTATATGGAGATAGTGATCTCCAATTCTTAGGGTACATTGATTCAGACTTCCAATCAGATGTGGATGATAGGAAGTCAAAATCAGGATTCTTATTTTTGTTGGATGATATTACCCTGTGAGATAAGTGTAGCAAGAAGCAAGACACTATGGCTGTTTCGACAAAGTAAAGCATTGGTTGCATAAGATGCGACAACTACATTGGATGTAGTTAATATTCACTTGGGGTATGCAAATTTGTAACAGAACTTGGCATAGTCGTTGGTGACAGAGTGACTAATTAGCTTACCAGACTATTGATAGATAGTCGATGATTAGCACAATTAATATGACGTTGAGATTTGTACATGAATGGCTCTAAGGGCTAGTGGGAGTCTGTTGGACTTGTAAGCCCTAGACGACCCATTAATGCAATAAAAGTTATTGTTTTATCATGTTCATCTAAATGAAATGAATAATTGAATGAATGTAGTTTATTATTAAGGTACCTTTGTACAATTAGGGTTATGTACCATGACCATATTTAATACCATGCAACCGGGAGGACACATCTGACTTCAAACATGTGATATTCAATACATATCTCCAATTTGAGAAAGAGATGGCAATCTTTTCTAAAGTCTGATTTCCAACCGACTTCATGATGTAGGTCCATTGCATAGGAATGGAGATTCATAAGTGCTGGAATAATCAAGTCAAAGAGTTGTCTTGATGAGGCTGAGATAAACTAAGACCTGAATCGTAACTGTCACGATCAGGTACACATCTTTCAACCTGAGATGGATATGCATCTATATGCCTGAGTATGCACATTTGACATATCAATAGGTTGGTGACCTAGGCATGGTCCATATACCGACACGTTGGTGTGCATATGAAGTCATATGATGTATGATCTCTTGAAGGAATCATACATGTTCATAGTTGATGAACCAGGAGACAGAGCTCACTCATGAGATATTTTGGGATCAAAATGAATTACATGCATGGTCTTCTTGTTTATGGGATGAGACACAAATTCGAGATATTAATATATGCTTTCGAAAAGTATATGATTGATATTATCACCCAGTTATCACATGAGAAATCTATTGACACATTCCAAAGAAGATAGTCAAATCAGGGTTTGGACTTCGGATTTATCAAAGTTTTCTAGTATGAAGGATGGATGAGTATTGGAAATACATAGGATTATGTCTGTTGTAATGGATCATCTACCATGAACTTCCATTCTGAGGGAGTGATGAAACATGTGTGGCTCCATTTAGCTAGATGATTTGTGATTTAATTAGATTAAATCACAATTAATTTGAATCCAATTTCCAATTCTAATGTCCAAATGTTGGAAACATAAATGATCATGGAAATGGAAGTATACAAGATCCTTGAGCTCATTTCTTAGCTCCAAAACATTTGGACTATGATTATAAACAGTCAAGGAATCTCGATTCATCTCACCGACACTTTGTACAACTCATGGAGAGTGTGATTAATTTTGTTGAGCTTACTGAGAGTGTAAAGTATTACAGCTCAAGCTCAACATTCGTAGGAGACATATTTTGGCAAAAATGGTATAAACCTTGAAATTGGATAGTTATCCACATTTCAAGTACTATACATAGATAGTATGATCTCCCCGACATTATCTCCAAGTATCTGCATTTGTATCTCATGAGTCCTAATTGGATTATGACTCATTTCTATTGATGTCAGTATATTTTCTGAATAAGATTCACAAATATATCTCATTAATTAATGTGAATAGTGACTTATAATAATTAATATTTATCGGGATGTGATTCATATAAATATTTATGTAAATATGATTTACATAATTTTTTCAAGGCATGAGATTGTGTGGATTTGATTTAAATTTTTGTAGATGTAATTTGGATTTACATTTAATTTTGTGCTCATGAATATGATTGATAAGCTATAAGGATTATTTCCATAATATCTTCAATATTGATAATGTGATTATCAAATTAATTAATTGATAATAAAATGCAGCAACATTGACTATATTTAGTCAATGTGGGCATGTATATTGAATACACATGGTGCTATATGCTTGAGTCCTATTTCTAATAAGACTCTCTATATTGTTGCATTATTTATTGATTAACCAATTAACAAATTAGCAACAAATACATTCCATATATGGAATTGGTTGGCCTTTGTGATGACACATGGCGCCACTACAAATAGTCTTCGAGAAGAATTCTTTGATGATTTGTTGCTTGATTTATTTATTAAATAATTTGTAGATAAAAAGGAGATAATTGTATTGTTGAACAAGAACTTAGTATTAATCCCTTAATCAACAATCCAAGGGCTATCATTACACACTCCTACTTGAAAAGAAGACTCTTTAATATGCATATACAATGTGTATAAAAGGAGAGTAAGACTCTCTCTTTCAAACACTTGAATTTTGGAGAGCAATAGACCTTAGAATTTCATACCCTTAAGACATCGAAGAGTATTGATAGTCTCTATCTCTCATACTCCTCTTCTTATTGCCCTAGATGACATCTGGGTTCATGGGAAGCAACGTGACTCATCATCGTGCCCACGGGAAAGACAAGCGCAAACCATACTTTATTCGGGAGGTCACTTACCCTAGACACTCACGCTTCAAGAGGTAAACCTGATTTATTCTTTATATTCATTGTGAATATTAGAAATTGTTTCTTTAGAATTTATAATTTCTGAATGCACAAATTGTTGTGCTACATTTTCCAGTTCATATGATGAACTGAGATTGTTTTGGCAAAATGTTTGCTAAATATTCTACATTTCCATGATACGTAGTAGCTAATTTTTATTTACTTCTTTCATTACAAACTCCCTTCCTCCTTTACACAAACCTTTCTCAAAATCACCCCCTCACTTGTGCATAAATAAAGCTAACTGATCCTCCTTTTAGATTTTGATCCCGCTCTTACTACTGTAACCCAATTAGGATCCCTTTATAGAGCCTTAGTAGTGGAAACACGGTGCTCCAAACCTTCTTGGCGTGGATAAAAGGGCAGAGGTGGTGATTCAGGTGCTATCGGAGCTCCTTCGACGATGCCTCGTCTGCTCCTTGACTCAGGTCAAGTCGATCTGCTACGTAAGATCTTTTCACACAAATTTTGTTCATGTAGTTTAATTTAGCTTTTAATTTGATCATTTAGCATTTAGGTTAGTCTAATTTTAAGATTTGAAATTGCTGGAGCACTAGTCTCCAACCCCAAATCCATTGTGAATACCACTGTTACACCCCACCATTTTTACCTCATCTTATAGCCCTTGTGCTTCTTCATCGATTCTATTTGTTTTCCTCTCGATCTTGCACATCTTGAGTAAGAACCGGAGCTCCATCTTCTGCCATCGCGGAGATCCACTACTTAGACATTCCCTTGCGTATCCAGCTTTAAAAGGGATCCACCATGGCCCTCTCATTGTCCCCTTCATTTTTGTGCAGGTATCCGACCGAAGAAGCCATTACATCCAAGCTCTTAATAGAGCTCCAGGTGGATTGAAGCTCTAGGGTCCTTCCGATGCACCCCGAATCCTGCAGGCACAAAAGAGTCCCAAGAAGCTTTTGGGACTGTTGACAAGGCAGTTGGTTACCAGAGCTGGGCGTAATAGAAGAACGAAGGCCGGGGAAGAGAGAATTCTTCCGTGTTCTTCCCCCACTCTCCATAGTCGTCTGATCGATGACTCGTTCTAGGTATTATCATGACCATTCGATCAAGAGACGAAACACTGTCATCAACCACCTTTAGATTGAGCCACGTGGAATGCTATGAGCTCCCCGATCATAAAGGGGTAAAAACATTAATATCTGATGAGCCGCCCGATAGACTAAGGTAAAGATATCACTAAGGTCGTTGCGACCTCAGTCACTTTGGGCTCAGAGCTCAATCAAGAAATAAAATCATACCACCAATCAAAAAGACAAAAGTCAATAAAAACCAAAATATCGGTCTTGCTATGTGATTAACCTGGTATAGCACCCAGGGTCGGTCTCAAGGAGCACGAGTTGGCCTCGCAGCCTACGAAGTAGTCAGAAAATAAAAGAAAACAAAAATAAGTATATTTGGTGGTTTTTAATTATTTTTATATATTTTTTAGATTTTCAATAATGGAGGAAAATAAGAAAAAGATAAAATCAATCACAATCAACAATTTATTTAAACACTCTAAAAAGCTCCAAAAATTCAAACAAAAATATTTTTATGTTTTATAGATTTTTTACTATTTTTGATGAATTTTTGAGATTTTTATAATTTTTATGTAATTTTATAAAAATCAAAGAAGGTGAAAACAGAGATAAACTGTCCAGTCAGGCTTGAAAGATCAATTTAAAATATCAAATTGATCTGTAAAAGCATGGAGGTATTTTTTTATGAAAAATAGAAATAACAAAGAAAATTCAGAAAAAGAATTTGTATTTTTTTTGGTTTTTCTGTAATTTTTTAGAATTTTTATAAGTTTTTAAGTGTTTTTAATTTTTAGGGTTTTTATATTCCCAAAAATAATAAAAAATGCACAGAAAATCAAATACACCAAAACTAACAAATACTAATTTTTTGGAATTTTTTAAAGAGTTTTTATATATATTTTTATGATTTTCTAATCTAGACAGAAGGAAAAACAAAGGTTTTTGAATTTTTAAAAATAACAAAATGCCTCAAAAATGTACCCAAAAATTAGGGAAATTTTTACATAGTGGCAGGAGCCACGTATCCAAATTTCACACGATTTGGGTTGGATTTGATATTTTATTTAAATCAAATACAAGCTCATAGTGCACAGGGACCTATATGTAATGAAAAGTATTTGTAGGGGATGAAAAGTAACAAAACCAGAAAGTGTGGGGTCCCTCATGCAAAAACGCCAAGAACGTACGCGCGTTGCACGTGTTCTGGGCACAGAGGGACCTAGATGTAAGAAAACTTAATTCAGGGGCTTATTAGCAACACGTGCTAAAAGCCCAGGGAATAAGTTGCAATTTAGCCAACTAATTCAGCACATGTTGAATAAAACCATTGACAGGGGCATGGATGCAAATATCAGAAAATAAATTCCATTCCATAACTCATAAAAACGTCATCCCATACAACACAATTTCTCCAAAAATCACGTGACAAAGCACATGTCTCACACAAGTAGGGATGAAAATGCAAATACAAGAAAGGTTCAGGTCCTAAGTGCAATATTTCCAAAATAAAAACAACTGAGACAAGTATTTACAGGACTATAGTGTAAAAACAAAATGACAGGGGCCTAAGTATAAATTACCCCTTATTATCGGAAGGCTGAGGTGAGGCCACGCGGCTGATCGAAAGGCTGAGATACATGGCTACTCCTTCTCTGGATCGAACGGTCATGATCAACCCTCGGCTGGATCTGATGGTAGGCGGCTGCTCCTCAAATAAAGGGTCTGGATCACACCTGGAGCTCCGAGGATGAACGGACGACGGAAGGAGGTCCTGGAAGAACACCTCGCCGGCGAGCTTCGCCGGCTCTGTGCGTGCGATGGAGGCCCCGTCTCCGGCTGCTGAGATATGGAAAAGATCCGCCGTGATGTTCCGCAGCGACTAGGATCCTCCGATGAGACCGAAGACCACCGGAGTGGTCCGGTGACGTCGGAGGCTCGAAGCTCCTGGGATCGAACTCGACGACCCTCAGATGGATCGCCTTCACCTGCAAAACAGCCTAGGAAGCTTCCTGGGTCGAGGGCAAACTTCCTCGACCCGGTTAGAGGCGAAATGGGTGGCTGGCACGTCGAGATGGGCTACCTCCGGCGAGGCGGCGGGGATGAAGGTCGAGACTTGGCTCCGGGGCGAGCCAAGGTGGGTGGACAGGCGAAGAATGTGAGGAGGGGTCTCGTGATGATGATGGATGAGTCAGATGGTCGGAACGATGATCGGAATTGACGGAATCGATCGGAGAAGGCGGCGGAGCGAATTGGGCGTAATCGGAAATTAAAGAAAACTAAGGAGAATAGGGTCTACCTGATGAATGCAATCGACTGGGAATGAGCTCCCGGAGCTCTGGGTCGTTGCCTCGAGGGTTCGTTGGGTCCCGAGGCTCGGGCGCAGCTCACGGCGGCGCACGGCGACAAGAAGTCACCGGATCAGTGGTGCAGACGTCCTCTCCTCTCTTTGACACCACCCTCGCACTGCTGTCACTCAGGGGAAGGGGATGGAGGTCCTGGGACGAAGGAGTAGCGCCAAAGATGGCGTGAATTGTGCGGCGGAGCTCAAGCTTTATACGGCTAGGGGTCCAAGAAGAACAGGGTCGGGCGTGTTGTCGGAGCTCGGATCCCGAGGAAAAACCACCGGGCGTGGATCTCGGATATATCTAATATGATTAGGACCCGAGATTTGATTATTTGGGGCTCGGATCTGGCTTAGAAAAAGAAGTGAAGTCGGGTCGTGCGCACAGATCCGAGTGGACTGGTCCAGGGGGGAGAGTTGACCGGGGGTCAACAATCCCCTGTGGACCAATCAGAGGCTGCCATTGGATAATTATTTGAAAATTCAATTTAAAATAGTAAATGGCTTATTTTCGAAAAACTTAAAACATGAAAAATGTTTATTTATTTTTAAATTATTTTTTAGTGATTTTTATTTATTTTTTTTGAAATAAAAATTATGTATTTACAATATAGTATTATTATATATAGGTATATACAACATGGATTTTTTATTTTTAATTTTTAATTATTTATTTTTATACATTTATTCCCATTTTATATTTTATTTATTTATAGAATAAAATGTGGAATAAAAGGGTATTTTTATTTAATTTTTATTAATTATTTACAAGGGTGAAATAAATACTTTTATTTATATACATATATGGTATATGTACAATGTGGCTTTTGATTTTTATTTTATTTCTTTTTATTTTATTTTCATTTTTCTAATCTCTATTTTATTTATTTACACCATGAAATGAGGATTTTGGAAATATTTTTATTATATTTTAATTATTTATTTACAAGGTGATAATAAATAGGTGAGTGGTTCTATGTACATGGTTTATATACAATGAAGTAAATTTTATTTTTATTTTTGTTTTTCCATTTTTATGTTGATTTTATATTTACAAATATATATAAATAAATAAGCACACATTTTTATTTTGAATAAGAGGAAAATAATTTTTATTTATTTTCAAGTATATGTACAAACACATGAGCTTCCCTATCTCTCTCTACTTGGGATCTTTTGCGGTCAGGCCCATGCTGAGCCCTCCCTTGGGATTAGGTCGCTCAATATTTATTCTAAATATCTCCCTATTTTTCTTTTATTTCTTTATTCTTTTATTTATGCACAAAAACATGCTAAATATGCATATTTACACAATGCATGCTATTTGACAATTATTGATATTTACACTTATCTACATGTGTTTTGCATAGGTTTTGTAGCTAAAATAAAAGAATAAAGAGTGATGAATGGGTATTCATCACCCCCCTATACTTAAGTTTGCTAGTCCCTTAGCAAACACTTATTTGAAAAAGAAGTGAAAAAGAAAAAGAAAAGAAAAAGAGGAGAAAATGCATGGCTCAATGTTGATTATTAAACTTGCCTTCATTAAATTGAAATATGGAGCTCGATCAGATCTTTGGATTATTAATGTGTCGGAACCTTATTTAGACTTAGGTTTAAAACTTAACAGCCTCTAAGATCCATGATGAATCCACATTTCATCATCTTTATTCTATCATTTTGGCCTCAAAAACCCTAGCAAATGCGTGTAAATAACATTAAATTCAGCATCTTAGCATCCATGCATGTGCATGTAAATAGTGTATAAAATACTGTAATTAAAGCCAAAATTATAGAATAAATAAAAGAAAAGAAAAAGAATAAAATATTGTAAATATTTTATGACCCAAAATCCCGAGACCTAGGCATCTTGATGAATAGGTCGACCAGGAACAAAGTAGGGGGAGATAAGGGTCAAATACCTATACTTTTTAGTTCATTATTTATTCATTTTGGTACCTATTTTTGGTTCCCCTTTTTATACATCAAATAAAGAAACTTTGTACATGAAAGTTGTATATAATTAAATAAAGAAAAATACAAAATTTATTTCACAGAAAAATAATGTACAGATAAAAAGTTATGGTCTGAATAAAAATCCAGAATCCCAACTTCCCAGACCCGTATCTCACAAATGAAAACTCCAAATGCAGCAAACTCACTTTAATTGTATATAGAATAAAATAAGCTATTTAATGGCGGTGGTTTCGCATTTGGCAGAGCTACGGTTTGAAAGTTGAGTTTTGGACCCATATTGTATACCTGTACAGATTAAAATATTCATATTATTATTTATTCATTATTTTTGTATTTTTATATTTTTATAATTTTGTAAATATTATTTATAATGTATTTGTGTGTTAAAATCAGATAAAACTAAAAAAAAATTCAAAATAAAATATATGTATATATATCATACATAGGTAAAATACCTATACTTGTAGAAAACATACTTATATTTTATTAAATATACAAAACACATCAATAAAATAAAATAAAAATATATTTATGTGTACAAAAGTATTTCATAATTTTGTAAAATAATAAACATAATTAAGTAAACTAAAAATACAAAATAAAAATAAAATACAAAAATATATAGGTAATATACCTATAAGGGGGTATAAAAGTAAACTTGTAAAAATATATCCCATAAAAATAATTAAAAATCATAATAAAATACTACATAAAATAATGAATATTTTTTATTTTTTAACCAAAATCTAATTCGTTTATTTTCTATTTTTAAATAAATTTTCAAATCTTTTTTAGAACCTTTTTCCTGGTTGGTCCACGTGGACCAACCAGGGGGCAGTCGCAGTTGACCTCGGTCAACTATCTGCCCTAGGTCCTGTAGCCCTTGTCAGATGTCAGTTTCGACCATCTTCGAGGATTTTTGGAGGGCGCACCTTGCACCCTTTGATGTTGTGATCTGCACAACTTTTCTTCCTCGTTGACTGGTGATTCACGCCCATGGATCATCTCGGGCCGCGAATCAATGATTTGCTCGATAATCTTCGTTCTTTGGACCGCCCCAGTCACAAGGTCAAACCAAATATATTGAACACCCGACCTTCTATTCAAACTGGAACCCCATTATAAGTCCCTTTCTTCCCTCTTTTCGATCTCAATCGAGTACTGGAGGTGACAGCTCCAGGAATACCTCTTCGAGGAGGCGGATCAGAGCGGATTTTGGGCATTCCATCACCTCCGGCCAACCCCCGTCGAGGTACCCTTAACCTCGGGCCCCAGGCCCTTGAGGTGGTTGTTTTCCCTTGATTTTCCTTGCATTCTTCTAGCCATAATCTTAGAATAAAAAACCCTCAAGAAATCCTCGCTTCCATCCATCAAATTGCCCAATTCGTCCATCTCGCTGGAGCGCACCTCCGACCGAGCACCACCCTATCGATTCACGCATCTTTTCCATCTTCCACGGAGTCCAGGCATCTTGCCCTGGACTCTATCACCGTTTTCTTGCAGGTAAGCACACTTGAACGACACCTGGGAGCATTTCTGGGCTCGCCGGAGATACCTGGAGGTGTTGAGCTCCGCCGCCGTCGCAGGCGAGGATCAACGCTCCTCCGACCATTTTGAAGCGTCCAGCATTTAGAGACCGCCTGCAGGAAGAGATCTGCGCCATTTTGAGCTCTGAACGCCGACGAAGGAGGGCGGGGGAGGTCGCGGAAGTTCGCCATCACCGTCCTTCTTCCGCATTCTTCTTCCAGCCCTTTTAGCCGTCCGATCAAGGGAGTTCCCCAGATCCTTCGCCACCGTCCGATCCACGCAACCACAACCGTCCATCATCGACGAGATCATCTAATCGCGGCCTTTGGAGCACGAAGCGGTATCGTGAGAGGAGATCGCGCCACGTGTTCAAGTGAAGATCCCCCGCCGTCAGATCTCCTTAGCATGGGAATTTTGCAAGTATACCCCCCGCATTTTGTAATTTCCTTTTAGTCTATAAACTTTCATTTGCCGTTTAAAGTATTTTGTAATATTTACAAATAGGCCCTTGAACTTTTACTAATTGCAAAAAGGTCCAGGACACGTCACCTTACGTGACCAGTTCACGTGAGGCGCAGGTATTTTGCACGGACCCCCTTTGAGGTTTGTTTATTTCGTCAAGGTCTAGCAAATTTTGTAGTACGTGTAAACTATTTGGGAATATTGCAACTTGGCCCCTGAAGTTTTTGAAAATTGCTCCTAGGTCCTTCCCAAGCGCGTGCAAGTCACGCGCCCTGGTGGACATTTTGTAGGCGTACCCTCCCGAGTTTAAATATTTGTGATTGGTCCATAAATTTGAATATTCAGAGTTATATTTTGTTGGAAAATTGCATGTATGCCCCTGGATGTTGTGATATTTGCAGTTATACCCTTGCTAGGCTACACATTTTTGCTTGCTTGATCCATTTATTTAAGGCATCATTTTAATTTGAAAAATTCCTAAAAATTTAACTTAAGCTCCTGTCAACTTGCACTTCCATGCCATATTTTTGTATTTTATTTTTGTTGCATTTTAGCATTTATTAAAAATCAAAAACATGCATTTCAGCACTGTCTAGCCTAGAAAATTGCAAAAAAATATAAAAACACATCAAAAAATTCCAAAAAAAATATATTTTGCTTATCTTATTGTGTTATAACTCCAGTCCAAAAACCATTAAAAAATTCAAAAAACAAAACCTTAAAAATTAGAAAAAACCTAATAACTTCAAAAAAATCTAAAAATTTATAGAAAACTCCAAAAAATGCGAACTCTATTCCTGTAGGTTCCCCATTTTATTCACTTTATTTTAAAATTTGTTTGGAAAAATTTTGTGGCTGTTTGATATTTTTCATTCTTATTTTACCTCCGGCCAGTGATTTACTCCCTATTTTCCATTTTTTTTCTTTTTAAAAATACCAAAAACATTTTGAAAAATACCCAAAAATCACAAAAATAGTAGAAAATTATAAAAAGATCAAAAAGATTTTATTTCTGATTTTTTGAGCATTTTTACATATTTTTATAAATATTCTAGCACCTCTTTTATTATATAGTTTATATATTACAATATTGAAAAAGAAAAACAAATACAAAATATAAAAAGAAAATAAAAAATCATAAAATTAAAAATCAAAATACAAAATTAAAAATTAAAAAAAATATAAAAATGTTAAAAATTAAAAACCCACAATATATATATATTTGCATTGGTGTTGACAACACTTCATTTTCACACACACACACACACACACACACACACACCTGTTTGATCTACCCTGCCTTGCTCCCTGTGTTCGAACTCTCTATGTACTTGCTTCTATACATCATTTATGTAGAGTTAAAAATAAATTTTAACTTCACATCTGCTTGTCATTGTTTGATTGATTGAGTGTGGGTTAATTGTTGATTAGATCCGGATTTTGAGCGGTCAATACACCGACTGTGTTCCCGCCTTGTGTGGAATACACGACCACTCAATTTTCGGGTTTATCAAATGGTGCCGTTGCCGGGGAGCAACAGCGAGTAGATCTCACTTTTGTTTGATTGTGTTGGTTTGTTTACATTATTGCTTGCTATTTCATCTCTCTTGATTTTGATATATATTGTGAGCTTTCTAACCATCTTCTCTTGTCTTCTTGCGAGGGACCGCGGAGCGAGGCGGATCGCCTAGGGGATCCGACACAACCTTGGGAAGCGGAGTCGGCCTTTCTTAGCCTAGCCGACAGGAGAGAGCAGGAGGAGTGAGAGAGTGATTAGTTAGATAGCTTGTATTTTCTTTGGTGAGAGAGAGATTCATATTAATTTGTAATAATACAGGACTTGGACACTCAGACACTTCAGGCCTAATTTCCGGGTGTTTGTTCACCCGGGGGCTCACCGCAGATTTTGTCGTGTTTTTCGCAGTCATTTTCCGGTTTTGTTTTCATTTTCTATTTCTTTTGTGGATAGAGCCCTTAGTTCTAGGCATTGCTTGATCGTTAGATTAGGTCCAAACACCTTAACAACAATTGCATTTACCTATAGCTCGTACTTGGACTTAGTTTAATTAAACAGTTGATTCACTCTTCTTTGATCCGCCGCGCCGTGAGCTCATCCCGCCAAGCACTTCTCCTGAACTCGATGTGTCGAGAGGAGGAGGGTTGAGCCTAGACCGGACCTTAGGATTGGAGGTTGGTGGTTGACTTGTGGTTCTTCACGTAGCAATTGCCTGCTTAGGACGATTTCCGCTTGCATATCGGCATGTAGTTTAGGTTTATAAATTTCTGCTTTGCATCCCGCACGGAGAGAGCTGGGATTCACTGTAAGTCCTCTATCTTTGCATCCATCATTTAGGCACATAGGTGAGATTTCCATCTTGGTGCCGACTTGCATTGGCTTTTCCGACTCTTTTCTCCCTCTATTTTTGGACAAAGTAGGAATCAAGAAAAAACAAAAACGTTAGGCGCTTGTTTGAATCTACTCAAAAGAAGCGATAACACCAAAAAAATTTAAAAAAGGGACTGCTAAGAAAACTTTGACCTAAATAAAATTGGTAATTGGACTCATTGATTGGGGAGAGTCACACCCTCACTTGTCTTCAGGTTGCATGGGAAGGTCTCCTTCCAAGTGAGTTGAGTGCTTCGTAAGGATTAGAGCCAAAAACCCAGCTTGTGG
Source organism: Ottelia alismoides (assembly GCA_037367405.1). NCBI lineage: Eukaryota > Viridiplantae > Streptophyta > Magnoliopsida > Alismatales > Hydrocharitaceae > Ottelia > Ottelia alismoides. The sequence continues at coordinate 658,001 of JAZKJV010000027.1, forward strand.
CAGCCTTGTGTATCGCCTGGATTTCCGAAGTATTGGCACTATTATCGTACGTAGGCGAGTAGGGCTTGGTCGCCACTGGTGACTCACTATTGTGTGAGCATCGACCTTGTCCGAAGTGCCGAGCATAGGCCACGCCTTCACGGGTGTGTCTGTCTCACCGTCTGCGTCCGAGTAGGATCTTGCACGCTCACGGGTGATTCCGTTGCGAGCGAGATCCGAAGTATCGGTTTCGCCTATCGGCTTCCTCCCTCTTCATCTTTGGTTGATTAGGGATCCAAGAAGGGTTACAAGGACCTTAAAAAGCGCAAGCTACAGGTTACACAGGAGGAGGACAAGTATGGGAATACTCTTCCGGTAGTACTCTCTCTCCTTTAGGCGTGGCGCTCTAAGGACTCGTGATAAGATAAATTCCTGAATTCAAGCTAAAATTGACAAGATAAAAGCCGAACCTTCACGGCTCCATGTGTTGAGTTGGTGAACTTACCCTGTTTTGTGTTTGATTGCTAGTCGATTTTAGGTTAAGATCAAAAACACATCACAATTGTGCGCAATTTTGCTTCTCCCTTCTTCCTTCTTCTTCTGCATTCACCTTGCTCTTCCCAATAATCAAGATGATGGGACGGAGGTCTCTTAGGCCGACTCTGTCGGCACCGCTATCCAGCACTCCTCCCCATTCATCTAGGACAACCTTGGAGAGTCCATACCCACTCTCCGAGCCTGAGTTCACATCCACCCTGTTCCCCCTCGACCACCCTTCCCATTCTCCTTCCATCAGTCCAAGAGTTTCAGAATTTTGTGCATCGCAGAGCTCAGAGCATTTGACGACACCTGAGATGGGTTCTTTTGCTTTTTCAGAGAACCCAGACATGGTTGACAGAGGAGAGCACCCAGATGAGCACGAGCACCCGCCATTCTTATTTGATCAAGTCGCCATCAATAATTCACTTCTAGCATCCCTGGAGACCATGCAAAGATAGATCCGGGACCAGGGAGTCTTTATGGGTGACCTCATGAGAGAGATCACGCAGATGCGAGAAAACCTACCTGGGGGCAGTGGCGGTGGTGGAGGAGGAGATGGACCTGATGCAGGAGGAGGTGATCCCAACGCTGAGAGACCGCCACAGACTATCATGAGAGAATTGCACAATCCCTCAGCATCCCTCACTCATCGTTGGATCCAACTTCCTTCTATCCAAGGAGATTTCGAGCTTCGGCCCCACACTATTCAGCTTCTGCCCAAATTCCATGGGTTGTCGACCGAAGAGCCACACCTCCACCTCCAAGAATTTGAAATGATCTGCAGCACAATCCATGATAGGCTGATGACCGAGGACACTATCAAGATGATCTCCTTCCTTTTCTCCTTGGTTGACAGAGCCACACACTGGCTCAAACATTTGGGGCGATTCATCGAAACTTGGGCAGATCTCCGGACCGCATACTTAAAGAAGTATTACCCTCTCGGCCGGACGAACGCAACAAGAGCAATGATCAGCAACTTCGTAATGATCCTGAATGAACAATTCCATGAAGCTTGGGATTGATTCCGAGAGCTCATTGACCGGTGTCCACACCATGACATATCTAAGCCCAATCTAGTGCAGAGTTTCTTTTGTGGGCTGACACCGGAGCTGCAGGGGCTCGTTAATGCCTCTTGTGGTGGGTCCTACTTTTCCAAAGGTGAAGATGATGTTTGGGCCATCTATGAAGGCATGGTAGAGAGCTCAACCGTCATGGCCCAAGCCCGTGTCTACACACAACAAAAGCCCCCGCAAGGAGCGGGATCATTCTAGAGGATCGCCCGCATCGATGTCGATCCTAACACTTCGTTGGCAGCTGCAGCCCAAGCCGAATCAGCCGCAACCGACATGGTCATCATCAGTGAGAAACTGGACCGTCTCGAGATCCTCGAGAAAAAGCAGATGCAAGGCATGGCCCAGATGGACCAAATTGCCAAGACGATGAGTGATTTGAAGACGCAGATTCTTTGCGTCCAGGAGGCACAAACTTCTGCCCAGCAGCCTCCCAGGTCACGTGCTGATCCGAGTAGTAGCAACTCATCCCAACCCTCTGCCTCGTACCGCCAGGTCAACCACATCCAGGCAGAGCCAGTCCCGTTGCTACAGTACTACCCAGCGCAACCACCATCTCAGGACACTCAGATGATGGTCTATCAGCCGGAGAAGCCACTGGCAGTTCTACCTCCACCATCCTTCGAGCAGGAGCCATTGATGGAAGTCAATGGGATTTGGTACGACCGGTACCCTCAGCCCGGGATTCGTCGTGATCACCCCGGATTCTGTTGGGGCAACGGTGGCTCCTCATCTCAGCAGCAACCTCATGCTCAAGGACAACAGAACAGCCAACCACAACAGCAGCAGCAACCCCAGTACGCCCAGCAGCAATACCAGCAGGGTCCTCGTCCCGCCTATCAGGGACATCAGTGGAGTCAGCGTCAGCAGCCTCAGCAGTCTTATTCCCATCCTTCCCAGAACTATCCATACCAGCAGCAGCAGCAACAACCTCATCTCCCGCAAGGGAACCCATCCGGTTCTCAGGCCCTCGCTTTGAGAACCTAGCTTTAGATGATCTTGCCCGCTTGCTTTCTGAACAGTGAGCATCCTTCCGACAAGAAATGGATGAGTTCCAGAAGGAGATGAGGGAGATCATCAAAGGCAAGGCTGCCATACGAGCTCAGATTGAACTGAATCCAAACAATCTGAAAAGAAAGTCCGAGCAGGTATAGTTTACACAGGATACCTCTCCTAGTGACTATTTGAGTGACATGTCTTTTTCTTTGTATGATACTGATTTTGTGACTACTAGGAGCGGTAGGATGCCAGCCGGCGGCGCCTCTTCTGAGCGACAACCACCTGCAGAACCAGGAGCGCCAGAGGAGCAGAGTAGCGGTGCTGATGCCGCTAATAATGATGTTGAAGACGGTGGTGCTGATGCCATCCATGATGGAGTACCAGACGACGGTACTGAGGCCGTCATGATACCAGATGCAGACGGTGGTGCTAAAGCCACCATTTTGGATGCAAAGCCAGAGCGCGGTGCTGATGCCGCGAAGACAGGTGCCGGTGGTGGTATTGAGGCCACCACATCTATTTTTGTTGAGCTTCCTTCTGTGATGTTACCACCTTTTGTATCTATGGACTGTGGTAACAAGAAAAACAAAACTATGAATAAAGGAAAGGTTTCTGTTCACATTGCGGATCCATATGTGTTGAATGATGATCATGGTGTGGATTCTATTCCTTCACAGGCATAGGAACCTAGTCCTAGTCCTCCATCTGAGGAGGCCCCTACCATCCCCTTCCCAGAAGCACTCCGCCGAGCAAAGGGGAATAAAAGAGAAAATCCCAAAAATGACCAACAGGTAGAGTTCAGCAATCAGATGATTGATCGATTCCACATTCAGCTGACTCTACAGGAAGCACTTGAGCACATTCCCCTCTTCAAAAAGAACCTAAAAGAGAAGACTACTGTCTGCAGGAAGAGGAGGAACCACAGAGACCAGATCCATGTGCTCACTCATTCCACTTGCTGCACTATTCAGAACAAACTGCCAGCCAAGCAACCAGATGCAGGAGCTCCCTATGTCAGATGCGAGATTCAAGAGCAGCAGTTTGATCGTACTCTGTTAGACAGCGGCTCTTCAATTAACCTTCTTCCGTCAGCCTTACTCGACCGATTCGAGTTTGGTCCTCTTCTTAGGAGCAGGATAGTCCTTCAGTTTGCTGATAGGTCGACTAAGAGGCCGAAGGGGTTGTTGAAAGATGTGGTCGTTACCATTCAGGGCCTGAAATTCCCCGTGGACTTCGTTGTGTTGGACATGGAGATCCCTGAGTCGGTAACCGATGCACCCATCATACTCGGACGTCCATTCTTGGCCACAGCCAAGGCGGTGATCGATCATGATAATGGGAAGGTATGTTTTTGCGTAGAGGGCGAAACCATACAAATAGATACGATCGAAGAAACAAGAGCCAGAGAACTAGAATGCTCGGAGCAGTTCAGCGAAGCCTCGCAGATGACAGAGGAAGAGCTAGACATCCACCAGGAGTGTGATTTTGTGATGACAGATGATGAATCCAACTGGACAGATCCTGTTGCACCGACCCTCACCTTGCCTACAGATTCACCATCTCTAAAGCTTATGGCAGTCGAGAGCCTAGAGAGCACACCCCTGGACGAGGATACACCTGAGGCTGACATTGTTGGGACGAGTGGTGCTGATGATTTTCAGTCGTGTTCATCTACTTCGGATCCCTCGGATTCAGACATTGATTGGGATGATTTTGATGACTATTTACCTTGTTTGATTCCTTCTGAGCCAACAACCAGGATAGAGTGCGAGCCAGTGCAGTGTATTGATGATTCAGCAGGTCGCCCGTCTTTAGAGATTCATGCAGAGCGAGAGTTCTCCCATGCAGACCTGATCACCTTCACACAGACATATCAGAAGTCAGATCTGCCACCTCCCAGTTTCCCAGAATTGAAACCTCTGCCGCAACGTTGAAGTATAGATTCCTTGCGGGTGAGCTAGATATGCACCCAGTCATCATCTCAGTAGGTTTGACTGGAGAGCAAGAATCTCGTCTGATGGAGGTTCTTGAAAGAAACCGCAAGGCAATAGGTTGGAGTATGGCTGATCTCCAGGGGATTAGTCCAGCTCTGTGCTCCCACCACATCTATCTCGAGGATGATGCTAGGTCGTCGCGTGAGTTCCAGCGACGGCTGAACCCGAATCTTCGAGACGTGGTCATGAAAGAAATATCGAAGTGGTGGAGCGCCGATGTTATCTACCCCATCTCCAACTCCAAGTGGGTTAGTCCATTACATGTGGTACCCAAGAAGACGGGTATCACTACAATTGTGAATGAGTATGGAGAGGAGATCGCTACGCGAGTACCCACTTCTTGGCGGGTCTGTGTGGACTACAGACGATTGAACGAGGCCACCAAGAAGGATCATTTCCCGCTGCCATTCATTGATCAGATTATCAAGCGGCTAGCTAGGAAGAGTCATTACTGCTTTCTTGACGGGTACTCCGAATATAATCAAGTGTCCATTGCACCCTAAGACCAGGAGAAAACGACATTCACCTGTCCGTTTGGGACGTATGCTTTCAGACGGATGCCCTTTGGTCTATGTAACGCTCCGGCGACATTCCAAAGGTGCATGTTGTCCATTTTCTCGGACATGGTGGGTGACTGTTTAGAGGTCTTCATGGATGACTTCTCGGTCTATGGCGATGGGTTTGATGCTTGTCTTGACTGCCTAGATCGTGTGCTTCAGCGCTGCATTGAGGTCAATCTCATCTTGTCTTGGGAGAAGAGTCACTTCATAGTGACTCAAGGGATGGTCCTTGGTCATATCATCTCCAACAGGTGCATGGAGGTCGATCCAGCCAAGGTGGATATCATTAGAAAACTCAATCCACCGTCCAATTTGCATCAATTGCGGTCTTTTCTGGGCATGTCGGTTTCTACCGACGGTTCATTCAGGACTTCAGTCGTATTGCCCGACCGCTTACTGATCTACTGACGAAAGACACCGAGTTCATTGTCAATGATAAGTGTCTTGCGTCTTTTGAGACTCTCAAAGTTATGGTTGTTTCGGCTCCTGTCCTTCAGCCACCCAATTGGTCTCTTCCATTCGAGATCATGACGGATGTTTCAGATTTTTCCGTTGGGGCTGTGCTTGGACAGAGGAGGGATGGATTGCCGTTTGCCATTCACTACGCCAACCGAACTTTAGATGCCGCTCAGCGGAATTACACTGTGACTGAGAAAGAGATGCTGGCCGTAGTCTTTGCTTTGGATAAGTACAGATCTTATATTCTCGGATCTAGAGTGACAATTTACACCGATCACACCGCCATCCGGTACTTAATGGCCAAGAAGGATGCCAAAGCACGCCTTACCAGATGGATCCTTCTGCTCCAGGAGTTTGATATTGAGATTAAGGATAAGCATGGAGTCAAGAATGTGGTGGCGGATCATCTTTCCTAATTGGAGAACCTTGAGGAATCTGAGCCCAGCGCACCTATCACAGAGACATTTCCAGATGAGGCGATCTTGGCTATCACCTCGCTCCCGTGGTACGCTGACATTGTGAACTATCTTGTTGCCAAGACGGTCCCACAAGGTTGGCCCAGGTAGAAGCTTGAGACTTTCCTGACGAAGGCCAAGCTTTACCATTGGGAGGACCCCGTCCTTTATCATGAAGGAGGGACAACATCTGGAGGAGGTGCATTCCTCAAGAAGAGCAGCATAGCGTCCTCACATACTGCGACAAGCTTGAGGCAGGAGGACATCATTCTGGAAAAAGGACAGCACAGAAGGTGCTTCAATCCGGCCTTTGGTGGCCTACTCTCTGCAAGGATTCTGATGAATTCATGAAGAGATGCACTGACTGTCAGAAGATGGGAACCTGCGGACAGAGAGACATGATGCCCATGCAACCCATTCACTTTTGTGAGGTTTTTGATGTATGGGGGATTGATTTCATGGGCCCATTTCCTAAGAGTTAGGGATTTGAGCACATTTTGCTCGCTGTAGATTATGTCAGCCGATGGGTTGAGGCTATCCCCGCCCGAGCCGCAGATGCTAAAACCGTGTGCAAATTTTTGGGGAAAAATATCATTTCACGGTTTGGGGTACCTAGAGTCTTAATTTCAGACGGGGGGTCTCATTTCATCAATGACAAGGTTAGGGCCCTTGCAGATGAGTTCAGCATTGACCATCATGTTGCCACACCGTATCACCCTCAAACTAATGGTCTTGCCGAAGTATCGAACCGGGAGATAAAGACTATCCTGCAGAAGGTTGTCCGCCCAGACCGAAAAGATTGGTCACAGCTTTTGGACTCGGTCTTGTGGACCTATCGGACATCCTTCAAGAATCCATTAGGGACATCTCCCTTTCATCTCGTATATGGCAAGCCGTGCCATTTGCTAGTGGAAATCAAGCATAAATCCTTTTAGGCAGTCACTGAGTTACTGTTAGATCCCGAGAGTATAGGAGAACAGAGGAGAGCAGAGTTGGCAGCCCTGGAAGAACTGAGAGATACAACCTTTTCTAGCTGCCTACAATACAAAGAAAAAGTGAAGACATGGCACGATTCCCATATTAGCCATAAACAGTTTGAACCAGATCAGCGTGTATGGTTGTTTGATTCCAGGCTGAAATTATTTCCAGGGAAATTATAGAGCAAGTGGAAAGGTCCCTATGTGGTCAGGAAGGTACATGACAATGGCAGTATTGATATATCCGAACCGTCATCTTCGTCCACCTTCCGTGTCAATGGTCAACGCCTGAAACTATATCTAGATCATGACCCACCGACCATTGACGTTGCCCCCATTCTTCTGGTATGAGGTGTGTTCTTTGACTCATATCACCTGCATCTCATACATGATGATAAATTCCATCTTCCACTGTATAGATTCATCTGTCCATATCACTCTTTCATCTGTTGATTTCTTTTCTTATTTTCTTCTTTTCTTCTTTTCCTTTTCTATCTTCTTTTTGTATCAAAAAGGTGCCACCCTTGTAGACAGTTTTCCATACTCAGGACGTACTTTGTCCTAAGTATAGGGGGGTGTGCACCCCAAGTTATTCTATTCTTTTCGATCCTCTCCATTATCTCTTCTTCTTGTCTATACTTAGGGATATCTTACCCTAAGTATAGGGGGAGATAATCTGAGTACGATCTGTTCATTCCCACCCTTGACCCTCCCTGCGTTGTGTACAGTCTGCTATGCTTAGGATTATTTGATCCTAAGTATAGGGGGGACAGTGAACTTCTCATTTCTTCATTCATTTATTCTTTAGACTTGTCTATACTTAGTACGAGTTATGCCTTCTCTTTTCTCTCGATCTATGAGGACATAGCTCAAGCTAAGTATAGGGGGGTCGTATATACTACGTATATACTTTAGCCATAACTCGTACTTTCGTATTTTCCTAATAATATGGCTAATAATTCTTTAAAATTCATTAAAAACCTTAATAAAATGATGTGATTGTTCCTCAAATTCTTTTGTATCTACTGATTAATAAATCAGGTGAAAATGTTTTTTGCAAAATGTTTGAAGAATAGTTTGAAAATCCTTGTGAACATTTATTGAAAACTATTTTGAAAATATTTTGTTACATGTTTTCAATTACGTAAAAATGTGTGGTTTTGCAAAATCTATTTTCTTTGTGTAAAATAAAATGTTTGAAAAATGATTTGCAAATGGTTGCAAAAATATTTTGAAAAATCTATCTATACTGTTTGGAAAACCTTTGCAAAATGATTTTCAAATGTGTGTACATGTTTGTAAAATGTTTGTAAAAATTATTTTGGACTATAGTTTTCAAAATTGTTTGAAAAACTAGTGTCAATTAAGATTGAGGAATATATACATCACACCAAAATTCACTTTATATATGTATAAAATTGATCACTTACCCTGTAAATTCTTAAAATCCACTTCTTGTATATATAAGAAGCACTCCCGTGTAAATATTTTTCACCTAGTTGTGTAGCCAAAACTTTTTGTTTTCAAAAATCCCAAAAACATTTGCAAAACTAAAATCCAAAAACAGTTGAAAAATCTTTTTGAAAATACAAAAAAAAGCATATGCATCATCATCATCTTTTCAAAAATCCATAACAATTTCAAAATCTTTAAAAATTGCATCACAAAAATATTTTCTGCATTCTGCATTTGCATAGCATGAGCATTTTTCGGATTGAGGTTGATAGTTGAACGAGTCTAAGTAAAATCCGAAGATTGGAGCTTGATTGGACCTTAAAATCTACCTAATAACATGAACCTTATAGGAACTGAGTTTGAGGTACTTCAGGTCTAGTTGACTTAATTCTTTGAGGATCACGGGACTTGGTTCAATGGATTCTTGACTGCCTAAATAGAGTATTTCGGAGCACACGCACGACTCTTGTTGATAATGACCTAACTTGGACACCTGCACCTTTCACATGGCTCAACTCAGTTGGAGTGGTGAGGGGATTGGATTTGCCGGTATGAGACGCACACAAGTGGAAACACTTGTCCTCCTCGAGGGAGGGAAGTGCACCCCAACCCGTCCAGTGATGAGGAAGTCTAAAGACAGGAGAGTGTGGGTTGCAATAAAGCTTCAAAAGAGGGATAGTCTACTGGCTCAAGAGGAAAAACTCCTTATGTAAATGCTGGTGAAAATAGTATTAAAAAAAAAGTTCAGGCATGTACAAAAATAAAAAGCCTGCAAAGTATGTACAAATGTTGTAAAGCCAATAAGCAAGCTTGAGTTTCAAAGTCAAATATGTGAGCCTGCAGCTGGATGACTTGACTACACTGGTCTTGCATCCCAGGATAGGTAGCTACACTGGCTACCGTCCATTCTTCTCTTCACCCCCTCTTCTTGAGCTGGTTGCCACTTGAACATAGAAGGGAATACCCCGCTCCTCGAGGATGGAGTTATTGGATTGGGGAATCATTGGGTTGTCATGCTGGAGAAGTCAGTATCTTTGTCATTACAGTTGGGGAGAGACACCATCGCTTATACTGTACGAGTCAGATTCATAGTCGTAAGGGTTTGCGTATGAATTGAAGTATTTCTGACCTGGCTATTAAGGAGACTTGGGCAGAGTATTGGGATTTTCAAGGACTGTTGGACTTCAAATTTGGTTCTCATTAAGGTTCCGCCCGTACTAAAATTCCAAAGGTCCGACTTAAGCTCCAAACTTTGATTTTGTGAAGACAAGTTTGATAATTAAACTAAATCCAAGTTCTTCTTTTTTATTTCTTTCCTTTCCTTTTTTGCACTTATTGCATAAGTGTTTGATAGGGACTAGCAAAGGTAAAGTATAGGGGGATGATGAATCCACATTTCATCATCTTTATTCTATCATTTTGGCCTAAAAAACCCTAGCAAATGCGTGTAAATAACATTAAATTCAGCATCTTAGCATCCATGCATGTGCATGTAAATAGTGTATAAAATACCGTAATTAAAGCCAAAATTATAGAATAAATAAAAGAAAAGAAAAAGAATAAATTATTGTAAATATTTTATGACCCAAAACCCCGAGACCTAGGCATCTTGATGAATAGGTCGACCAGGAACAAAGTAGGGGGAGATAAGGGTCAAATACCTATACTTTTTAATTCATTATTTATTCATTTTGGGACCTATTTTTGTTTCCCCTTTTTATACATCAAATAAAGAAACTATGTACATGAAAGTTGTAGATAATTAAATAGAGAAAAATACAAAATTTATTTCACCGAAAAATAATGTATAGATAAAGAGTTATGGTCTGAATAAAAATCCAGAATCCCAACTTCCCAGACCCATATCTCACAAATGAAAACTCCAAATGCAGCAAACTCACCTTTAATTGTATATAGAATAAAATAAGCTATTTAATGGCGATGGTTTCGCATTTGGCGGAGCTACAGTTTGAAAGTTGAGTTTTGGACCCATATTGTATACTTGTACAGATTAAAATATTCATTTTATTATTTATTCATTATTTTTGTATTTTTATATTTTTATAATTTTGTAAATATTATTTATAATGTATTTATGTGCTAAATCAGAATAAAACTCAAAAAAATTCAAAATAAAATATATGTATATATATCATACATAGGTAAAATACCTATACTTATACCTGTAGAAAACATACTTATATTTTATTAAATATACAAAACACATCAATAAAATAAAAAAAATATATTTATGTATATAAAAGTATTTCATAATTTTGTAAAATAATAAACATAATTAAGTAAACTAAAAATACAAAATAAAAATAAAATACAAAAATATATAGGTAATATACCTATAAGGGGGTATAAAAGTAAACTTGTAAAAATATATCCCATAAAAATAATTAAAAATCAGAATAAAACACTACATAAAATAATGAATATTTTTATTTTTTAACCAAAATCTAATTCGTTTATTTTCTATTTTTAAATAAATTTTTAAATCTTTTTTAGGACCTTTTTCCTGGTTGGTCCACGTGGACCAACCAGGGGGCAGTTGCAGTTGACCTCGGTCAACTGTCTGCCCTAGGTCTTGTTGCCCTTGTTAGATGTCAGTTTCAACCATCTTCGAGGATTTTTGGAGGGCGCACCTTGCACCCTTTGATGTTGTGATCTACACAACTTTTCTTTCTCGTTGACTGGTGATTGCCCATGGATCATCTCGGGCCGCGAATCAACGATTTGCTCGATAATCTTCGTTCTTTGGACCGCCCCATTCACAAGGTCAAACCAAATATATTGAACACCCGACCTTCCATTCAAACTGGAACCCCATTCTAAGTCCATTTCTTCCCTCTTTTCGATCTCAATCGAGTACTGGAGGTGACAGCTCCAGGAATACCTCTACGAGGAGGCGGATCAGAGCGGATTTGGGGCGTTCCATCACCTCCGGCCAACCCCCGTCGAGTACCCTTAACCTCGGGCCCCAGGCCCTTGAGGTGGTTTCTTTCCCTTGATTTTCCTTGCATTCTTCTAGCCATAATCTTAGAATTAAAAACCCTCAAGAAATCCTCGCTTCCATCAATCAAAATTCCCAATTCGTCCATCTCGCCGGGGAGCACCTCCGGCCGAGCGCCACCCTATCGATTCCCGCCTCTTTTCCATCTTCCACGGAGTCCAGGCATCTTGCCCTGGACTCTATCACCATTTTCTTGCAGGTAAGCGCACTTGAACGACACTTGGGAGCATTTCTGGGCTCGCCGGAGATACCTGGAGCTCTCGAGCTCCGTCGCCGTCGCAGGCGAGGATCAACGCTCCTCCGGCTATTTTGAAGCGTCCAGCACCTTGAGACCGCCTGCAGGAAGAGATCTGGGCCATTTTGAGCTCTGAACGCCGACGAAGGAGGGCGGGGGAGGTCGCGGAAGTTCGCCATCGCCGGCCTTCTTCCGCGTTCTTCCTCCAGCCCTTTTAGCCGTCCGATCAAGGGAGTTCCCCAGATCCTTCGCCACCGTCCGATCCGTGCAACCACAGCCGTCCATCATCGATGAGATCATCTAATCGCGGTCATTGGAGCGTGAAGCGGTATCGTGCGAGGAGATCGCGCCACGTGTTCAAGTGAAGATCCCCCGCCGTCAGATTTCCTTAGCGTGGGAATTTTGCAAGTATACCCCCCGCATTTTTGTAATTTCCTTTTAGTCTATAAACTTCCATTTGACGTTTAAAGTATTTTGTAATATTTACAAATAGGCCCTTGAACTTTTACTAATTGCAAAAAGGTCCAAGACACGTCACCTCACGTGACGAGTTCACGTGAGGCGCGGGTATTTTGCACAGACCCCCTTTGAGGTTTGTTTATTTCGTCAAGGTCCAGCAAATTTTGTAGTACGTGTAAACTTTTTGGGAATATTGCAACTTGGCCCCCAAAGTTTTTGAAAATTGCTCCTAGGTCCTTCCCAGGCGCGTGCAAGTCACACGCCCTGGTGGACATTTTGTAGGCGTACCCTCCCGAGTTTAAATATTTGTGATTGGTCCATAAATTTGAATATTCAGAGTTATATTTTGTTGGAAAATTGCATGTATGCCCCTGGATGTTGTGATATTTGCAGTTATACCTTTGCCAGGCTACATATTTTTGCTTGCTTGATCCATTTATTTAAGGCATCATTTTAATTCGAAAAATTCCTAAAAATTTAACTTAAGCTCCTGTCAACTTGAACTTCCACGCCATATTTTTGCATTTTATTTTTGTTGCATTTTAGCATTTATTAAAAATAAAAAACATGCATTTCAGTACTGTCTAGCCTAGAAAATTCCCAAAAAATATAAAAACACATCAAAAAATTCCCCCCAAAAATATATTTTGCTTATCTTATTGTGTTCTAACTCTAGTCCAAAAACCACTAAAAAATTCAAAACCAAAACCGTAAAAATTAGAAAATACCTAAAAACTTCAAAAATAATCTAAAAAATTATAGGAAACTCAAAAAATGCAAACTCAGTTCCTGTGGGTTCCCCATTTTATTCTCTTTATTCTAAAATTAGTTTGGAAAAATTTTGTGGCTGTTTGATATTTTTCATTCTTATTTTACCTCCAGCCAGTGATTTATTCCCTGTTTTCCTTTATTTTGCTTTTTAGAAATAACAAAACATTTTGAAAAATACCCAAAAATCACAAAAATAGTAGAAAATTATAAAAAGACCAAAAAGATTTTATTTCTTAATTTTTGAGCATTTTTACATATTTTTATAAATATTCTAGCACCTCTTTTATTATATAGTTTATATATTCCAATATTGAAAAAGAAAAAAAATACAAAATATAAAAAGAAAATATAAAATCAGAAAAATAAAAAATCAGAATACAAAATTAAAAATTAAAAAAAATATATAAAAAATATTAAAAATTAAAAACCCACAATATATATATATATTTGCATTAGTGTAGACAACACTTCATTTTAACACACACACACACCCCTGTTTGATCTACCCTGCCTTGCTCCCTGTGTTCGAACTCTCTACGTACTTGCTTCTATACATCATTTATGTAGAGTTAAAAATAAATTTTAACTTCAAATCTGCTTGTCATTGTTTGATTGATTGAGTGTGGGTTAATTGTTGATTAGATCCGGATTTGAGCGGTCAATACACCGACTGTGTTCCCGCCTTGTGTGGAATACACGACCACTCAATTTTTGGGTTTATCAATCCACTAATCTATAGTCAAGACTCCTCAACAATCCAGATCAGAACAAGTCTACATACACAAACCCTGAAGACTATGAATCTTTCCTTGTACAGTGTATGTGAAGTATAGCTCTCCACCTCAGAAGTAGCAACTTGACAACCCTCCCCAACAAGGTAACTCTATGACCTCAATCCGGCTACTCTTTCCTCGAGGAGCGGGGTATTCCCTTCTAAGTTCAAGTTCAACCGGCTCAAGAAGAGGAGGAAGAAGAGAATGGACCATGGTCAGTGTAGCCATGTATCCTTGGGAGCTCAACCATTGTAGCTAAGTCTCCCTGCTGCAAGCTACATAAGATGGAATATGAGTCTCAAGCTTTGCTTATTGCACTATATACATACTCCGGTGGGATTATCATTTTCTATCAGACCCACCACTTTTTTGGAGTTATTATCTTTTTGCATTTTTTTTCAAGTGCATCTGTACAACATATTTGCAAGGTGCATCATATGTACATAAGGAGTTTTTCCTCTTGAGCCAGTAGATTATCCCTCTTTTAAAGCATTATTGCAACCCCACAACTCCTGTCGTCAGACCTCATGGCAACCGGACCAAGTTGAGACGTACTTCCTTCACTAAAAGAAGAAGAGAGATTCCGCATAGAAGTACTACTCTCATATGCTACCCCAAGTCAAGGAAGACTGCCTCCTCACCACCTCATCCGTAGAGAGCTCGGTGCAAAGTCCAGGTCCAAGTCAAGCCATTGTCTATATGAGTCATGTGTGTGTTGTTAAGTGCTCTACTTAGGCTCATTGAGATGACATGTGATCATAGCCTAGTGGACTCAAAGAATTAAGTCATCATGGACCTGAAAAGCCTTAACCCTAAGCCCTATAATGTTACTTTTATGATTAGGTGGATTAAGATCTTAATCAAGCTCCATTTTCCAATTTAATTCTAGGCTAGTTTAAATGTCAACTATAATCCAGGAAAAACTATACAAATATTTACAAAGATTCTATTTACACAATATTTACATATGTGCAAAATTTTTGAAAAATGTTTTGACACCATGAATGTATGCATGAATGCAAGTTTTGCCAAATATTTACACAAATTTACACAAGGTTTTTGCAAACTTTTGATTTTCAAAACATTTTGGAAAAACTTTATACTATATACATAATTTTGATATGCACATATTTACACACTATTTACACAAAAAGTTTTTGAAAACATTTTTACAAAAATAATTTGTACAATAGCTATGTATGTGCAATAAAAGAATGTTTATTTACAAGGAAAATTTTTAATTTTTATGGATTTTTGGGTTTTTAGCCATTTTTATTTATTAACACACTCACACAAAGTACGACTTATGGCTAAAGTATATATGGAATATATACACACCCCCTATACTTAGCTCGAACGATGTCCTCAGAGTCAAGAGCGATGGAGAAGACATAACTCGTGCTTAGTATAGGGAAGTGAAAAGGAAGGCTATATACAAAGACGAATCAAAGAATAGAAAATCAAGAGGGTCTTGGCATTTCCCCCTATACTTAGGATCAAATAATCCTAAGTATAGCAGGCTGTACACAAAGGGAAATCCGAGCGAGAATGTACAGGGTCTACCCCCCTATACTTAGGGTAAAATATCCCTAAGTATAGGCAGCAAAACAGAGGTAGAAAGAATCAAAAGAATACCCGCGAGGCCTACATCCCCCCTATACTTAGGGTAAAGTACACCCTAAGTATAGCATAATCATAAGATGAGAAAAGGGATGTGGGACTAAAGAATGAAATGATATGGACATCTGGATCTATACAGGTCGGGAGAACAGTGATAATCAGGCGTGAGATGCAATAGATGTGAGTCAAAAGACCACATCTCACGCAAAGTGAATCGGGGCAACATCAACGGCCCGCGGCTCATGATCTAGATATGGCTTGAGCCGCTGGCCGTTCACTCGAAAGGTACTCTCAGAAGACAACTCAGATATGTCAATACTCCCATTGTCGTGTACCTTTCTCACCAAATACGGTCCCTTCCATTTGCTCTGTAGCTTCCCTGGAAATAGATGAAGCCTAGCATCAAACAGCCATACTCTCTGTCCAGGCTCAAAATGCTTGTGGCTGATATGAGAATCATGCCACTCCTTCACTCTCTCCTTGTACTGTAGGCTGTTTGAAAAGGCGGTATCACAAAGCTCCTCCAAGACTGCTAATTCTGCCCTCCTCTGATCTCCTACACTATTTGGATCCAAAAGTATATCAATGATTGCCCAAAGTGAACTATGTCTCAACTCAACAGGTAAATGGCACGGCTTGCCATAAACGAGGCGAAAGGGAGATGTGCCCAAAGGTGTCTTGAAAGACGTCCTATATGCCCACAAGACCGAGTCCAAAAGCTGTGACCAATCCTTTCGGTCAGAGCGGACGACTTTCTGCAATATAGTCTTGATCTCCCTGTTCGACACTTCGGCAAGACCATTCGTCTGAGGATGGTATGGAGTGGCAACTCGATGGTCTATGCCGAACTCGCTAGCAAGGGCCTTTACCTTGTCGTTGACGAAATGAGACCCCCCATCAGATATCAACACTCGAGGTACCCCGAACCGTGAAATGATATGCTTCCTCAAAAATCAGCAAACGGTCCTAGCATCTGCTGTTCGGGCGGGGATGGCCTCAACCCAACGACTAACATAATCCATGGCCAACAGAATGTACTCGAATCCCTGACTCTTAGGGAATGGACCCTTGAAATCGATGCCCCATGCGTCAAAAACCTCACAGAAGTGAATGGGCTGCATCGGCATCATATCACGCTGTCCACAAGTGCCCATCCTATGACAGTCAGTACACCTCTTCACGAACTCATCAGATTCCTTGAAGAGGGTAGGCCACCATAGGCCGGATTGGAGCACTTTCTATGCCGTTCTCCTCCCAGAGTGATGTCCTCCTGCCTCAAGCTTGTGGCAGTAGGTGAGGATGCTATGGTGCTCCTTCTGAGGAATGCACCTACGCCAGACGCTATCCCCTCCTTCATGGTAAAGGATGGGATCCTCCCAGTGGTAGAACTTGGCCTTCGCGAGGAAGGTCTCAAGTCTCTACCTGGGCCAATCTTGTGGGACTTTCTTAGCAACAAGAAAGTTCACAATATCGACATACCACGGAAGAGAGGTGATAGCAAGGATCGCCTCATCCGAGAAGGTCTCACATATAGGCTCAGTCTTCTCAGAATCCTCAAGATGCTCTAATCGGGAGAGATGATCCACCACCATATTCTTGACTCCAGGCTTATCCTTAATCTCTATGTCAAACTCCTGGAGTAGAAGGATCAATCTGGTCAATCTGGCTTTGGCATCCTTCTTTGCCATGAGGTACCTGATGGTGGTATGATCAGTGTATATGGTCACTCTAGATCCGATAATATAAGATCTGAACTTATCTAGGGCAAAAACTACGGCTAGCATCTCCTTCTCAGTGACGGTGTAGTTCCGCTGTGCGGCATCCAATGTACGGCTAGCGTAGTGAATGGCAAATGGGACTCCATCCTTCCTCTATCCCAGCACGACCCCTACGGCAAAATCGTAGGCACTCGTCATGATCTCGAATGGGAGAGACCAATCAGGCGGCTGAAGAACAGGAGCCTCTACAACACATCTCTTGAGAGTCTCGAACGACGAAAGACACTTGCCATCGACAAGGAACTCGGTGTCTTTCGTCAGCAGATCAGTCAACGGTCGGGCAATCCTACTGAAATCATGAATGAAGCACCGGTAGAAACCGACGTGCCCCAGAAAAGATCGTAACTGCCACAAGTTGGATGGTGGTACGAGTTTTCTAATGACATCTACCTTGGCCGGATCAACCTCCATGCCCCTGTTGGAGATGATATGGCCAAGCACCGTCCCTTGAGTCACCATGAAGTGACTCTTCTCCCAAGACAACACTAGGTGAACCTCAATGCATCGCTAAAGGATTCGGTCTAGTCAGTCAAGACAGGAGTTGAATCCGTCGCCGTAAACCGAGAAATCATCCATGAAGACCTCCAAGCACTCCCCCACCATGTCCGAAAAGATAGACATCATGCATCTCTGAAAAGTCGCAGGGGCGTTGCATAGCCCAAATGGCATGCGTCTGAAAGAATATGTGCCGAAGGGACAGATGAAGGTGGTCTTGTCCTGGTCCTCGGGTGCGATGGCCACCTGATTGTAGCCGGAGTACCAGTCCAAGAAGCAATAGTGGCTCTTCCCTGCCAGTCTCTCAATGATCTGATCTATAAAGGGTAGGGGAAATGATCCTTCTTGGTGTCCTGGTTGAGTCGTCTGTAATCTACGCAGACCTGCCAAGAAGTAGGCACCCAGGTAGCGATCTCCTCTCCAGACTTGCTGACAACAGTAGTGATGTCCGTCTTCTTGTTAACCACATGCAACGGACTGACCCACTAGGAGTTGGAGATGGGGTAGATAAAATCGGCGCTCCACCATTTCGAGATCTTCTTCATGACAACCTCTCTCAGATTCGGGTTCAACCGCCACTGGAACTCACGCGACGGCTTTGCCTCATCCTCGAGATAGATATGATGGGAGCACAGGGCCAAACTTATCCCCTGGAGATCGGCTACGCTCCATCCTATCGCCTTGCGGTTCTTTTCAAGAACCCCCATCAGACGGGATTCATGCTCTCCAGTCAAATCGGTTGATATAATGACTGGGTACATCTCATGCTCACCCGCAAGGAACCTATAATTCCGCGACGCAGGAAGTGGCTTCAGCTCTGGACAAGTAGGTGCTGGCGGATCTGGCGTTTGAAAGCTCTGAGTGAATGCTGCCAAATCTGCATGGGAGAACGGAAACTCTCATTCACAATCAGTATCTGGAGAAGGCTGCTCTACTGGACTGTCTCTGCTCTGCATGGCATCTACCTCCTCCCTAGCTGTAGGCTCAGTGGAAGTCAGATCAGGTATGAAATCATCAAACTCTGCCCAATCAAAATCTGACTCTGGGGGATCTGTATCAGACTCACTGAACAACTCTGTCTCGCGATCAAGAACCAGCTCTGCCAACTGAAAAGTATCCTGGACCAGGAATGCGCTCTCCAAGCTCTCCTCTGCTGGCGTCTCTGCATCAGCGGAATCTGAAGGTGAGAGGATGGCCTATGCGACTGGATCTGTCCAAACTGCCTCATCATCTGTGATCACAAAATCACAGTCTTGATGGATGTCTGGCCCTGCATCTATCATCTGCTCTGAATCTGTGGTCGGCTCTGAGCATGCTGAATCTCTGACTCTGATGTCCTCGACCGTCTCTATTTGTACACTCTCACCCTCGATGCGAAAGTATACCTTCCCGCTATCAGGGTCGGTCACTGCCTTGGCTGTGGCCAAGAACGGGCGACCTAGAATGATGGGGGTATCGGTCACCGACTCAGGGATCTCCATGTCCAACACAACGAAGTCCACAGGGAATTGCAGGCCCTGAATCGTGACGACAACGTCTCTCAGCTACCCCTTCGGCCTCTTGACAGATCGATCAGCAAACTGAAGGACTGTCCTGCTCTGTTGTAGAGTGCCCAACTCGAAGCGGTCGAGAATGGCTGTCAGAAGTAGGTTGATCGATGAACCGCTGTCTAATAGAGTGCGATCAAACCTCTGCTCTCGGATATGGAATCTGACATATGGGGCTCCTGAATCTGGCCTCTTGGCCGGCAGACGGTTCTGAATCGCGAAACAAGTGGCCCAGGTAAGCACATGTATCTCTGACTGGTGGTTCCTCCTTAGAGGGATGTGCTCCAAGGCCTCCTGAAGAGTCAGCTGAATGTGAAACCTGTCGATCATCTGCTGGCTGAACTCTTCTTGCTGCTTCTTTTTGGGATTTTCTATTTTCTTCCCCTTTTCCATGTGGAGTGCTCTAGGGAAGGGGATCACAGGGTCCTTCTTAGATGAAGGACTAGGAGAGGGTCTAGGCTGCTCAACAGTAGAATCCACACATACATCAAGCACCACAGGTGGATCAGAAGAAAACAAACCCTTTCCTTTATTGCCAGAAGTGTCCTGAGATACATGAACAGAAGGAAAGACTACATGACTATCAGAAGTAAAAACGGTGGCATCAGCACCACCCTCGGCATGTCGACTCGTGGCATCAACACTGCGCTCTGGCTCGGTAACAATGGTGGCGTCAGTACCACCTCCTCCATCTGGTGAAGTGACAACCTCAGTACCATCGGTGGGATCAGCATCCATGGTGGCATCAGTACCACCGTCATCATCTCTTGCGGCATCAGTACCATGCTCCTCCTCGCCTGGCGCTCTGGAAGTGGCCTGAGGGTGTCGCTCAGACGAGGCAATGCCTGCTGGCATCCTACCGCTCCTAAGTGTGACAAAGTCAGTATCAAATAGATATGCAGACATATCACCAAAAGAATCACTCAGAGTGGCAAACTTAGTGAAATCTACCTGCTCAGACTTCCTCTTCAGGTTGTTCGGGTTAGTCTCGATCTGGGCAGGGATGGCGGTCTTCCCTCTCACAATCTCCCGCATCTCCTGGCGGAACTCGTCCATCTCCCATCTGAAAGTAGCCTGCTGATCGGTCAAGAGGCGGGCTATGTCATCTAAGGCGGGGTTCTCATAGGATGGCCCATGAGAACCTGACGGGTGGCCTCGTTGGTAGTGAGGCTGCTGTTGTGGCTGGTGTTGTGGGTGAGAGGGGTACTGTGTGGATGAAACTGCTGCTGAGGCTGATCACACCTCCAAGAATGTCCCTGCTGATAGGGACGAGGACCATATTGGGATGACTGCTACTGCTGCTGCTGGTACACTGAGGGTTGCTGGTGGTGGTGATCTCGCTGATGGTCGTACTGGCCACCCTGACCCGGAGACTGCTGTTGGGAACTGGCACCTCCGGTCGACCAACGGAATCCAGGATGGTCTCGTCAGATACCGGGCTGGGGTCGGTCATACCAAATCCTGTTGACATCCATCAATGGCTCTGACTCGTAAGGGGGTGGCGGGAGTACTGCCAGAGGCTGATCCGGCTGGTAGACCACCGTCTGCGTGTCTGGAGATGGTGGCGACTAGTAGTGTGGCTGCGGCTGCTGGTACGGCTCTGCCTGTACAAGATGGACCTATCTAGGATGGCTGGAGCTGGAGCGCTGGGACGAGCTGTCGTTGCTACTCGGATCTCCTCGTGACTGAAGACGGGGCTGAGAAGCCAACTGTGCCTCCTGGAGATACATGAGCTGTGTCTTCAAGTCACTCAGTGTCTGTGCCATCTACTCCATCTACGTGATACCTTGGTACTGCTTCTTCTCTATAATCTCCATCCGGTCCAGCTTCTCGCTGATGATGCCCATGTCGGCGGTTGTGGACTCGGCCTGTGCGGATGCCGCTGACGAAGTGGAAGGACCGGCGTCGACCCGTGCGATCCTCTGGTACTGCACGATCTGTGGCTGGGGGCGTCCCTGTGTGTAGAGTCAGGTCTGGGACATCACCATATAGTTCTCGGCCATCTCCTCGTAGATGGCCCATACCTGATCATGATCTTTGGCGAAATAGGACCCGTCACATGAAGCATTCACCAGGCCCTGTAGCTCTGGTGTCAGCCCGCAGAAGAAGCTCTGAACAAGGTTCGACTTCGAGATCTCATGGTGTAGGCATCTGTCGGTCAACTCACGGAACCTCTCCCATGCTTCGTGGAATTGCTCATTGAGGAGCATGGAGAAGTTCCTGATCAGGGCCCTCGCTGCGTTCGTCCGCCCGAGTGGATAGTACTTGTTCAGGTACTCGGTGCGGAGCTGCTCCCAGGTGTACACAACCTTCCCCAAGTGCTTCAGCCAGGTGGTTGCTCTATCGGCCACTGAGAAGGGGAAGGCAATCATACAGATGGTATCCTCGTCCACCTGTCTGTCGTGGACTGTGCTGCAGATCATCAGAAACTCCTAAAGGTGGAGATGGGGCTCCTCAGTGGCGAGCCCATGGAACGGGGGGAGGAGCTGCAAGGTGTTCGGGGGGAACTTGAAGTCCCCCACGATAGCTGGTAGTATGACCCAACGGTGCGTCAAAGTCGACCCGGGGTTGTGTAACTCCTGCATCGGTCTCGGCTGGTCTGGGGCTGCCGCCGCTGCGGCGGCTGCTGCTGCGGCTGCAGCTGCTGCGGCTGCTGCTGCATCATCGGGTATCCTCGGTCCATCTATGGGCCCGCGCTGGTCGCGGTCGGCTCTCAGCTGCTCCATCTCACGCCTCATCTCAATCATAAAGGCACCCTGATCCCTCAACTGTTGCTGAACTGTCTCAAGGGAGGCGATCAGGGTGGAGTTGATCGCACCCTGGTCCAAGATAAATGTCTGATCGGCTCGGGGACTTCCGGTGCGGTCGTCGTTGCTGCCGGCCATGGTCTCTGCAAAGGTAAAAGACCCAAACTCAGGTGCCGATAAATCTGACTGCTGTCTCTCCTCTGGCACTGGTGTCTCAAGAGTGGTAGAATGATGATCGAGGGGGAACAGGGCGGAGTCGAACTCGGGTTCGGAGAGCGGGTCTCAGCTCTCACGAACCGACCTAGATGAATGGGCTGGAGTGCTGAAAAGCGGTGCAGCCAGAGGCTGCCTAAGGGACCTCCTGCCCATCATCGTGATCTGGCGAGTCGGGCGGATGGGATATGGTAACAACTATGATGGGCAATTGATTTGGCCAAAATTCACGGAGTCTAAAATTGGTGTCTCACACAAGGCGGAGACAACCGTCGCAGTGACGACTCACGATGAATCCTGGACTAAAATCAATAATTAACCCACACTAAAGATCAATAATTAGAAATAAATGTGGAGTTAAAATTTATTTTTAACTCTACACAAATGGTGTATAGGGACAAGTATGCAGAGAGTTCGAACACAGGGAGCAAACAGGGTAGATCAAACAATTGTGCGTGAGTGAATGTGAAGTGTCTACACTAAGCAAGCAAACAATGATTTTTGTGGGTTTTTAATTTTTTAATTTTTATTTTTAATTTAATTTTTAATTTTGTATTTTGGTTTTTAATTTTCTAATTTTTCTAATTTTATATTTTATATTTTTTTCTTTTTTTTAATATTGGAAAATATAAGCAAAGTAATAAAGACATGATAAAGTATTTATAAAATGTGCAAAAATAATCAAAAATCCATAAATAAAATGTTTTTGATATTTTTAGAGGTTTTTTACTGTTTTTGTGATTTTTGGGTATTTTTCAAAGTGTTTTTGGTATTTTTCAATACTGAAATAAGGGAAAACAGTGAAATATGTGCTGGCTGTGAATAATATGGGAATTAAAATTAGCAAATAGCAACCAAAATTTTTCACACTAATTTTCAAATAAAGAGAATGAAATATATAACAAATAGGAATTGAGTTTGTATTTTTCTGAGTTTTCTTTGATTTTATAGATTTTTTTCAAGTTTTTATGTATTTTTGAATTTTTAGGTTTTTCCTTTTGAGATTTTTAGTGTTTTTTAGATTGACATAAATTAGGTTAAAATATACACTAGGAAATTTTTTGGAATTTTTTCGAGATATTTTAATATTTTTTTGGTATTTTCTAAGCTAGACAGTAGGCAAAAGGCATGTTTTTGATTTTTAATAAATATTAAAATAAAATAAAAATCAATAACTAAAATGATGGCGTGGAAGAACAAGTCTACAGGAACTTAATCCTATTTTTGTGGAATTTTTGGAGGCCAAATGATAATTTAAATAACTAGAACAAGCATCCAAACATTAATCAGGCCTAGCAGGGGTATATGTGCAAATTTTCAAACATCCAGGGGGTACATGCAAATTTCCACGAAGTTTTACACTAAAACTTGCATTTACTGGACTACAAACAAATTACAAAACCCGGAGGGGCCTCAATACAAAATGTCCAAGGCAAGCATGTGCTACACACGCGCTTGGCAGGGACCTAAAGGCAATATCCAAAAGTATCATGGGCTTCTATGCAAAATATCCCAAACTTTTACACTACGTCACAAACTTTTGGGACTAATCGGAAATATCCCAAAGTCTGAGGGTACCCTTGCAAAATGCCCACACCTCACGTGAACAGGTCACGTGAGGTGACGTGGCAGGGGACCTATATGTAAATACTGAGAGCTCGAGGGTCTTTTTGCAAAATTTACAAAAATGTATAACTGCAGAGGTAAGTTTGGGACTAAAAAGTAAATACAAAATGCGCGAGGGTTCAGGTGCAAAATACCCTCGGCGCGTGATCCAACGGCGGATGAGATGCCACTTGAACACGTGGCACACGAGACGAACGACTGATGACGCTTCGCTGGATGCACGGCTGAGATCAGATCTCCACTGACGATCGACGGTCGAGGCAGGAAGCGATCCAACGGTGGCTGTGCAATCTGGTGGCGCTCCACGATCCGACGGCTGGGAAGTGAAGACCAAGAACAACGTCGGCCGCCGGGAGAGCGAACTTCGTCGTCCCTGATCTCTGTCCTCCAGCGATGTCAGAGCTCCAAAATGGACGTGGAGCGTCCCTGGGTCCTCATCTTCCTCCTGAAGGCGTCAAAAATCCACGGCGAGGGCCGTGGTGCTCGCAGGTAGCTGGCGGAGCTACGGGGCTCCAGAAGCTCCGGTGAGCTTCAAAACTCGTCTCCAGGCACTCTCAAGTGTGCTTGACCTGAAAAAAGAGTCAAGGGGTCCATGGCAAACTGCCTGGACCCTTGATGGGCGTGGGGATGCGTGCTACGACAAGGTGATGAACGGTCGGAGTTGCGCTCCGGCCAAGTGAGTGGATCGGGCGGTTCAAGCGATGGAACTCGAAGGTTTTTGAGGGGTTTTGATCCTAGAACTAACAGGAGTTAAAACGCAAGCGGAAAATAAAAGGGGGAAGGCCCTCAATGGCCGGAGCCAGAGGGAAGAAGATACCTCAACCGCCGGTCTTGCGGGAGGTGCTGGAGACGCCTCCGACCTCTGTCACCTTGGCTGAAGGGCTTGCGGTGGAGCTGTCACCTCCAGGAAGCTCGGAAGCACGAAGGTGGCGACGAGGGGTGGACGAAGGGACTCAATTTGAATTCAAAGTAGGGGGTCGCTTATATTGGGTTTGACCCTGGTGACAGGGGTCCAAAGATCGACGAGCATCTAGCAAATCTTGGGTCCAAAGACCAAGATTAAGCTCGGGTGAGCTAGATAGATGGTTGGTGAACAATGTTGCAGAAGGATGCAACACAAAAAAGTGAAAGATTTAGCCTCGATAAATCCACAAACATGGGCCAAAAACGAGGTTGTCAGGAGCTACAGGGGTAGGGCGACCAGTTGACCGAAGTCAACTGTTGACGCCTCCTGGTTGGTCCACGTGGACTAACCAGGAAAAACCCTGATTTATTATTTTGTTAATTCATTTAAAAATAGAAATAGGCTGAATTAAATAATGATTGTAAAATAAAAAATATTCGTTATTTTCTGTAGTATTTTATTATGATTTTTATTTGATTTTATGAGGTATATTTTTATAAGTTTATTTTTAGCCCTATATAGGTATATTACCTATGTATTTTAGTATTCTATTTTTATTTTGTGTATTTTAATTTTATAATTTTTATTTAATATTTTCTAAAATAATAAAATACTTTAATACACACAAATATATTTTTGTCTTATTTTCCCGATGTATTCTGTACATTAAATAAAATATAAGTGTAAAAAGTATAGGTATAAGCATAGGTATAATACCTGTATGATCTATATATGTTTATTTTATCTTGAGTTTTCTTTGCATTTTTATTTTGATTTTAATGTAAGTAATATTTACAACATTATAAAAAATATAAAAATGAATAAAAATTGAATAAAGAATAAAGTGAATATTTTATTTTGTATACCTATACAATGAGGGTCCAAAACTCAACTTTCAAACCGTAGCTCCGCCAAATGCGAAACCACCGCCATTAAATAGCTTATTTTATTCTATTTACAATTAAGGTGAGTTTGATGCATTTGGAGTTTTCATTTGAGAGATACGGGTCTGGGAAGTTGGGATTCTGGATTTTTATTCAGACTATAACTTTTTATCTGTGTATTGTTTTTCTGTGAAATCAATTTTTGTATTTTTCTTTATTTTATTATCTACAACTTCATGTACAAAGTTTCTTTATTTGATGTATAAAAAGTGGAACCAAAAATAGGTCCTAAAATAGATAAAGAATGAATAGAATATTATAGGTATTTGGCCCTTATCTCCCCCTACTTTATTCCTTGTCGACCTATTCATCAAGATGCCTAGGTCTCGGGGTTTCGGGTCATAAAATATTTACAATATTTTATTCTTTTTCTTTTTCTTTTATTTATTCTATAATTTTGGCTTTAATTACAGTATTTTATACACTAATTGGATGCACATGCATGAATGCTAAGATGCTATATTTAAGGCTATTTACAGGCATTTGCTAGGGTTTTTGATGCCAAAATGATAGAATAAAGATTATGAAATGTGGATTCATCAGCAATACAAACCCCAGATTCACCTACTCAATACGAGCTGAAGACCGTAAGAGTTCAGTCAATTATCTTGTTAGTTTTTATTAGGTGATCAAGTCAAGATAGCAGAGCGTTTACGTTACCTGTTGGGAATCCGATTCCCCCAGGAGACTGGCCCGATCCCAAACTAGATCTTTCCCAGCCAGTACAAGCCGCAGACGTTTACCGGCTACCCGATCGGCTCGCTCTGTTAAGGATATCGTGGCCCGCTTTACCGGAGACCGGAGCGATCCTCACTGGAGAACGACTAGCTCAGAAGCAGTAGTTCGAAAGGGGTCCAGATGTGTCTCTATCCTAGGGTGCAGGTCACTCTCTCGCACATGTAAACCATACAATGAGGGGGTTGCTCTCCCCAAGACAAATTTTTCTGGTGAGTGTCTTTTAGGGTCAAGTTGAGTTAGCAGTCCCAATTTTATGGTTTTGATTTTTTAGGTGTTTTTCAATAACAAACAATCTCCTAATGAATTTTTCGGTTCTCCTGGTTATTTAAGTCCAAAAATGAGGGGAGAAGTCGAAAAGCCGATGCGCGGAAATCAATGATGCATGCACGAGATAAAAGGCGTACCTGACTCCAGCAGTCTACATGCCAATATGATCCGCGCATAATTGAAAGACAGAATTAAAACTACCTAAATGATGCAAGCGGAAATCCGGGCCCCTAACAAGCAGTTCTACTCGAAAGAACAGTGGCGAAGTGGTCAATACAGAGGGGTCGGTGTTCGGTCTCGGATGCCGATCGGTGCCCGCCACAACAGGTCCTGCCAGCGCTGTATACAGCCTTTAGCGGTGCGTGACCCCTCAGGTGACCAAATAGTCTTTTTATTAAGTTTTTATTTTGGTCCAATTAATGGTCTATAGGTACAGGCAAAGTTATTAAGTGTTTGGACCTACTATTATGACCACAATCAAGCAAAAATCCTAGGCTAGGGGCTGAAATCCGCGAGAAACAGTAAGGCAGTAAATAAACGACAAAACTGCGAGAAAAACCGTGAAAAATTGAGGGTCCCCGAGCACACCGGTGCTCGGCGAAACAAACCCGAGAGTCTAAGTGTCCAAGTCTGTCCGGTCCCTGTATTTTTACAACAGTTCAAATGAGCAGGAAATAAAACTAATCTAAAACTACACTACTCCCGCACTCTGCTGCCTCCTTACGCTCTCCTGCGGCTCCATGCAGAAGGGAGCCGCCTCCGATTCTGCTGTTGTGTCGGCTCTCGAGAGGAGCTGCCTCGGTCCTCGGGCCCTTGCAAGTAACAACAAAGTGTCACAGACCATATAAACAAGCAAGTAAAATAAAACATGGTATATGTGCAAAAATATGAAATAAAAATAAACTATAGGGATGTGATTCATATAAATATTTATGTAAATATGATTTATATAATTTTTTCAAGGCATGAGATTGTGTGGATTTGATTTAAATTTTTGTAGATGTAATTTGGATTTACATTTAATTTTGTGCTCATGAATATGATTCATAAGCCATAAGGATTATTTCCATAATTTCTTCAATATTGATAATGTGATTACAAATTAATTAATTGATAATAAAATGCAGCAACATTGACTATATTTAGTCAATGTGGGCATGTATATTGAATACACATGGTGCCATATGCTTGAGTCCTATTTCTAATAAGACTCTCTATATTGTTGCATTATTTATTGATTAACCAATTAATAAATTAGCAACAAATACATTCCATATATGGAATTGGTTGGCCTTTTGTGATGACACATGGCGCCACTACAAATAGTCTTCGAGAAGAATTCTTTGGTGGTTTGTTGCTTCATTTATTAATTAAATAATTTGTAGATAAAAAGGAGATAATTGTATTGTTGAACAAGAACTTAGTATTAATACCTTAATCAACAATCCAAGGGCTATCATTACACACTCCTACTTGAAAAGAAGACTCTTTAATATGCGTATACAATGTGTATAAAAGGAGAGTAAGACTCTCTCTTTAAAACACTTGAATTTTGGAGAGCAATAGACCTTAGAATTTCATACCCTTGATATATCGAAGAGTATTGATAGTCTATATCTCTCATACTCCTCTTCTTATTGCCCTAGATGACATCCAGGTTCATGGGAAGCAACGTGACTCATCATCGTGCCCACGAGAGAGACAAGCGCAAACCATACTTTATTTGGGAGGTCACTTACCCTAGACACGCTTCAAGAGGTAACCCTGATTTGTTCTTTATATTCATTGTGAATATTAGAAATTGTTTCTTTAGAATTTATAATTTCTGAATGCACAAATTGTTGTGCTACATTTTCCAGTTCATAGGATGAACTGAGATTGTTTTGGCAAAATGTTTGCTAAATATTCTACATTTCCATGATACGTAGTAGCTAATTTTTATTTACTTCTTTCACTACCAACTCCCTTCCTCCTTTACATAAACCTTTCTCAAAATCACCCCCTCACTTGTGCATAAATAAAGCCAACTGATCCTCCTTTTAGATTTTGATTCCGCTCTCACTACTGTATCCCAATTAGGATCCCTTTATAGAGCCTAAGTAGTGGAAACACGGTGCTCCAAACCTTCTTAGCGTGGATAAAAGGGCAGAGGTGGTGATTCAGGTGCTATAGGAGCTCCTTCGACGATGCCTCGTCTGCTCCTTGACTCAGGTCAAGTCGATCTGCTACGTAAGATCTTTTCACACAAATTTTGTTCATGTAGTTTAATTTAGCTTTTAATTTGATCATTTAGCATTTAGGTTAGTCTAATTTTAAGATTTGAAATTGCTGGAGCTCTAGGCTCCAACCCTAAATCCATTGTGAATACCACTGTTACACCCCACCATGTTTACCTCATCTTATAGCCCTTGTGCTTCTTCATCGATTCTATTTGTTTTCCTCTTGTTCTTGCACATCTTGAGTAGTGAAAAGCGAGAAAACGAGAGCCGCTAAATAGCGGTCTGACAAGTCAGACTCACTGTCGCTGATGCGACTGCTCAAACTTCCTCGGTCTTCAACAATTAACCCACACAATCAATCAGAGAATGAATAGCAAGGATTAAAATTTATTATACCCTACTAAAGATGTACAACGGCAAGCAAGTAGGGATCGAACTCAAGAAGCAAAGGTGTAGAGCATAGATAAGAATCCAAACCTAGGTCTAATAAGCAACTCATCCAATCTAGAATTTTTGTGGGTTTTTAATTTTATATTTTTTTATAGAATTTTTAACTTTTGTATTTTTGTATTTTGATTTTTAGTTTTCTGATTTTATATTTTCTTTTTATATTTTATATTTTTTTATTTTCTTTTTCAATAATAGGATATATATGCAATGTAATGAAAGGCAAGCTAGAGTATTTATAAAAATAGATAAAAAATACTCAAAAATAAGCAAATAAAGTCTTTTTGGTCTTTTTATACTTTTTTACTGTTTTTGTGATTTTTGGGTAATTTTTAGAATGTTTTTGGTTTTTTTAATTAACAAAATAAAGCAAACAGTGAATAAAATGCAAGGCTGAAACTTAAAATGGAGAAATAAAATGGCAAACAGTAACAAAACTTCTCCAAATCAATTTTCAATGAAAGATAATACAATAAGGAAAATTTAGAGGCAAAGTTTGTATTTTTAGGATTTTTGTAGAATTTTTAGGATTTTTATAAAGGTTTTTGGAGTTTTGCAATTTTTAGGAGTTTGATTTTGTATTTTTTAATGATTTTTGGCTGGGAGTTAAAACAAACTAAAAGACACAAAATATATTTTTTTGGAATTTTTCTGGAGTGTTTTTATATTTTTTTGGTATTTTATAAGCTAGACAGTGCTGAAAATAGATGTTTTTGATTTTTAATAAATATGAAAATGAGATAAAATCAAAAACTGAAAATATAGCGTGAAGATAGAAGCACACAGGAGCTTGACCCTATTTTTTAAGAATTTTTTCGCAATTAAAGGAGGTATTAAATAAATAAGCTAAGCATACAAAAATCCTAAGCCTGGCAGGGGCATAAATGCAATTATGAAAACATCCAGGGGCTCAGATGCAATTTCCACCAAAAAGACACGCGCAGCTCGCGTGAAACACCATTCACAGGGGCATAATTGAAATTAAAGAAAACCGGCTGGGCATGCATGCAAATCTTCCAGAAATATATTATATATCCTACGCACAGGGACGAAATTGCAAATACACAAAAGTTCTGGGCCTAACTTGCAAAATACCCAAAAGTCACACGCCACCGTCACGTGAGGTGACGTGGCGTGGACTGAAGTGCAAATAGTGAGAACGTGAGGGTCTGCGTGCAAATATTACAGAACTTTTTAAACTACAACTAAAAGTTACTGGACTAAAAAGTAAATACAAAAATTGTGGGTTAAAAATGCAAAATACCCACGGGGCGCGATCCAGCGGTTGATGGCGACCCACTTGTCCACGTGGCGCGCATCTGACGGTGCATACCCCTTCGTCGCGGACGGCTGAGATTAGATCATCAAGGCTTGATCGGACGGTGGACGACGAAGGCGATCGAACGGCTGATGACGCGTCTGGAGCACGCCTTCGATCCAACGGCAGGGAGGGGTTCACGAAGAACTCCTCCCCGGCGAACTTCGGGCGGAGATTGCGGCCGACACACGGCCGCTCCGGCCCTAGGATCAGAGGCAAAATGATCCTGGGGCCCTTCCGCATCAGCTGGTGGCCTCCAACAAGACGGAGGCGGCCGGAGGTGCTCGAACGGAGGAGAGGACCTGGGCGGCTGGTCCTGGGGTCGTCGAAGGTCGATTGAGCCTTCTCTTGGGCTCAGACCTGCAAAGTTAAGCGCACAAAATCCAGGCGAACAAAACGGTGGGGTCCGATGGTTCAGATGAGGCGAAAAGTGGTTCGGGTGAAGAGCTCCGGCGAGCGGCGGAGAGGGGAGCTCGAAGGCTCGATCCGAGCGAGATCGAGGGATCTGGAAGGGTGCGACGTGATGACAGAGCGGAGGGGAAGGAGATGGAGGTGATCCTGGCGGCGGTCGATAACGGGAGTGGCCGGAAAATGGAGGCGGAGCTCAGCTCCGCCGTTCGATCGAGATTTCACGGCGATAGATTAAACGAAACGCAAAGCTGCTATAAATCTACGCTATTCTATGCTAAGGCTACAAAGAAATGGAAAGAAAAGGGGAAGAAACTCACCAGAGACGACGGGCGTGGAAGCACGGCGGAGCTCCGGCGAGGGTCGAATCGCTTCGATTCTACACCAAAAGCCTTGAACCCAGGCTCTATTCGACCCCTGCTGTCACCAGGAGCACGAAGAACTCGGGGTTTGAGGGTGAAAATGGCGGAAGAAGGATTAAAATTTGAATGGAAGTCGGGGGGTCCTATTTGTATGGTTGACGAAGGTGGCTCCTTGATCGAGGGAGAACTGGCGATTCAACGCTCCTCTGCCCAAGATATTTGCTGGGCGAGGTAGATGGATTGCATGTGAACAACTTCGCAGAAGGAATCTTCCTCAAATGATGCAAGGAGAGCCCGCGAAAAAACCAAGAAGAAGGGGACTCGCACAAGTCCAGAAGGCCAAGACCTGGGGTCAGGAAGTTGACCCCCGGTCAACGGATGGCGTGGCCTGATTGGGCCACGTCATCCGCAAAAAGACAAAAATTAAATAAACACCTTATAAATTAATTTAAAAATAGTAAATGATTAGATTAATTTTAGGTTATTTAATAAAAAATGTTTATTATTTTATATAGTATTTAATTCCGCTTTTTAATTATTTTTATGAATTATATTTTTACAAGTTGCCTTTATACCTCTTTATAGGTATATTACCTATGTATTTTAGTATTTTATTTTTATTTTGTGTATTCAACTTTTATTATTTTTATTTATTATTTTTTATACATATAAAGTAGTTTTATACACTTAAATATATTTTTATTTTATTTTTCTGAATTAGTTTGTATATTTAATAAATTATAAGAGTGTGTTATCTAGGTATGTATATAGGTGTTGTATCTATGTATTCCATATACAAGTATTTTTATTTTGAAATCTCTTTGCATTTTTATTCCAATTTTAATATACATATTTATTATAAGAATTATTTACAACATTATAAAAATATAAAATTGTAAAAATAATAAATAAATAATAAATTGAATATTTTAGTATGTACAAGTATACAATGAGGGTCCAAAACTCAACTTTCAAACCGTAGCTCCGCCAAATGCGAAACCACCGCCATTGTTTAGCTTATTTTCTTCTATATACAATTAAAGGTGAGTATGCTGCATTTGGAGTTTTTATTTGTGAGATACGGGTCTGGGAAGTTGGGATTCTGGATTTTTATTCAGACCATAACTTTTTATCTGTACATTATTTTTCTGTGAAATCAATTTTGTATTTTTCTTTATAAACTTATCTACAACTTTCATGTACAAAGTTTCTTTATTTGATGTATAAAAAGTGGAACCAAAAATAGGTCCCAAAATGAATAAAGAATCAATAGAATGTATAGGTATTTTCTCTGCAATTCTGACCTTATCTCCCCCTACTTTATTCCTTGTCGACCTATTCATCAAGATGCCTAGGTCTCGGGGTTTCGAGTCATAAAATATCTACAATATTTTATTCTTTTTCTTTTCTTTTCTTTATTATATAATTTTGGCTTTTAAAAACCGCATTTTATACAATATTTACATACATATACATGAATGCTAAAATGCATGGATTATGCCTATTTATACGCATTTACTAGGGTTTTTAAGGCCAAAATGATAGAATAAAGATGATGAAACGTGGATTCATCAAGTAGGAACCGAAGCTCCATCTTCTGCCATCGCGGAGCTCCACTACTTAGCCATTCCCGTGCGTATCCAGCTTCAAAAGGGTACCACCATGGCCCTCTCATTGTCCCCTTCATTTTTGTGCAGGTATCCGACCGAAGAAGCCACTACATCCAATCTCTTAATAGAGCTTCAGGTGGATTAAAGCTCTAGGGTCCTTCCGATGCACCCCGAATCCTGCAGGCACAAAAGTGTCCCAAGAAGCTTTTGGGACTGTTGACGAGGTAGTTGGTTACCAGAGCTGGGCGTAATAGAAGAACGAAGGCCGGGGAAGAGAGACTTCTTCCGTGTTCTTCCCCCACTCTCCATAGTCGTCTGATCGATGACTCGTTCCAGGTCTTATCATGACCATTCGATCAAGAGCCGAAACACCGTCATCAACCACCTTTAGATTGAGCCACGTGGAATGTTATGAGCTCCCCAATCACAAAGGGGTAAAAATATTAATATCTGATGAGCTGCCCGATAGACTAAGGTAAAGATATCACTAAGGTCGTTGCGACCTCAGTCACTCGGGGCTCAGAGCTCAATCAAGAAACAAAATCAGACCACCAATCGAAAAGACAAAAATCAATAAAAACCAAAATAGCGGTCTTGCTATGTGATTAACCTGGTATAGCACCCAGGGTCGGTCTCAAGGAGCACGAGTTGGCCTCGCGGCCTACGAAGTAGTCAGAAAATTAAAGAAAACAAAAACAAGTATTTTTGGTGGTTTTTAATTATTTTTATATTTTTTTAGATTTTCAATAATGGAGGAAAATAAGAAAAAGATAAAATCAATCACAACCAACAATTTATTTAAACACTCTAAAATCTCTAAAAATTCAAACAAAAATATTTTTATGTTTTATAGATTTTTTTACTGTTTTTGGTGAATTTTTGAGATTTTTATAATTTTTATGTAATTTTCTAAAAATCAAAGAAGGTGAAAACAAAGACAAATTGTCTAGTCAGGCTTGAAAGATCAATTTAAAATATCAAATTGATCTGTAAAAGCCTGGTGGTATTTTTTTTATGAAAAATAGAAATAACAAAGAAAATTCAGAAAACGAATTTGTATTTTTTTGGTTTTTCTGTATTTTTTTAGAATTTTATAAATTTTTAAGTGTTTTTAATTTTTAGGGTTTTTATATATCCAAAAATAACAAAAAATGCAAAGAAAATCAAATACTCCAAAACTGACAAATACTAATTTTTTGGAATTTTTTAAAGTGTTTTTATATTTTTTTATGATTTTCTAATCTGGACAGAAGGAAAAACAAAGGTTTTTGAATTTTTAAAAATAACAAAATGCCTAAAAAATGTACCCAAAAATTAGGGAAATTTTTACATAGTGGCAGGAGCCACGTTTCCAAATTTCACACGATTTGGGTTGGATTTGATATTTTATTTAAATCAAATACAAGCTCATAGTGCACAGGGACCTATATGTAATGAAAAGTATTTGTAGGGGCTAAAAAGTAACAAAACTAGAAAGTGTGGGGTCCCTCGTGCAAAAACACCGAGAACGCACGTGCGCTGCACGTGTACTGGGCACAGAGGGACCTAGATGTAAGAAAACTTAATTCTAGGGGTTTATTAGCAACACGTGCTAGAAGCCCAGGGAATAAGTTGCAATTTACCCAACTAATTCAGCACATGTTGAATAAAACCTTTCACAGGGGCATGGATGCAAATATCAGAAAATAAATTCCATTCCATAACTCATAAAAATGTCAACCCATACAACGCAATTTCTCCAAAAATCACGTGACGAAGCACATGTCTCACACAAGCAGGGATGAAAATGCAAATACAAGAAAGGTTCAGGTCCTAGGTGCAATATTTCCAAAATAAAAACAACTGAGACAAATATTTACAGGACTATAGTGTAAAAACAAAATGACAGGGGCCTAAGTATAAATTATCCCTTATTATCGGAAGGCTGAGGTGAGGCCACGTGGCCGATCGAAAGGCTGAGATATGTGGCTACTCCTTCTCTGGATCGAACGGTCCTGATCAACCCTCGGCTAGATCTGACGGTAGGCGGCTGCTCCTCAAATAAAGGTTCTGGATCACACCTGGAGCTCCGAGGATGAACGGACTGCGGAAGGAGGTCTTGGAAGAACACCTCGACGACGAGCTTCGTCGGCTCCGTGCGTGCGATGGAGGCCTCCTCTCCGACTGGTGAGATATGGAAAAGATCCGCCATGATATTCCGCAGCGACTGGGATCCTCCGATGAGACCGGAGACCACCGGAGTGGTCCGGCGACGTCGGAGGCTTGAAGCTCCTGGGCTCGAACTCGACGACCCTCAGATGGATCGCCTTCACCTGCAAAACAACCTAGGAAGCTTCCTGGGTCGAGGGCAAACTGCCTCGACCCGATTAGAGGCAAAATGGGTGGCTGGCGCGTCGAGATGGGCGACCTCCGGCAAGGCAGTGGCGATGAAGGTCGAGACTTGGCTTCGGGGCGAGCCAAGGTGGGTGGACGGGCGAAGAATGTGAGGAGGGGTCTCGTGATGATGATGGACGAGTCGGATGGTCGGAACGATGATCGGAATGGACGGAATCGATCGGAGAAGGCGGCGGAGCGAATTGGGCGTAATCGGAAATTAAAGGAAACTAAGGAGAATAGGGTCTACCTGATGAACGCAATCGACTGGGAATGAGCTCCCGGAGCTCTGGGTCGTTGCCTCAAGGGTTCGTCGGGTCCCGAGGCTTGGGCGCAGCTCGCGGCGGTGCACGGCGGCAAGAAGTCACCGGATCAGTGGTGCAGACGCCCTCTCCTCTCTTCGAAACCACCCTCGCACTGCTGTCACTCAGGGGAAGGGGATGGAGGTCCTGGGACGAAGGAGTAGCGCCAAAGATGGCGTGAATTGTGCGGCAGAGCTCAAGCTTTATACGGCTAGGGGTCCGAGAAGAAGAGGGTCGGGCGTGTTGTCGGAGCTTGGATCGCGAGGAAAAACCTACCGGGCGTGGATCTCGGATACATCTAATATGATTAGGACCCGGGTTTTATTATTTGGGGCTCAGATCTGGCTTAGAAAAATAAGTGAAGTCGGATCGTGCGCACAGATTCGAGTGGACTGGTCCAGGGGGGAGAGTTGACTGGGGGTCAACAATCCCCCGTGGACCAATCAGAGGCTGCCATTGGATAATTATTTGGAAATTCAATTTAAAATAGTAAATGGCTTATTTTCGAAAAACTTAAAACATGAAAAATGTTTATTTACTTTTAAGTTATTTTTAGTGATTTTTATTTATTTTTTGAAATATAAATTATGTATTTACAATATAGTATTATTATATATAGGTATATACAACATGGATTTTGATTTTTGATTTTTAATTGTTTATTTTTATACATTTATTCCCATTTTATATTTTATTTATTTATAGAATAAAATGTGGAATAAAAGTGTATTTTTATTTAATTTTTATTAATTATTTACAAGGGTGAAATAAATACTTTTATTTATATACATACATGGTATATGTACAATGTGGCTTTCGATTTTTATTTTATTTCTTTTTATTTTATTTTCATTTTTCTAATCTCTATTTTATTTATTTACACCATGAAATGAGGATTTTGAAAATATTTTTATTAGATTTTAATTATTTTGTTACAAGGTGATAATAAATAGGTGAGGGGTTCTATGTACATGGTTTATATACAATGAAGTAAATTTTATTTTTATTTTTTTTCCATTTTTATTTTGATTTTATATTTACAAATATATACAAATAAATAAGCACACATTTTTATTTTGAATAAGAGGAAAATAATTTTTATTTATTTACAGGTATATGTACAAACACATGAGCTTCCCTATCTCTCTCTACTTGGGATCTTTTGCGGTCAGGCCCATGCTGAGCCCTCCCTTGGGATTAGGTCGTTCAATATTTATTCTAAATATCTCCCTCGTTTTCTTTTATTTCTTTATTCTTTTATTTATGCACAAAAACATGCTAAATATGCATATTTACACGATGCATGCTATTTGACAATTATTGATATTTACACTTATCTACATGTGTTTTGCATAGGTTTTGTAGCTAAAATAAAAGAATAAAGAGTGATGAATGGGTATTCATCAATATCTCCTTCCCTTTTGTATTTATAAATCAGTTCTGTAAACATTTAAATATGTTTACTATTTTGTGTAAAATTGTATGGCCTCCCTCGTGCTTAGTGGATATTACATATAGGTTCAATGCCAGCTCACCTCATGTGGCGTCTCACGTAAGGTGGGCAAATCGCATTTGTACCCCGTTGACTTCTGTTATTTCTATCTAGTATTTTAATTTTGTAAATATGTGTTAAGCTTTTGGGCATTTTGCAAGGAACACCTTGTATAATATTTTTATTGCATAAATGCCCATGCTAGTATTGTATTTATTTTATTGCATTTTTGTTTAAATAGCCCCTGTGCTTGCAAAATCTCTGAAAAATTGTAGTAAGATGCTTATTCATGCCATGATTTTTATTTAGCTTTTCACTTGCCTTTTCCATTCATTAAAAATAAAATAGGAGATATTTATTCCATGTTTAACTATAAAGTTCCAAAAATTATAAGTTTTTATCAAAAATTCCAAAAAGTTATATATTATATATTACTATTTATTGCAACTTCAGATCAAGAATCATAAAAAATATAAAAGAAAAACCTTAGAAATTTAAAAACCCTCCTATCCCTACAAAAAGTTGTAAAAAATATACAAATCCAAAAAAGTTTTCCGTTGTATATTTTATTTATATCATATATTGTATATTAAAAATAGTTTTGGATTTTTTGAAGTATTTATCTATTTTAAAACCCAAAATAATCTGGCCTATTATCGCATCCCTTATTTTGATACATTAAATCAATTAAAAATACCTAAAAATTAGCAAAAATTACAAGAAATTCACAAAAGTAGAGAAAATTATAAAAACATAAAACATCTTATTTTATAAAATTTGAGAATATATATAGATATATTAATAATTATAAGACCTTATATTGACTATTTATACTATATATGCTTATATACTTATTATTGTAATATTATTATTTATAAATATCTTAAATATATTTTAAAACCTTAAAAAGGGACTATACTTATTTGTATTTTCTGTATTTTTATATATTTCTTATATATATTACATATAGTATTTATATTATACATAATTTTATATATGCTTATTATATCTTTAAAAACAAAAGGGAATTTTAAAAATAGAAAAATAAAAAAAGAGAATAAAAATTATAAAACTTAAAAACAAAAATAGAAAACATTAAAAATCCAAAAAAAATAAATATAAATAAAAACACGCAAAAATAAAAAAAGCCAAAAAGTAAAAAATACTTGTTTATTTTTAGCCAATAATTACTAACCTATTAGTGTCTTTGCTCTCAGTGTTTCGGTCTTTACACTTGCTTGATATGCACATTTATTTATAGGGTATAATAAATTTCATCCCACATAATTTTCATTGATTTATCATAGATTGTGGGTTGATTGTTGTCTTACTTGGTTCGTTGGGATCCGAGAGCCAAGAGAGGCGTTGTTACAATGATTGTCAAATCCGATTTGTCGGACACCACAAGCTGTCCAAGACTGTACGCTATGATCACAGATTGACTGATTGAACAAATGGTGCCCTTGCCAGGGAGCAACACATGGGATAGGATTGTTTATAGTCATCTACATAATTATTTCTCTTTCTTTTATCAATAATTTTTTATTTGTGTCTGACCATATCTTTTATTGAATTTCTTATGAGGGACCACATGGTGAAGGTGTCTTTCTAGAAAGCCGATGCACTTGAGCTACGAGAGATTCTCCTTCTTCTCGAGGTAATTGGAGAGAGCAAGGAAGAGAGATAGAGAGAGAGAGAGAGCGACGAGCAGAGTTTTAGTGTAGATTTTTATTTCATTTTCTGTGAGAGAGAGATTTTATTTTTGCATAAATAATTGTAATAATACAGGTACCTAAGGACACTTGAACTTTGATACTTTTCGAGGTCCATTACCTGAGTGATTGTTCACCTGGGGGCCTCATCGAATTTTTCTTGCTTTTCTCGCATTTTCACTTTTTATTCTCCCTATTTTCCCTTTCTTTTTATTTGATTTCTCCGTTTTGAGTTTTCTAACTTTATTTTCTTTGTTTTATGTGAATGAGCCCTTAGATTTTTAGGAGTTTCTTGATCGAGTAATTTAGGTCCAAACACCTAATATCTACATGTACCTATAGTCTCTACGTTTGGATCTAGATCAAACTCAATCAGTTCTTCACGATAATAACAATTCCTGCTTAGGACGATTTCATCAGTTTTGTATTTGCATGTAGTGTAATATAAATTTCTATCTTGCATCCCACATTGAGAGAGATGAGAAGCACTGTAAGTCTTACTTATCATGCATCATTAGATACTAAGGTGAGATTTCCATCTTAATGTCAACTTACATGACTTTCCCATCTTATCTCCCAATTTTGTATCACTTAGGAATTTGACGAAAATATAAAAAAATCATTAGGCATATTATTATGAAAATACTAAAAAAAGAGTGAAAATCAAAAAATTAAAACAAGGGGACTGTTGAATGAACTTTGACAAAAAATTAAAATTCATAATGGACATCATTGTTTGGGATTCATAAAGCTCACATTGTTTACATGTATATTCCAGACTGAGTGAGGCATGCCCCATAAGGATTAGAGCCAAAAACCCAACAGAATACTGCCTTGCTATTCACTTGATTCATGAAGTATTGGCGCTTCTATCATACATGGGCAAGTAGGGTCTTGTCGACGATGATGTTATGACTTTGTGTAGAACATCTGATCTGGTCCGAAGTATTGAGCATCGACTACGCCCTCACATGCACGTTTGTCTCATCGTCTACATCTGAATACCCTACTAGGGAAAGTAGTGGTTTCGCCTATCGGCTTCCTCCTCTATTTCTTGACTTAGTAGTGGATCTAGACTCAAAAGCAAGGATTCTCTCAAAAAAATACATGCTAAGGATCACAAAGGAACTGGAAAGTACGAGGTACTTTTCTGTAAGTATTCACTCTGCTATAGGGTTAGACTCTAAAGACTTGTTATAAGATTTCCTGAAAATAACAATAAAATCAAACATATAAAAATAACCAAACTTTCACAGCTTCAATTTTATTGGGTTAGTAAAATCCATTTTGTATTGTGTTTGTTTGAATTAAAATTTTGGTCAAAGATCCAGTCCTGCGTACTTGTGCCTTTTTCATTTAATCTGTTTTCAATTCTTCTTGCCCCGCTCATTTTGAGCACCATTTTCCTCTTCATTTACTGTTCATCATCGTATTCCATTACTCATCTAATCTGCTTCTACCAAAGATGTCATCTCATGGATTGTTTAGTTAGGACCCCGCCGACACCTACATCGATTCCATGAATTCAATGTCTTCAATAATTCGAGGCAATTATTGAAAACCTAGTTCAGGTCTTGAGAACTGATTTCCAGACTCCTCAACTTCTTGCTTTATTCAAATAAACCAGGATTACTCTTGTCCCGCCATTCGCCCCTTGTGGATGGAGATCGATTTCAGTTATAAAATGCTCCATTCACACACGTCTGGAATTGACCCTAATTCTAGATCATCCATTCCATATGGTGCTACAATTCTCCAGTTAGGATGCATTTCCATGAACGGATCAAGAGCAAACACTAGACCCCGTTCATATTAATTCCTCTAAGTCTGAATCAGAGATGGCTCCTCAGGGAAAAGGCAGGGGACCGAATCAAGCATGTCATTGACAACCAGATCAGAATACAGTAAATGCACAATTGCTCGCTTCAATTCAATTCATCTAGCAACAACTGACAAATAGGCACTTGCCTAGGTTGCTTTCTAAGACATGTTGAATGATCCCAGGAGAGAGAGAGAGAAAGAGAGCAGAGGAGGAGGTGATAAACAAGAAGATGGACATCGTGGAGGGCCTGCAGATGAGCGAAGGAGAGAGACTCCCAAGCCTACTCTCAAAGAAACATACCGTTCTGGCACTGGTCAAACGACAGAGTGGATACAGATCCCTATAGTCCATGGACATTTTGAACTGAAGATCCAATTTATGGCTCTTATTCCTTTCTTACATGGGAACACCAACGAAGAGCCTTACATCCATCTTCAACAATTCTCTCGCATCTGCTGCACCACTCCCTACCCTAACATCCCATTAGGTGCAGTTTAGATGACTGCATTACCCTTCAACCTTTAGGACAAGTCTTTTATTGTATTAACCACTTAGGGAAGGTCGTGACGACCTGGGAGGAACTTAAGTCTGTATCCTCTAGAAATACTATCCTTTAGGCCGTCTTAATCAGGTGCCAGCACAGATCAATAGGTTCTCCCACGGACCGCACGGGTCCATACATGAATCATGGGAGAGATTTACAAAATAAGTGTCCTCACCATGACATCCCTCGGACCAGTCTGGTCCAACATCTCTTTTGGGGCCTCACTCCAGAAAGTCAGAGCCTTGTTGATGCTGCCTGTGGTGGCTCGTATTTCAATAAAGATGAAGACGTTGTAGGGCAGATTTTTGAGGAAAAGGTCGAAGGAGAGGCTGCCTTGTCTTCATCCCGAGCTTATCAGATACAAACCCAAATCCACCACAAGTCAGTGAACATGGCAGCATC
Organism: Ottelia alismoides; assembly: GCA_037367405.1. Lineage (NCBI taxonomy): Eukaryota > Viridiplantae > Streptophyta > Magnoliopsida > Alismatales > Hydrocharitaceae > Ottelia > Ottelia alismoides. The sequence continues at coordinate 699,639 of JAZKJV010000027.1, forward strand.
CAGTGAAGTGGACATGCATGAGAGCTCCAACCTCAGCATCATAGGGAAAGAACTGTCCAAAGTGGATATCATTGAGAAGTGATCACAAGATCTCAAGAAATTATCTATGATCGAACAGGGGACCTAACATCTGGACAAGCTGGATCATATTTCCAAGCAGTTGGAGCTGCTAGTTAATACCATCAATGCCATGTCTGCGAGTCAATCAGCGACAACTCCTGCTGAGAAAAAAGAGTCGCAATTGCCACAAACTCCTTAACCGAGTTCAGGGAAACCTCAAGTCCAGCACATATATTATGTGCAGGCTCCTGAGCAGACCCATCATCGCTGCAACAACACCTTGTTGTGTACGAGCCCTAACCCCCTTATTATGATCCATTCTTCCCACCACCACCTCAAGTTGAAGAGGTCAATGGGATATTGATGAATCTCCATTTCATCATCTTTATTATTTCATTTCGACATTAAATCCCTAACAAAATGCATTTATATATCATTAATTTGATCAAAATAACACTTAATACTTCACATAAATAGTCCATAAAATATTGTAAAAAATGTTGTATTTAATACCAAAATAAAAGAATAAAGGAAAGAAAAGAAAAAGAATGAAGTGTCAGAGACACTGAGTGACCCTAGACCCTGAGACCTAGTCATCATGATGACTTGGTCGACAAGGAATAAAGTAGGGGGAGATAGGGCAGAGAAACTTTATAGAAAATGGGATTAAAACCCTAATTCTTTTTGCCAATATATTGCATTTTGGGACCTATTTTATTTTCCTATTTTATACCTCAAATAATAAAACCCTCTATACTAACATTTACATAAAAATAAAAAGAAAAATGCAAAATTTATTTTATTAAAAAATAATGCACAGTGTGCCCAAGACACACATAATAAAAAGCCACAAAGAAAACTTTATAGACATGTATCTTCTCGATATAGATCCAAAATTGATTAAACTTACCTTTATTACACATAAAATTAAATTATTTATTTAATAAATGTAGTTTCATTTAATTTGGTTAAGATGCAAAAGTTGATTTTTGGGCCCTTATGTGCAATATACATGTATATATTATTCAACATATTATTCTCTATATTTTTATGTTTATTATATTTTATAATTTGTAAATATTATTCAAAATACATGTAGATTATAAAAATAAAATAAAACCCTTAAAAATTCATTAAAATATATAGCATACTTTAATATAAGTAAACTATACCTATAATATACCTACAAAATATATACTTAATTATTTAAGTATAAAAATAAACTTACAGAATACAATAAAATATATAAATGTATACTTAAATAATTTATAAATAGGAAAAACATGTAAATAACATAATAAAATATAAAATACAAAATAAAAATAAAATAGGCTAAATACAAGTATCTATACCTATATATACATGCGAATATTAGCATGTAAGAAAATGTATTGTAAAAATAAAATAAAAAGCATAATAAAATACTAAATAAAATAACACATATTTTTATGTTTTAACCAAAAATTTAAAAAATATTTACTATTTTAAATGAATTAATAGGGGGATTTATTCCTCGAATTCCCTGATCGGTCCACGTGGACTAATCGGGAGGCACCCTTTGTTGACCTGCGGGTCAACTACCCCTTGTACCCTCTGACCTGTCAGAAGGTCACGAGGCCCCTTTCTTCTCCCCAATTTCCATGCCATCTCCACGCCTCCATCTCCCTCGAGCAGCTCGCCCTCCTACAACAAGCTCTTCCCTCACCCTCGCTACGCCTCTATATCTCACCAACCCCTTCCATCTTCACGCCACCTTTTTTTGGGGACGTGTTTTCAATCAAACCAAGTTTCCTAAAACAAGGGCAAGCTAATGAATGACTAATTTATTAATAAATCAAAATATCCATAATTACTATATTAAATGAAGCGGATAATAACTTTTAATTTATACATAGTGTAAATTCCTCCATCTCAAATTTTAAATTCTTTAAGCTTACTATAGTAAGAAAAATGACTACCCCAAAAAATTAATGTTATGGACTATTTTGAATAAAAAAGTCATTGGAAGTCAATCTGTCAAGTGTAAATATGAATAGGAAACGTGCCTCTCTCCTATAAAATTAACTAAAATTCCCTTAAAACAACAATTTAATGTTCATTTGAATAAACCTTTTTTTACATAACTTGATATTTACAAAAGAACAATGTGAGATTACAACTACGTACGATCAAATTCAAATGATAATCAAAATCGGATAGAAAGCATGCATCTCATATAAAATTGATTAAAAACATGTAAGATATAATGTTATACAATGTTATAACATTGAAAACATGCATATCTCACGTAACATTGAAAACATGCACATCTCATATAACATGTAAGGTACAATGTTATACAACGTTTTACATATTAACATTGAAAAATGAAACCTACTTACAAGAAAATTTTAAAACGGATCGAAAACAAGCTTCCACACTTCATAAAAACAACTTTAATTGTATTTTCTAATCAGACATATTTTACACTTTACAACTATATTACAAAGAATGACAGTATCTTACAAAAACAAGCGAATGTTTACAAATAGTTTCTGAAAGTAAAGGAAGAAGTGTAATAAATAAATACTTATATTTTGCGAACTTCCATGTTATTTTACAGAAACAACATTAATATTACAATTATTCATGAATAAATGAGACACATACCGAGATAATCATATATAGTCCATAATTTAAAAAATGTCACTTATCTACCAAACATCAATGAATTATTGAAAAAAGTGAAGTTAACATTCGCTGTTTAATTTTCAATGGAAAGTTACTCATTCCTTTATTAAAACCTAAAGATTATCATCATTTTAGTTTCATGTTTATATTTTACTAAGTTCGTGAGTATTTTACAAATAATAAACTTTCGTTACATTATCTTTAACAAAAGCATTATTTGCAAAAAATGAAATATATATATATATATATTCAAAATTAAGTGATGCTCAGTGAATGGTCTTGGAATGCAAGTTGTGATCTATATTTTACTGATTTGCAAACAAGAATATAACTTTAAAAAATCAAATGTTCATACCCAAAACTATGAATTCAAAAACTGTATAAATTTTTCCTGCGAGATCATGATTTTTCATGTTTGTATGAAAATAAATTGAAACGCAATGGAAATATTATTCTTCTATAAATTAAAAAAAATTATTAAATGAATCTCAACGATATTGTATGCTCATCGAATGAGCAAAGGATTTTTAGAAAGGATATTTTAAAAATTATATTTATAAAACGAAGACAAACCTGGAATGAATCTCCGTGCAGGAGTTCATGTCCTTGAAATGAAGAAAATTGCAGAACATTTGAGAGAACATCGATAACGACATCGAAGAAAATTGTACAACATTGCATAAAGATAAACAAGATGAATGGTTTTTTTGGGAAAAAAAGAATAATCCTTAGCACGGATAATGGTTTTAATGCATGCAAATTTTCAAAAAAAAAAAGAATTTCAATTGTTTTTCTATTCTTATTATATAACATGACATTAAAAAAAGAGTTGAAGTGATTTCCGTATAAGAAGCTTCTTTAATGGGGTATTTTATTAAATACATAATTTATGTCGATAACAAATGCTTTAATAAGTCGAATGCAAACCACCTTTTCTGGGTAACCCAAAAGAACTATACCTTAGTTGGCGAATATCACGAAGACGGTGGTCGTCTTCAAGTCTTAGGGGAGAAAGTCAGGATTCTACAAGAGGTTAGCGGAGATCCGAGGAGGATGGATGAAGATTCATATGCGATCAAGGTACTATGTCTAAGTTTTCTAAGATCATTCTGGTCGCATTACATCTCAATATGAACCCGATATTAGAAGTTAGGTTTAACATTATTCTTACATCATATAAGATTCATGAAAGTTTTTGAACATTTTACAGAATTAGGTATGTTCTCTTATCACTGCAAATCGATTAAAATATTAGTTTTTTTGTTATTTTATAAATGATCATAGTGACAAAGATCTTATCTGGATATTGTCTTAATGAATGAAACAATGCATATATTCAAATGGTCAAGTTGGTAATTTTGTGGGATATTTAAATTTATAATTGTAAAATATAGTATGAAATTGTAAAATAGAGTCAATTTAAGTAAAATTTTGTGAAAAGGATATACTACAGTAGTATATGGAGATATATGAACTGGTAGTAATGTTTATATCTCAAAATAATTTTAAAGGATGAAAATATACATCACATTAACTTTTATCTTATGAATATTGTTGATTGTTAAAATAGATCGCTAATACTTACCTAATTATAATTGATTATATGACAGATGACAAGCGAGCTTCAATCTTTGATGAGACTGAGATAATGGATGATGATGCATCTGGGCACGGTAATGGAAATACTGAGAGAGCTCTCCAGATTGTGAAGCAGCCTCTGAGCTCAAGACGTAAGGGAAAGTATAATTAATTATACAACTATTAATTAGAGTGCAATACTTAATCAATGGTATTGAGTAGGCAGATGAGATGTACGTGACAATTCAAAGAATAAGGGAAGGACATCGATGTGGAAAAGGACCCTTTTAAAGGAGATGACAAGTTATGAAGTAAGCTTATATATTGAATGTGAACTTATTAAAATAAACACTATGCAAAAGATGAGTGTATATATTGATGAAGTTGGAAATTATGTTTATACTTGGTATGTTAACGTTTTGAAATTAAGTTGTAAATTGATGTAAATGCGACAAGTATATTTATGTCTAATCATGAAATTTATATGGTAATGATTATAAGCAAGGGATATGTACAACATTGGTGCTACGTGGAGTACTTTGCAGTTTACAGATAACCATCGACCAACAAACAAACAACAAGCATTATTATCAAAGACGACCTTTAGTAAGCTCATAGAATTGGTTACATTGATATACAACGAAAGAACTTTCAATGGTTGGTTGACCAATTTTCGGGAGGGAGAAACTTCAGGTTCAAAAATAAGGTCATGAGCTGTACCGATGAAGAAGTTGGAGCGATATTAGGCATACCCAGCTCTGTCATTGTGGTATCGGTTAGGGATAGGCATTTGCAATGGAGAGCATTCATTTCAAGTGAAATATTCGATACGAGAATGATTTTTAGTAAAAAAATGAGTTAGCATGCTAGAGGATTTCTACGAAAAGAATGATAACTCGATGTCAATTTGATGGGAACACGACCCACCGGTATCGTCTCCTCTCGGATACCGGATGTTGAGGATACGGACCTCTCTGGATACAGAAGCGGATACACAAACAACCACCACCACCACGGAAGTACGTGAAAGAAAGAACATCAGATATAACGGTAGTCGGTCACCTTTCACGACCACCGAAGAAGAAAGATCACTATAAGAAGACGAGTACAACTCTCTCTGTTCTCTCACTCTCTTATCTCTCTCTCCTCTCTCTTCCCTTGTGGTATTCCCTCTTGCTGTGGTGTAGAGGCAATGCCTCCACCCACTCATTATATAGCCCAAATACAACCCCATAGTCATATTCTCAATAGGACTATAAATAGAATACAATTCAATAACTATTAGGATCAGGAGTCCAATCCCATTACGATTCCTAATTCAAATTTGACTCTAATCCTAATACTCTCCCCCTTGTGTTGAATTCCATCACGATCTCTTCATCGTCTTGAGTCTGCACTGGGCCATCCTCATCATCTGTAGGTCTCGTTAGCAGGATCTCACCAATTCTAAGTGAAACACCCGTCAATGGGCACCCTTAGTGTGCCCCCTCTCGAGCACTCGCACAACTCAGCATTGTGCCTCATGACACGACACCACAAATCTCTCATGACTAGAGATTGAGCTGACATCCTCTGGTAAAGCGAATCGTACTCGCTTTTCCTTGTTGCACATTTTTGCAGCAGAGATGTTGATAACTTGCTGCTCTTTCATCGTACTGCTCGTCTTGGGAATAACTGGAGCTCCATCACCTGTCACGACCCTTCCCTCGAGCTTATACACTTTGTTCGGAATCCTCGTCCCATGCATCACAACGCGTGCTCCCTTGCTCGCTCTGAGAACTCCTCCTTCAATGGTGAATCGGTGTCCTCGTGACTCGATCGTTCCCAGTGAAATCAGATTTTTCTTGGATGTAGGAATGTGTCTAACACCTATCAGAGTTCGTACTGCTCCATCAAACATACTGAATTGCACTGATCTAATCCCTTTGACGTGATGAACCTCTCCACCTCCTATCTTGACCGTGCCATCATTGCATGCCTGATAAGTACTGGAATGCTCCCTGGATGAGCACACGTGATCTGAACATGTCGAGTCTAGAAGCCATCTTGAATCTGCCTTCATTTCCCTAGAGCACGCTAGCAAGTCTCCCTTGCAGACTGCAGTGGAATCCTTTTGGTCAGATTCAAAATCACCAACCTTCTTCTTTCCTTTCTCCTTCTCACGTCTTGTACAATCAGCTATCTTGTGACCCTCCTTCTCATAATAGAAGCATCTGATCGGGCCTCATGACTTGGATCGACCTCTGAATCCTGTCGCCCTTGATCTTGAGCGTCTACCCTTGGTTGCCAACACATGACCTTCATCATTCGTTGCTTCATACATCGACCTCCGTCGAGACTCATTCGTAAGTAGTGAAACAACTATCTCGTCCGATGTGATGGTTTCCTTGCCATAGAGCAACGTCGTCACAATATGATCGTAGGAAGATGGAAGGGAACTCAACAAGATCAGTGCCTTATCCTCCTCTTTGAATAGAGACTCTCCTTTCGCATTCTTCTCCTCAAGTATGAGCACGTCTGTTAGAATCTTATTAAATTCATCTAAGTGCACTGTGAGCTTTATCCCGTTGGTCATCTTTAGGCCATAGAGCTTCTTCTTCATCAATAGATGATTCGTCAAAGATTTGAACTTGTATCGTCTATCGAGCTTCATCCAAACCTCCACTGGATCCTCTAGGCCGATGACTTCACGAAGAGTATTGTCTGCCATGAACAATTGTATTGTACTGTTCACGAGATCCCTCATCTCCTTCCACTCTTCCTCTTTCATCTTCTCCGGCTTCTTTTCTTTATCCTAAGAGCTTTCACAAGTCCTTCTTGTGTGAGTATGTTCTTCACCTGTTGCTACCATAAGGTGAAGTCATTCTTTCCGTTGAAGGGTTCCAAGGAGAATGATGCACCCCTTGATGTAAATTTCGCCATCGCTTTCTTATCGTACCTCCTTGTATGATCTGAAAAATCAGAGCAGAATCTCCTGATCTGAACCATCCAACTTGTTAGGAGTGCGCAAAAACCCCTATCTGGACTCTTGGATCACTTCAATCAGACTCTGGATGCTCTCGATCTCAACGGTTCACCGTAACCGTTGGATCTTAACTGGCTCTGAAGAAAGCGCACATGTTGCGTCATCTCCTCGATGTCGAATCTCACTATGATCTGCCGTGTTGTATCCCTTGCTGTCGTCGAACCGAGCTCTGATACCAGTTGATGGGAACACGACCCACCGGTATTGTCTCCTTTCGCATACCTGATGTTGGGACAGAAGTACGTGAAAGAAAGAACACCATATATAATGGTGGTCGGTCACCTCTCACGACCACCGGAGAAGATCACTATAAGAAGACGAGTACAACTCTCTCCACTCCCTCTCTCTCTTCTCTCTCTCTTCCCTTGTGGTATTCCCTCTTGCTGTGGTGTAGAGGCAGTGCCTCTACCCCCTCTTTATATATCCCAAATACAATCCCATAGTCATATTCCCAATAGGACTATAAATAGAATACATCTCAATAACTATTAGGATTAGGAGTCCGGTCCCATCAGAATTCATAATCCTAATTTGACTCCAATCCTAACACAATTTACGTGACATGTTTGATACTGTCGATATTTGCCACATTTTTGTTCCCGAACAATTTATACTCATTTCCATGAGATTTGATGCACTATGTAGACTTCAACTTGTCGGGTGGAGTGTTTAACCCAAAAAGTCAAGCGGTCGTATTGACTCACAAGGCGAGTCAACAGTCGATGCGGTGACCGCTCGAAAATCCGGATTAAAACAACAATTAACCCACAACAAGTAAATCAAACAATGAAAGTAAATGTGCGGAGTTAAAATTTATTATAACTCTACAACAAAGATGTGTATAGTGAAAGTATGTGTAGAGGTCGAACACAGGGAGCAGACAGGTAGAACGGGGCACAAGTGCACAAAACTGTGTGTGAAAGTGATCAAGTGTCTATTAATGCTATTTTTTTTGTGGGTTTTTAATTTTATATTTTTTTATTTAATTTTAAATTTTATATTTTTGTATTTTGGTTTTTGATTTACTGATTTTATATTTTCTTTTTTATATTTTATTTATTTTTTTTAATTTCTTTTTCAATAATGGAATATAAAAGCAATGTAGTAAAAGGCAAGCTAGAGGATTTATAAAAATAGATAAAAATACTCAAAAATAAGCAAATAAAGTCTTTTTGGTCTTTATATACTTTTTTACTGTTTTTGTGATTTTTGGGTAATTTTTAGAATGTTTTTGGTATTTTTAATTAGCAAAATGAAGAAAACAGTGAAGAAAATACAAGGCTGAAGCTAAAATGGAGAAACAAAATAGCAAACAGTAACAAAAAATTCTCCAAATTAATTTTCACTAAAAGATAATAAAACAAAGAAAATTTAGGAAAAGAAAACACTATTTTTGGATTTTTTATGAATTTTATAAATTTTTATGAAGGTTTTTAGAGTTTTGCAATTTTTAGGAGTTTGGTTTTGTATTTTTTAATGATTTTTGGTCTGAAATTAAAACACACTAAAAGGAACAAAATATATTTTTTTGGGAATTTTCTGGAGTGTTTTTATATTTTTTAGGGATTTTATGATGCAAACAGTGCTGAAAATAGATGTTTTTGAATTTTTTAAAATAATAAAATGCAATAAAAATGGAAAATAAAAACATAGCGTGGAAATATGATGCAACATGAGCTTAAGTCCAAAATTTGAGAAAATTTGGAGTTAGAATGATGCTTCAAATAAATGGACAAACAAGCACGAATTAAAGAGGCTGGCAGGGGTATATTTGCAATTAAACAAAGGCCCAGGGGTCAAAACGAAATTTCCGAACTAAATGCAATATTTTCTGGAATAAACTCAAATGCCAAAAGCCGCAAGGGCTACCTCGCAAAATACCCAAGGCGCGCGTGCTAAGCACGTGCGCCTGGGAGGGGATAAATAGAATAATCGAACTTCAAAGGGCTGATTTGCAAAATTCCCTTAAAACTATAACTGCAATCAAATGTTTATAGACTGAAGTTGAATATGCATTCACACCAGGGTTACTCCGCAAAATTGCCAATCACGTGTGCGTCAGCACGTGACTGACAGGGGCCAAAATGGAGTATTAAAAATACGAAGGGGTTGCTCCACAAATTTCACAGAAGTTCAAAGCAATAGCCTAAAGATTTAAAACTACGTATTAAATACCAAAAGTGGGCGGGTGTTCTTGCAAAATCCCCACCCTCAACGGATCCAGCTGCCGGTGCAAGTTCACTTAAGACACGTGTCAAGGATCTGGCGGCTCGTACCCCTTCAGCTTGTGACGGTTAAGATTAGATCCCGTTGTAGATCAGACGGTCGGTGCTCACGAGGATCTAACGGCACTGCATCATCTTGGAAGAACAGTAGCTATCCGACGGCCGTGGGCGGAACTGGAAGAACACAAAGGAGGAACTCGGCCGAGCCGAGTTCTGTTCACACGCAGGGGTCTCCTCCAGCCACTGAAACCACGGCCGAAGGTCGAGGTTACCTCCAGCTGCTCCTCCCCGACGCCCAGGTGGCTCAGACCGGTCGGACGGCCGATAGACGGCCCTCGGTTGCTCGCTGCTGCTCCAGCCGACCTGGGGGTCGTTCTTGGCGTGAATCGAGGCCCAGACGCCTCCTTCAGGTCCTGCGAAAGAGAACAATAGCGCAGCAGTACAAACGCGCAAAGTACCTGGCTTTTATTGGCGGAAAACGACGGCGTGGAGTGGTGGAGATAGTGACCGGAGCTCGAGGCTCCGGCAAGGTGTTTGATGCGAAATTAAGGGCTACAAATTCGATGAATCGAACAGCTGAAAGCTTGTATCTAAAACTATGACTATCTGCTATTAAACTACAAAGAAAACAACGGAAAAGATGACCTCGAGGGCTGTGAAGCCCAAGGTGGAACCTCACGGCCACTTGGCCGGAGATGGTGGTGGAGCGCCGCCTCGGCCGCTCAACCTCGCCTCTAGGCGGCTGGAGGACCTCCTGTCACCAGGCCCAATCCGGAGCACGCCCAAGAGATCAAGCTAGAGGGTCAAAGAGGGTTCAAAGGTGAAAAGGGGGGTTTTGGGTTGGTTTTGAAACTTGGCCGAGGAGCGATCTTCGAGGAGGCGTCACGGGTGTTCCTTCGATCCAATCCCCGAGATGATGCATGGGCGAGCTAGGTGGATCAGAGGTCAACAACTTTGCAGAAGGAACCGAGGCCAATCGGTGAAAGGTTTGGCCTGGAAAAATCCGCAAAGTCCAAGAAAAATGCAGTTCTGACATGTACAGACCTTGGTCAGAGAGCTGACCAAGGTCAACCAAGGGCTGAAGCTGGTTGGTCCACGTGGACCAACCAGAAAAACCTTGGAAAAAATGTTTTATTAATTCGTTTTAAAATAGAAAATGAATTAATTAAATCTTGGTTATAAAATAAAAAATGTTTAAAAATTTATAAATTATTTTATTATGATTTTTATTTATTTTTATGAGTTATATTTTTACAAGTTTGCATTTATACCCCTATAGGTATCTATATCTATGTATTTGAGTATTTTATTTTTATTTGTGTATCTTTAATTTTATTATTTTTATTTAGTATTTTATAAAGTTATAAAATACTTTTATGTACATAAATATATTTTTATTTTATTTTATTGATATATTTTGTACATTTAATAAAATACAAGTATGTTTTATATTGGTATAAGTGTATGTATAATACCTATGTATCAAATATATACAAGTATTTTTATTTGAGTTTTAATGATGTTTTTATTCTGATTTTAATATACATAATTATTACAAGTATTATTTACAACATTATAAAAATATAAAATTATAAAAATAATAAATAAATAATAAATTGAATATTTTAATATGTACAAGTATACAATGTGGGTCCAAAAGTCAACTTTTAAACCGTAGCTCTGCCAAATGCGAAACCACCACCATTAATTAGCTTATTTTCTTCTATATACAATTAAAGGTGAGTACGCTGCATTTGGAGTTTTTATTTGTGAGATACGGGTCTGGGAAGTTGGCATTCTGGATTTTTATTCAGACCATAACTTTTTATCTGTGTATTATTTTTGAGTGAAATAAATTTTGTATTTTTCTTTATTAAATTATCTACAACTTTCATGTACAAAGTTTCTTTATTTGATGAATAAAAAGTGGAACCAAAAATAGGTCCCAAAATGAATAAAGAATGAATATAATGTATAGGTATTTACACTGTATTTTGGCCCTTATCTCCCCCTACTTTATTCCTTGTCGACCTATTCATCAAGATGCCTAGGTCTCGGGGGTTTTGGGTCATAAAATATTTACAATATTTTATTCTTTTTCTTTTCTTTATCTATTCTATAATTTTGGCCTTAATTACAGTAATTTACACACTGTTGAGATGCATATGCATGAATGCTAAGATGCTTGATTTAAGGCTATTTACAGGCATTTGCTAGGGTTTTAGGTGCCAAAATGATAGAATAAAGATGATGAAATGTGGATTCATCATCCCCCTATACTTTACCTTTGCTAGTCCCTAGCAAACACTTATGCAATAAGTGCAAAAAGAAACAGAAAGAAAAGAAAAAGAAGAACTTGGATTTTATTTGATTATCAAACTTGTCTGCAAAATCAAAGTTTGGAGCTTAAGTCGGATCTTTGGAATTTTAGTGTGGGCGGAACCTTATTGAGAACCGAATTTGAAATACAATAGTCCCTGAGAATCCCAAAACTCTGTCCAAGTCTCCTCAATAGCCAGGTCAGAAATACTCCAACTCATACGCAAACTCTTACGACTATGAATCTGACTTGTACAGTGTAAGTGATGGTGGCTCTCCCCAACTAGAATGACAAAGAAACTGACTTCTCCAGTACGACAACCCAGTGATTCCCCAATCCAGCAACTCCATCCTCGAGGAGCGGGGTATTCCCTTCTAAGTTCAAGTGGCAACCAGCTCAAGAGGAGGGGGTGAAGAGAAGAATGGACAGTAGCCAGTGTAGCTACCTATCCTTGGATGCAAGACCAGTGTAGTCAAGTCATCCTGCTGCAGGCTCACATGATATGACTTTGGAACTCAAGCTTGCTTATTGACTTCGTACATACTTTGCAGGCTTTTTATTTTTGTACATGCCTGAACATTTTTTTTTTGAATACTATTCACAGCAGCATTTACATAAGGAGTTTTTCCTCTTGAGCCAGTAGACTATCCCTCTTTTGAAGCTTTATCGCAACCCACAGCCTCCTGTCTTTAGACTTCCTAATCACTGGACGGGTTGGGGTGCACTTCCCTCCCTAGAGGAGGACAAATGTTTCCCACTTGTGTGCGTCTCATACCGGCAAATCCAATCCCCTCACCACTCCAACTGAGTTGAGCCATGTGAAAGGTGCAGGTGTCCAAGTTAGGTCATTATCAACAAGAGTCGTGCGTGTGCTCCGAAATACTCTACTTAGGCAGTCAAGAATCCATTGAACCAAGTCCCGTGATCCTCAAAGAATTAAGTCAACTAGACCTGAAGTACCTCAAACCTGGTTCCTATAAGGTTCCTGTTATTAGGTAAATTATAAGGTCCAATCAAGCTCCAATCTTCGGATTTTACTTAGATTTGTTCAACTATCAAACTCAATCCGAAAAATGCGAATGCTATGCAATGCAATGCAGAAAATATTTTTGTGATGCAATTTTCAAAGATTTTGAACTTTTTATGGATTTTTGAAAAGATGATGATGATGATGCATATGTATTTGTTTTTTTTGTATTTTTCAAAAAGATTTTTCAAATGTTTTTGGATTTTTAGTTTTGCAAATGTTTTTGGGAATTTTTGAAAATAAAAAGTTTTGGCTAAAAACTAAGGTGAAAATATATACACGGGAGTGCTTCTTTATATATACAAGAAGTGGATTCTAAGAATTTACAAGGGTAAGTGGTCAATTTTATACATGTATACATAAGATGGATTTTGATGTGATGTGTATATTCCTCAAACTTATTTGAAAACGATTTTTACACAATTTTTTTGAAAACTATAGTCCAAAATAGTTTTTACAAACATTTTACACACATTATGAAAATCATTTTGCAAAGGCTTTCAAAACCGTATATATAGGTTTTTCAAATATTTTTGCAACCATTTTTCAAACCATTTGCAAATCATTTTTTTCAAACATTTTATTTCACACAAAGAAAAGAAGTTTTACAAAACACACATTTTTACAAAGGTTGAAAACATGAAACAAAATATTTTCAAAATAGTTTTCAATAGATGTTCACAAAGGTTTTCAAACTATTTTTCAAACATTTTGCAAAAAAACATTTTCACCTGATTTATTAAACAGTAAATACAAAAAGAATTTGAGGAATAACCACATCTTTTATTAAGGATTTTAATGAATTTCAAAGAATTATTAGCCATATTATTAGGAAAATACGAAAGTACGAGTTATGGCTAAAGTATATACGTAGTATATACGACCCCCCTATACTTAGCTTGAGCTATGTCCTCATAGATCGGAGAGAAAAGAGAAGACATAACTCGTACTGAGTATAGGCAAGTCTAAAGAATAAAGGAATAAATGAATGAATCAATGAGAAGTTGACCGTCCCCCCTATACTTAGGATCAAATAATCCTAAGTATAGCAGACTGTACACAAAGCAGGGAGGGTCAAGGGTGGGAATGAACAGATCGTACTCGGATTGTCTCCTCCTATACTTAGGGTAAGATATCCCTAAGTATAGACAAGAAGAGGAGACAATGGAGAGGATCGAGATGAATGAGAAAAACTCGGGGTGCACACCCCCCTATACTTAGGACAAAGTACGTCCTAAGTATAGAAGACTGTCTACAAGGGGCGGCACCTTTTCGGTAGATGAAGAAGATAGCAGAGGAAAAGAAGAAAAGAAGAAAAGAAGAAAAGAAATCTGAAGATGGAAAGAGTGATATAGGAGAAGAGATCGGAGGATGTACAGATCACTCCCCCTATACTTAGGGTAAAAGAAGCCCTAAGTATAGGCAACAACAGGAGTGATGACACTGACAAAGAAAGAACACTCAACTCGTCTACCCCTCCTATACGTAGGACAAAGTACGTCCTAAGCAAGGCAAACACGAGACATGGGTAGACGAGCAAAAACGGGAGATAGAGAGGTGAACAAAGGAGAATGTACAACAGAGGTGGATGTACATACGATCAAGAAGGTGGAAAGCAGACCTTCTTGCGAGACCGCTGAGGGATAGATCTGGTGTGGTGTATGTCGACATCGGGGTCCACAGTGGACGGAAGCCGATCAGGGTCGACACGGTGAAGGCCCTCAGTGGAATCAAAACGGAAAGGGACGAACTGATCGATGGAAGCAGTATGGCTCGGTTCTCCCTTAGTGGTCCTATGGTGTGAAGGCACGGACGGGTGGTTGGAAGAAGTACGGCTAGGTCCGGTCTTGGGAGTCTCGCTGATATCAAAGTGAAATGGGACGAACTCATCATCATCGGAAGAAGTGTACTCGGAGTCGTCCTGCGAGGTGTCATCCAGGTCAAAATCAAAAGGCACGAACTCATCGGTGGAAGTAGTCGAACTCTGTTCGTCCTCTATAATCTCAACTGGATCATCTTTTTCATCAAAAGGCCCGAATCTCTGAAGAAAAGCAACCAAATCAAATTCGGCCTTAGTCTCATCAGTATCTTCATGGACAGGAGCGGACTCATCAGTGGAAGTAGTCAAAGCATGTCCGTCCTGTATAGTCTCTAAATCTGCCCTCCGCTCAATGGTGTCAATCGTGTAAATCCCGCGGATGTCATCAACACAACGCCAAGTCCCCGAAGAAGGAACGTCGAGGTCCATGCTTTCCGAGGTTTCCTCAACCGGGAGGAATTCTCGGGTCTCAGTGGAATCCAATAGACAGCAAAATTCTCTGATGGTATCATCAAGGTCATGGTCCTCAAGGTCAGCCAAGATAGGTGTGGTCACATCAGGTACAGGTCTCTGGTCGACAGTAGGTGCGGTGATCAATGCTTCGCTCTCGTCAGCAGGACGGAAGCGAATCTCTCCTGATCCGTAATCAATAACGACTCTCGCAGAGGCGAGGAATGGTCATCCCAGGATGATTGGAGAGTGCTTCCCTGTGGAGGTCTCCATGGGCAATACGACAAAATCAACGGTGTAGCTCATGCCCTGAATCGAAATGACGACGTTTTCAAGGATACCCTTCGGCCTCTTTATTGATCCATCAGCAAACTGTACGATCATCCTGGTCTTCTTGAGAGGCCCTAAGTGAAGAGACTGTACCAACGAGAAGGGTAATATGCTAATCGAAGCACCGCCGTCTAGGAGAGTGTGATCACATGTGTGGTCAGAGATTGTGCAGCTAATGAAAGGTGTGGCAGTGTTCCTCTTCCGAGGAATGGGACGGTGTGTGATGGCGTGGGCAGTGGCCATGGTCAAGATGTGACGCTCAGATCTGCTCCTCCGCTTTCTCTTCTTGGGAAGAGGAGCAGATAAATCGGTCATGGCCTGCTGAAGTGGGGCACGGATAATCTCATGTATGGTGGCCACCACTTCGGGTTCAGTCAGTATTTTTTTGAATTTTTGGACTTCCTCCATACAAGGAGGGAGTCGGAATCATCATATACACGAGGCATGCCAAGAGCAGTCTGTACAACGGCATCTTCGGGGTCAAAGGTGGGACCGGGTATGAATGTATGTGTGGTCAAAAAGTCTGGCAAGTGGGCGCTCTCCTCACAGTCCGACTCGATCGTGTGTCTCCCGAAATCTTTTTGGGTTTTTAAATTTTTCTCATTTTTTTGTATTTTGGGCGATTGCAAGCTCTCATGGAAATCCTCGAATGAACCCATATCATCAAATGGTGGAATATCATGGTCGCTCTTATTGGTACTAGTGAGGTGGTCAATCCTCTGTCTCATATGATCCATCATCTGGGTCAAGTGCTCAAGGGTGGACTCCATGAAAGGTGACTCCATCAGCTCAGTCTCGGGTGGATGTGAAGGTGGAGGCGGATAATACACAGGTGGAGATAGAGGTGGGTGTGGGTAGAAATCCGATTCCTGATACTGTGGCTGAGGCGGATATGTACAAAAATCAGAAAAAGTAGGAGGAGGATCCTCCTGATAAAAGGGAGGTGGACCGGCTGGAGCGAGCAAGGGGTCCGCAAAGTCCGGATAGAAAATGCTCCAGGGGTCCATCTCGAAAACCAAAAGGAAGTGATTCGGGGGAGCACGAAGGTCAAGTCAAAAGAGTGAAGAAAAAGGCGCAAATGCGCAGAGATGATCTAGGACACACAAAAACAATCACAGACAAATTTAAACAAGACAAACCCTCAATTCACCTACTCAACTCGGTAGAGACCACAAATGCGGTCTTTTTATCTTATCTGTTTTAGAGTTAGGTGAGAAGTCCACAAGTTGCACAAACACTTAGGGGCTCAATGGGATTTGGGCACTAATCCTTAGTGTATGCGCGAGCAATGTAAAATGAAGACAATGAGAGGATTACTCGCCCCAATACAAGATGTTTCTTTTTGATCGGTTTTAGGGTCAAGTAAAATTAACAGTCCCAATTTTATTGATTATCACTTTTTTGGATTTTTAATAAGAAATGCACGCGCCTAACGAAGATTCAATTCCTTTATGATCCTAGGTTGGCAAAATCAGAGGTAGAGAGGCGGAAAAGCAATGCAAGCGGCAATCGATGATGAATGCTAAAGAGAAATGCTCACCTTGCCTCCAGCACTCTACATGCAAGGATGCTCAGCAGAATTGAAACCTATCTATATGCAAATGCAAAGCCGATGAAATCGCCCTAAGTTTCAGAAATTGCTATTAGCGGGAAGAACCACAAGTTAACCACCAGTCCTCAACCCTAGAGTCCGGTCTAGGCTCATCCCTCCTCTGCTCAACAAATTGAGGGTAGGAGAAAGCGCTTTGCGGGGAGAGCTCGCGGCGCGACGGATTGAAGATGATGAATCAACTGTTTAAATTTGACTAAGTCCAAACGATACGCCACACTATTAGTAGGTGTTTGGACTTAGTCTATCGCAAGCAATCCTAAAAGCTAAGGGCTCAATCACACAAAAGAGAAATAAAAAAATCGAAAAAACAAAATAAAATAGAAGAATGCGAGAAAACCGTGAAAACCGCGGTGAGCCCCCAGGTGAACAGACACCTGGAAGTTAGGCTCAAGAGTCCAAGTCCGGGGGTACCTGTATTATTACAAATAATAGTCTCTCTCTCACTACAAATTACAAAAATAAATGCAAGGAAATAAATGAAACAACTAAGGTGGAGCTAGGTCTACAAAAATCTCTCCTCGTCTCCTCGGTGCTCGGCTGGCAGATACCGACTTCATGTGGGTGCGTAGGCGCCTAGGGTGGAGCGCCTCCCTCGATCCGCGGTTCCTCGCACAAAGTCAACAAGAGAGGGGGTTAGACAGCTCAACAGATATATCAAAAATAAAGAAAATAAAATAGCGAAAAATAAAAACCGTAAAATAGACAATAAATCACAAACACAAACAAGACCCGAACTACGCGCTGTTGCTCCCCGGCAACGGCGCCATTTGTTTAACCCAAAAAGTCAAGCGGTCGTATTGACTCACAAGGCGAGTCAACAGTCGATGCGGTGACCGCTCGAAAATCCGGATTAAAACAACAATTTAACCCACAACAAGTAAATCAAACAATGAAAGTAAATGTGCGGAGTTAAAATTTATTATAACTCTACAACAAAGATGTGTATAGTGCAAGTATGTGTAGAGGTCGAACACAGGGAGCAGACAGGTAGAACGGGGCACAAGTGCACAAAACTGTGTGTGAAAGTGATCAAGTGTCTATTAATGCTATTTTTTTTGTGGGTTTTTAATTTTATATTTTTTTATTTAATTTTAAATTTTATATTTTTGTATTTTGGTTTTTGATTTACTGATTTTATATTTTCTTTTTTATATTTTATATATATTTTTTAATTTCTTTTTCAATAATGGAATATAAAAGCAATGTAGTAAAAGGCAAGCTAGAGGATTTATAAAAATAGATAAAAATACTCAAAAATAAGTAAATAAAGTCTTTTTGGTCTTTATATACTTTTTACTGTTTTTGTGATTTTTGGGTAATTTTTAGAATGTTTTTGGTATTTTTAATTAGCAAAATGAAGAAAACAGTGAAGAAAATACAAGGCTGAAGCTAAAATGGAGAAACAAAATAGCAAACAGTAACAAAAATTCTCCAAATTAATTTTCACTAAAAGATAATAAAACAAAGAAAATTTAGGAAAAGAAAACACTATTTTTTGGATTTTTTATGAATTTTATAAATTTTTATGAAGGTTTTTAGAGTTTTGCAATTTTTAGGAGTTTGGTTTTGTATTTTTTAATGATTTTTGGTCTGAAATTAAAACACACTAAAAGGAACAAAATATATTTTTTGGGAATTTTCTGGAGTGTTTTTATATTTTTTAGGGATTTTATGATGCAAACAGTGCTGAAAATAGATGTTTTTGAATTTTTTAAAAATAATAAAATGCAATAAAAATGGAAAATAAAAACATAGCGTGGAAATATGATGCAACAGGAGCTTAAGTCCAAAATTTGAGAAAATTTGGCGTTAGAATGATGCTTCAAATAAATGGACAAACAAGCACGAATTAAAGAGGCTGGCAGGGGTATATTTGCAATTAAACAAAGGCCCAGGGGTCAAAACGAAATTTCCGAACTAAATGCAATATTTTCTGGAATAAACTCAAATGCCAAAAGCCGCAAGGGCTACCTCGCAAAATACCCAAGGCGCGCGTGCTAAGCACGTGCGCCTGGGAGGGGATAAATAGAATAATCGAACTTCAAAGGGCTGATTTGCAAAATTCCCTTAAAACTATAACTGCAATCAAATGTTTATAGACTGAAGTTGAATATGCATTCACACCAGGGTTACTCCGCAAAATTGCCAATCACGTGTGCGTCAGCACGTGACTGACAGGGGCCAAAATGGAGTATTAAAAATACGAAGGGGTTGCTCCACAAATTTCACAGAAGTTCAAAGCAATAGCCTAAAGATTTAAAACTACGTATTAAATACCAAAAGTGGGCGGGTGTTCTTGCAAAATCCCCACCCTCAACGGATCCAGCTGCCGGTGCAAGTTCACTTAAGACACGTGTCAAGGATCTGGCGGCTCGTACCCCTTCAGCTTGTGACGGTTAAGATTAGATCCCGTTGTAGATCAGACGGTCGGTGCTCACGAGGATCTAACGGCACTGCATCATCTTGGAAGAACAGTAGCTATCCGACGGCCGTGGGCGGAACTGGAAGAACACAAAGGAGGAACTCGGCCGAGCCGAGTTCTGTTCACACGCAGGGGTCTCCTCCAGCCACTGAAACCACGGCCGAAGGTCGAGGTTACCTCCAGCTGCTCCTCCCCGACGCCCAGGTGGCTCAGACCGGTCGGACGGCCGATAGACGGCCCTCGGTTGCTCGCTGCTGCTCCAGCCGACCTGGGGGTCGTTCTTGGCGTGAATCGAGGCCCAAACGCCTCCTTCAGGTCCTGCGAAAGAGAACAATAGCGCAGCAGTACAAACGCGCAAAGTACCTGGCTTTTATTGGCGGAAAACGACGGCGTGGAGTGGTGGAGATAGTGACCGGAGCTCGAGGCTCCGGCAAGGTGTTTGATGCGAAATTAAGGGCTACAAATTCGATGAATCGAACAGCTGAAAGCTTGTATCTAAAACTATGACTATCTGCTATTAAACTACAAAGAAAACAACGGAAAAGATGACCTCGAGGGCTGCGAAGCCCAAGGTGCAACCTCACGGCCACTTGGCCGGAGATGGTGGTGGAGCGCCGCCTCGGCCGCTCAACCTCGCCTCTAGGCGGCTGGAGGACCTCCTGTCACCAGGCCCAATCCGGAGCACGCCCAAGAGATCAAGCTAGAGGGTCAAAGAGGGTTCAAAGGTGAAAAGGGGGGTTTTGGGTTGGTTTTGAAACTTGGCCGAGGAGCGATCTTCGAGGAGGCGTCACGGGTGTTCCTTCGATCCAATCCCCGAGATGATGCATGGGCGAGCTAGGTGGATCAGAGGTCAACAACTTTGCAGAAGGAACCGAGGCCAATCGGTGAAAGGTTTGGCCTGGAAAAATCCGCAAAGTCCAAGAAAAATGCAGTTCTGACATGTACAGACCTTGGTCAGAGAGCTGACCAAGGTCAACCAAGGGCTGAAGCTGGTTGGTCCACGTGGACCAACCAGAAAAACCTTGGAAAAAATGTTTTATTAATTCGTTTTAAAATAGAAAATGAATTAATTAAATCTTGGTTATAAAATAAAAAATGTTTAAAAATTTATAAATTATTTTATTATGATTTTTATTTATTTTTATGAGTTATATTTTTACAAGTTTGCATTTATACCCCTATAGGTATCTATATCTATGTATTTGAGTATTTTATTTTTATTTGTGTATCTTTAATTTTATTATTTTTATTTAGTATTTTATAAAGTTATAAAATACTTTTATGTACATAAATATATTTTTATTTTATTTTATTGATATATTTTGTACATTTAATAAAATACAAGTATGTTTTATATTGGTATAAGTGTATGTATAATACCTATGTATCAAATATATACAAGTATTTTTATTTGAGTTTTAATGATGTTTTTATTCTGATTTTAATATACATAATTATTACAAGTATTATTTACAACATTATAAAAATATAAAATTATAAAAATAATAAATAAATAATAAATTGAATATTTTAATATGTACAAGTATACAATGTGGGTCCAAAAGTCAACTTTTAAACCGTAGCTCCGCCAAATGCGAAACCACCACCATTAATTAGCTTATTTTCTTATATATACAATTAAAGGTGAGTACGCTGCATTTGGAGTTTTTATTTGTGAGATACGGGTCTGGGAAGTTGGCATTCTGGATTTTTATTCAGACCATAACTTTTTATCTGTGTATTATTTTTGAGTGAAATAAATTTTGTATTTTTCTTTATTAAATTATCTACAACGTTCATGTACAAAGTTTCTTTATTTGATGAATAAAAAGTGGAACCAAAAATAGGTCCCAAAATGAATAAAGAATGAATATAATGTATAGGTATTTACACTGTATTTTGGCCTTATCTCCCCCTACTTTATTCCTTGTCGACCTATTCATCAAGATGCCTAGGTCTCGGGGGTTTTGGGTCATAAAATATTTACAATATTTTATTCTTTTTCTTTTCTTTATCTATTCTATAATTTTGGTCTTAATTACAGTAATTTACACACTGTTGAGATGCATATGCATGAATGCTAAGATGCTTGATTTAAGGCTATTTACAGGCATTTGCTAGGGTTTTAGGTGCCAAAATGATAGAATAAAGATGATGAAATGTGGATTCATCATGTAGTGGTGAGGGTGATTTTTTTCGACATGGATGATGTTGTAGCAGAGTACAAAAAAGAAGGGATGGAGCAGCAAGGGTAACACTCGGGTATCTCATCGGTTGTGATGTATGTTTGAATATGAGTGTTATTTTGATATAAAATCATGAAATTATAAATATAAAATAATCATATCTTAATGCATAAATGAGTTAGTAAGTTTGGATGATGGAGTATTGCTGTCGGGTTCTTGTTGTAAGCAGAGATTATTGATAAATTGAAAGAAATTATAAAGGAAATGAGGGAAACTAGAGGAGGCAATAATGACGAAGCGGGGAGAATCTGAATTATTAAAAGAAATTGACAGGTTGAGAATGAAAAATAAAGAACCGAATGTAAAGATTCAAAGACTAGAAGCCAAGCAGAAAGGTACCCGAGATACATATGAGTTGCATGAACAAGTAGTTATAAGAGAACAATCTGCAGATAATGGAGATCAAACTGCAATGGTTGGATGCATAGATGAGACATGCATTGCTGTAAAAGAGGAAAAGAAGGAGAATAAGATAGAAGAAAATGATACTGACATTGACGAGAATCTTGAGAAGTTAATCTCAGAAATCCGTGATGCACAATCTGTGGAGAAAGTTGATACTGAAAATAAGCAAACACCAGAAAATGACAGTGGAGTACCAACTTTTGATTTTTGGATTGAAGGGCATACATCTGCAAATATTGTGCCAATTATAACAACCCCAATAAAGAAAAAAAGAAACCCCATTGTACATAAAAGCTCAATAATACAAAGACTGAAAGAACAGAGAGAGGCCAAAAAAACATTGGAGGAATCTATAAAAATATACAATCAAGAGATGCCAACGTTAGAAAGAAAGGGAAAGATGATCTCGAAAAAAAATAAAGAGTTGGAGATTCAACAAATGAGGTATGCATGGCAATTACATGTGTAGCTGTTTGAAAGATATTATGTTTACAATATATTTTTACATGAAACAAAATTTGTTTACGAACGATATTAGCATTTTACAAATTTATGTATGGAATTTACATTTAGTTTTGTTATTTTACAATATGTGTATGTAATATACCAATGGTTTTTCTTTTACTTACCGTAAAAATGAAACAAAAAGTTTTTAAATGGATGCAAATTAAACATTTAAATAATATAAATTCAAAAAAGAATTGGAACTAAAAATACATTTATCAAGCAAAATCTGATAAATTTTATGTTACTTTTTAAATACTCACTACCTATGCGAATCCACCTACGGATTTTATTGGATACGAGGAAGTATCATACAATCATAAAAGGATGTTTCAGTAATTTCCGTGAGATCCAACGTACAAGTATGATTTCTGAAAATATTTTAACATTGAATGGAAAATATGTTTGTTTTTAGCACAAATATGATGAAAACACACATTAAACATATTGAATGCAACATACTTGTCACCGGGGAAGAGCCACCACAAGGGACGAGAAATACACAACTTCTTGTACGAAAGAACGATAGAAGATTCAATAAGTATCAACTAAAATATATACAAAATTTGAAACTTTTTAGCAATTGATTGTATACTTGTTCAATTATAGATACTAGACATGTTCATGGACGTGTTATGCTATCGATACTGCAACAAAGATGATCATGCGCCATTTGTATGTACTCCAATTTACCGAATGATGAGTTATTAAGAACACTAGTTATATTTTTTTGAATAATTATGATTGTACGATTGAATTTGAGCTCATTCATGTTATCTTTCAGCAATATTGGGTAAATTTAGTGGTCAATGGAACCGAACAGGACTTTGACAAACTCAAAGAACTCTATAAGAAGAAGTAGATATAGTTCAGCTGGAGAAAGTGCTCACTATAATACATACTAGAAACCACTTGCACTTTCTTGTTACTGATTTTAGACCAAAGAATTTCTATTCGTACAATTCTATGAAAGGCACACGTTTCCATAAGAGGGATGTCTTTAAATGGTTAAGGATTCTTGCAATAGTAAATTTACCAACTAATTAATTCGACACATGATAGTGACATCATTTTATTTATTTTTCGTGCATGGGTAGATTTCAGAGTATAGATAGCATGGTGGAGGAGTGCCTATCAGGATGAGAAATAATGTACGTGTCAGATTGTCCATAACAATCGCACAAAGTTTGGACTATGGTGTTTTTGTAATGAAAATGATGGAGTACATATGCGAAGAAAGAGCATTGGATTTCAAATACGATGACATTGATAGATTCAGAGCAGATATGATAACTACTTTGTTGATATGTGAATGTGTTGAAAACTCCTCAACACAGTGAACGATTGTTACATAGACAATGAACAGATATTTGCTTTTTGTAATTAATAGATACTTGAATTTATTTGTGAATTGTTTGTCTGAAAGGTTCTGTACTAATTAAATGTGCAACAAGCTTGGTACATCTCAAATATTAGAATGGCAATTAATTTTGAAATATATGTTTGGCTACTGTTTTGAATGATCCTTAGTTTAGGCATTTAATTTCGAAAGAAATGATTGGTTGTTGTTTTGGATGATGCTCAGCTTAAAAGCGATCATTTTGTAAAAAAAACGTACTTGATATTATTGGCTACAGTTTTGGATGATGCTCAGCTTAAAAATTGATCATTATGTAAAATACATACTTGGTATGCAAAATATACACTGTCAATATGAAATACATGTTCTCATTGTATATGTATAGAAAATGTATTTAATTGAACTGAATGGATCGTAATACTTCGAGGATTACTATATAGAATGAAATGTAACACAATTAATTTAATGTGGAGTTAGAGTATTAATGGAAAATCAACTTCTTTCTTGAAACATTCAAGTACAAATTATTTTGGGTGTATCCGCTTGAAGGGTTTAAAATTGCAATTTAGTAAAAAGGAAAGCTATGAAACGAAGATTAAAACAAACATTGAGAATGATTGAAATAAGGATGTAATTTGTAATTATTGGATGTACCCACGTGAAGGTTAATACTTATTTTTATTGATTTGTATGAATGACAAGACTTCTAATAGTTATTATTTGGAATGAAATATTAACACAAGTATGTATGTAGAGAAATTATATGAAGTCCGAATGATGCCCAGCTTAAATAGCAAAATAGTGAGCTTTGTAAAATTATATATTTGAACAGTAAAAATATAACTTCCAATGTAAAATATCTATTTGTTTTGTAAAAAGGCTGAGAATGCTTTTAATTTAATTGAATGAATAAAAAAACTTCGAGAGGTTACTATTTGGAATGAAATGTAACACAATTATTTTTATTGTGGAGTTAGAGTATTAACGAAAATTAACTTCTTTCTTCAACATTTAAGGACAAATAATTCTGGGTGTATCCACTTGAAGGGTTGAAAACTGCAAGTTAGTAAAAAGGAAAGCTATGAAATAAAGATTGAGCCCAACATTAAGAATGATTGAAATAAGTATTATCAATAAAAATATATAAATAGATATTATTGTTGTAAAATATTCATGAAAAGTGTGAAACACATGTCATTTACTGGGTGTATATACAAGAAGGTTAAGGCTTATTTTTATGAATTGTATGAATCACAAGACTTCTGATAGTTATTATTTGGAATGAAATGTAATGCACGTATGTGGGTCGATAAATTATATGAAATCTGAATGATGCGAAGCTTAACAATAAAATAGTTATCGTTTTTATAAAATATGCACTAGAACGCTAAAAATATAAACTATCAATGTAAAATTTCTGTTTTTTTGTAAAAGGTTTGGAAATGCTTTTAACTAAATTGAATGGATCAAAATACTTTGAGAGAATGCTATTTGGAATGAAATGTAACCCAATTATTTAATGGCGAGTTGGAATATTAGAGAAAATTAACTTATTTCTTGCAACATTCAAGTGCAAATCATTATGGGTATATCCACATGAAGGATTGAAAACAACAAGATAGTAAAAAAGAAAGCTATGGAATGAAGATTGAACCCAAGATTAGTCTACGAGAAAAAGATGGTAAAAATTAATACATATTAGAAGACACTGACGAGTACTGAAAAAAGTAAGCCGTGTATTTATAACAATCCAGTGCGAACGTTTACCAATTAAACATTAAAAATTACATCTGAGCTGACTAACCCTGAACACAATTAAGAACTAACTAGATAAGTTAATGTTTTTTAAAAAAGAATCTAGATATGTTGAAGCACATTCCAATGTCAATTGAAAATCTCCCAGAGGATATAATTTTACAACAATGAAAAAATGTATGCGATTAATATATAAATGATAAGCGAAAACACACGTGACAAATGTGTAATAAGAAAATACATATGCCCAAGAATATTTGCATATTCACCTGAATGAGACTGAATGGAAATTATGAATGTTATGAATAGAAATGCAAATAAATAGAATAAGAATTTTATAATTTATTTGAAAAATATAAAACCTTGTGATATGGATAACATTTGAGAAAAATTAAATGACTAAGTTGTATAAACATGCAAACATGATACCTGAAATGTGAATACAACGAACGTTGCAGTATAGATTTTTAATGCAAAGAATTATGGTGTACTAATATCAGTTGATACTTCACTGGATATAAATTACATGATTAGAATTAAAATTCATTAAATTAAGCAAGCTGTAATAAAGAAACTTACCCATCCGATGGAGATTTATTAAGAGGACAATCCCTGAATTCATGTCCAATGTTGAACTTGAGGCACTATTTGCAATGTCTCCCTCTTTTTCCCTTATCACAACTTCAGATTTTAGACGATTCCCCCACGTCCTTATGTCTTCCTCCTCGTCCACTATCCTTATTCTTGTAATGTTTAATTCCATGACAAAGGGATGTGAAATGATATCTGGACTAATAACTGAATCGTCGCGGTATGTATTTGAAATTCTTTTGTTACTTATCATTTGATCAATATTGGGCACAAATCACTGAGCTTGTCCTTCGCATATGACAAAATATCATCCTCTTCATCAACTGATGCTGCAATGATATGAGAACAGAATTGGTTAAGCTGGTCTGTCCTATCTTGCTAAGGATTCTGTCCATACACATAATAATTCCTACATTTTTTAATGTTCCAGGTCCACCTCTTAAGATGTATTTAGAACTCAATAGTTCTACATTTTGAATTTTTAGAACTGCAAGAATGCACCTAGATGGATAGCCAGCAAATTGCATGTTCCCGCATTCACAAGATATGAAGTTGTTCTACCGTGAAAATGAAATTCATAACTCCTCATCAGCTTTCCCAATATATGATACACAAAATTGACTACAATCCAAAGAATGGGACTTAGTATGGATATTCAAATCCTTCACTTCATGGAGTTCACCTTGAAACAAGTAAAACATATTCTTTGTGTAAACACG
This sequence comes from Ottelia alismoides, assembly GCA_037367405.1. Classification (NCBI taxonomy): domain Eukaryota; kingdom Viridiplantae; phylum Streptophyta; class Magnoliopsida; order Alismatales; family Hydrocharitaceae; genus Ottelia; species Ottelia alismoides. The sequence continues at coordinate 726,757 of JAZKJV010000027.1, forward strand.
AACCATATGATCTCCTATCTTCCACTTGAAACTAGTTTTGAGGGTATAAACTTCATTACCATTGTCCATGTCATTCTCTCTTTCCTTACGTCTTTGAACAACATTTTGAAATCTACAAACAAATTCCAAGAAAGAATTCTGTTTAGTTATGTGATATTGTAAGAATGCATTCATGCTTTCATTCCTCTGTGTACTTCACTGTCCAGTACAAAAATAGTTCTTAAGATATAAGATGATCCACATATGTCTAATATTGTATTTTTCATTCAACCAGGCATTGGATGCAAGATCGTATTGAGCAATGGCAATGCACCAACATTCCTCGAATTCCTTGATGGTAATACTTGATGAATCCTCATTCATCACTCTTTATTCTTTTATTTTAGTTACAAAACCCTTGCAAAACATCATGTAGATATGTGTAAATAGAATAAATTATCAAAATGCATGCATTGTGTAAATAGCAATAATTAGCATGTTTTTGTGCATAAATAAAAGAATAAAGAAATAAAAGAAAAAGAGGGAAATATTTATAATAAATATTGAGTGACGTAATCCCAAGGGAGGGCTCAGCATGGGCCTGACTGCAAAAGAAACCAAGTAGAGAGAGATAGGGTAGCTCAATATAGTGTACATAAATCTGTATATAAATAATATTATTTTCCTATAAATAAAAATAAAAATATGTTTTTGTTAATTTGTACATAAATATAAAAATTAAATAAAATCAGAAAAATAAAAATAAAACATAAAAATAATAAAAATAATTTTCTACCTTGTACATATACCATGTAAATCTGTATATAAAACTATTTATTTAACTTATAAAAATAAATCATAAAAAAAAATAAAAATACCTTTTTATTCCAAATTTTATGTTATAAATAAATAAAATATAAAATTGGAATAATTGTATAAAAATAAATAATTAAAAATAAAAACTTAAAATACATATATGTATATTCATATATAATAATATAATGTAAATACATAAATTATTTTTCAAAAAAGCAAATAAAAATAACTAAAAAATTCTTTAAAAATAAATAAATATTTTTCATTTTGAAAATATTTTGAAATAACATCATTTACTATTTTTTATTTAATTTACAAATATTTATTAAATGGCCGTTCCTGATTGGTCCACGGGGAATGTTGACCTCCGGCCAACTTCCCCCCTGGACCACTTTCTCCCGCGGATCTTGCACTTGACCCGACTTCTCCTAATTTTCCCCATCTAACCCGTCCTCCATTCGCCTAAACCCCGGGTCCTAATTACACTGGATACATCCGAGACCCTCGCCCGATCATCCTTCTAGGGATCCCAGCTCCGACCATCTCGCCTGATCTCCCTTTTGACGGACCCCTAGCCCTATAAAGGCTTACCTCAGCCGCACTTTTCACGCCATCTTTGGCTCCGCCCTTCCATCCCAGGACCTCCACTCTCGTCCCTAGAGTGACAGCTATCGATAGGAGTGTTGTAGTGAGGAGAATGAGTCCCCAGCCACTGATTCGGCGATCTTCTTTGCCGTGCGCCGCCGCGAGGTGCGCCGAGCCTCGGATCCTGACGAATCCTCGAGGCAAAGACCCCAGGAGCTCTTCCAGCTTCAGCCTAGTCGACCTCAGCCATCAGGTAGCCTCGATACCCTCTAGCTTAGCTTAATTTCCACATACGCCCATTTGCGCCGCCGGCCTTCGCCGACTGATTCCCATCGATCCGTTCATCCATTCGATCATCCAACGCCCGATTCATCTTCACGAGACTCCTACCCACCTTCTTCACCCATTTGTTCAACTTGGTTAGTCGGACCTCCCTCGCCGTCGCCTCGCCGGAGGTCTCCGCTTCGACTCATCGGATCACCATTCCACCCCTAACCAGGTCGAGGCAATTTGCCCTTGACCCAGGAGTTGCTCAGTGCCGTTTTGCAGGTCAAAGGATCCCATCTGGGGGTCTAGTCATTCGAGCACAGGAGCTTTGCCCCTCCGTCGTCGCTGGAGCTCCCCGGAGCTTCTCGGCCTCATCGGAGGAGCCCACCAGCTGCGGACATCTTCAAGCTTCCTTCTGACCATCTCAGCAGCCCAGGAGGAGGTCTCCACTGCGCGTACTGAGCCGGCGAAGTTTTCCGACGAGCTGTTCTTGGAGAATCTCCAGTTGCCGTTCGATCGAGCCTCCCGCTCCAGATCTGATCAAAGCCGTCCATTCACGAGGAGCCTCCACCGTTCGATCCATCTGGGACTCGATCGAGGGTGTTCATCTGCGAGAGGTGTCTGCTACCCTCACCGTCCGATCTACATGTGGCGTCTTCCTCGCCGTCGATTCAGCGAAGGGTTAGCCACACCCTCCCACCATCGGATCCTCCACGTGGCAACCCTTCAGCCGTCAAATCATAATAAAGGGGTAATTTCCCTTAGGCCCTCTTCTGTTTTGATATTTCTAGTTAATCCTATAAATATTAAGTTCAGTTATTTTTATTTCAAAATATTTACATCTTGGACCTCTATGTTTCTGTTATTTGCAATTTAGTCCCTGTGTATGTGAGCCACGTGCATCGACACGTGAGGATTTGGGTTATTTGCAGTTTAAGTCCTGTATTTCCTTGCTGTTATTGATTGAATCTTTTTAAATAGGATTTACACTTATGCCCCTCCGTGTCTGATTCACGTGCCTTGCGCGTGCTTTTGTGGACTTTTTGCATAAGGACCCCTGAGCTTTATTTGCGTGTTATTATTTGGTTCTGGAAATACTTTTCTTTGCATTTAAGTCCCTGACTGCTGTGTGCCTTGTTTTTATTAAATAAAATATCAAATTAAATCCAAATTAGGTGAAATTTGGATACGTGGCTCCTGCCACTGTGTAAAAATTTCCCTAAAATTTTGGGACATTTTTTAGGCTTTTTGATATTTTTAAAACCTCAAAAATAGTGATTTTTGCTACTGTCTGACTTAGAAAATCAAAGAAAAATATAAAAACTATTTTAAAAATTATAAAAAAAATTAGTGATAGTTAGTTTTAGTGTATTTTAGCTTCTATCAATTTTTTGTGCTATTTGGATTTATAAAAACCTTAAAAATTACAAAACCCTAAAAAACTCATTCTAAAAAATTCAATAAAAATCAAAAAATTGCAAACTCTTTTTCTGTGGTTTAGTTTTTACATATATTTTTCATAAAAAATACCTCCAGACTTTTATAGATCAATTTTATATGTTTAATTGATCTTTCAAGTCTGGTTGCACAGTAGCCCATCTTTTTCCTCTTTCTTGATTTTTAGAAAATCGTATAAAAATTAGAAAATTCTGAAAAATTCACCAAAAACACTAAAAAAACATAAAAACGCAAAAATAATTTTGTTTGAATTCTTGGAGCATTTTGTATTGTTTATATAAACTGTTGTATTTGCTTTTTTTACATTTTCTTATAAAATCAAAAACCCAAAAAATATTAAAAATAATTAAAATCCACCAAAAATATTTTCTCCTTTGTTTTTCAATTCTGACTACTTCGTAGGCCATCTCGGCCAACTCGTTGATGAATCTCCATTTCATCACCTTTATTCTATCATTTTGGCCTTAAAAACCCCAGCAAATGCATGAAAATAGCATTAATTTGTGTATAATAGCATTCATTGTTCTTGTATTTATTCTACATTAAATAAGGTTTTTAATGCCAAAATTATAGAATAAAGAGAAAAAAAGAAAAAGGAATAAAATATTGCAAATATTTTATGACCCTAACCCCGAGACCAAGGCCAGCATGGACTTGGTCGACAAGGAATAAAGTAGGGGGAGATAAGGGCCAATAATACAATAAATACCTCATTTATTTATTCATCCATTTATGCATTTTTGACACCTATTTTGTACATAATTATTTATTCATCAAATAAAGAAACTTTGTTCATAAAAGTTGTAGATAATAATGTAAATAAAAATACAAAATTGAGTTTGTGCAAAAATAATATTCAGTGTACATTTTATACACATAATAAAAAGCAAAAATCTCAACTTCACAGACCCATATCTTGCAAATAAAAACTCCAAATCACCCAAACTCACCTTTAATTGTATATAGCATTTCATAAACTATTTTATAAAATTGGTTTCATAATTTTTGGAGTCCATCTGTGGAAGTTAGGTTTTTGGCCCTTCTTGTACATAATACCTGATTAAAATATTCATTTTATTCAATATTCATTATTTTTATAAATTCATATTTTTAGAATCTTGTAAATAATGTATATAATACATGTACATAATAAAAGTAAAAGAAAACCAAAAAAAATTTGTACAATAAAAATAAGTCTATAGAATACATAGACAAAATACCTATGCTACCTAATGTACATATATAAAAGGGATTTTTATTCTTTTATTCTTTATTCATTTATATTTTTATAAATAATGTATATATTATATATAACCTATTAAAAATACAAATCTATAATAAAAAAACAAATAAAATTCATTAAATAAATAAAGAATATATAATATATAGGTAAAATACTTATAAGTATACTTACATACATATATACCTATTTATTTAAATATATAAATAAACTCATAAAAATCAAATAAAAATACATTTATACTCACAAAAATAAGTTATAAATTTATAAAATAAGAAAATACAATAATAAAAGAAAATAAACAAAATAAAAATAAATGTATATAAATATACTTATAAATACCATATTTTAATAAAACCGTAATAAAATAATTCAAAAAAATAAATAAAAATCATAAATAAATACTACATTAATTTATGAACATTTTTTATTTTATAAGTAAATTCTAATTAATTCATTTAATATGTTAAATAAATGGGTCAAGCTCGATCCGATGTGGACCAATCAGGGGCCAGGGAAAGTTGACCTCCGGTCAACTCCCCCTGCGCCTCTGACTGACCCGTCAGAACTATCGCATCCCCGGATTTCATGCCTTTTTCCTGGGTGTCTCTTTCACCCATCGCCCTCGAATCCTTCATGAAAGATCTTCCCTGATCAATGTACATCCTCGCCGTCTACTTAGATCCCTTGTACATAGCCCCGATTCCTCAATAATCGCCGGTCAATGGGGGTCCCTTGGACTGTATATAAATAACTCCTCCCACTTCCTTGGCCGAATTTGGCCATTTTCATCCTCTTCTTTGAGCTTGAATGAGCTCCTGGCGGAGCCCTCGTGACAGGAGGCGCTTCCCAGCACCTCGATTCGGCCCAAGGAGGTGGGAAATTTTGTCGCGGTGGTGCTCCGACGACCACCCTTCTCCCTGGCGGCCCCCAGGTATAAGAGCTGCGCTTTTATCATTTTTAGGTAGTTTTTCATTTATGCATTTCATTCTCGCATTTTATTTCGCATTTAGATCTGTAGTTTAGCGTAATTTAGGCGATTCGTAGTTCGCCGGAGCTCCGCTCCGGCGAGCTTTTCACTGTGCTTCCGACTGTGCCCCGACCACCTTCCACTGCCATTTCATTCCCCTACGCCTTCTCCATATCCCAGCCACCTTGTCCTATCGGATTCGCTTCTGAATCCGCGAATCGAAGCTCCTCCACCACCCTTCGCCGGAGCTTCTTCGCCCACCTTCATCCCTGTGTTGTCAGCTTCAAATCCCGGGTCGAGGGAGACGCCCTCGAGCCCCTCTATCTTTTTGTGCAGGTTAGGTGCGTTGAGAAGCACCAGGAGTCGAGTTACACGTACACCGGAGGTACCTGGAGCACCTTGCCTTCTCCGACCTCGCGGGGGTGCTCCAGTGAACCTCTGGCCGATCTGAGACCTCCAGCATGAAGAAGACCCTGCCAGGAAGCTTTGTGGACCTTCAGGAGCGGCAAAGACCGACGGGAGAGCGAGATCCAGGTGGAAGAAGCTCGCCCAGGCGAGTGTTCTTCCCTGTTCTTCCAGACGTCCTCTCCGCCGTTGGATAAAGACGAAGGCCCAGTTCCAATCACAGCCGTCCGATGGAGTGAAGCAGCGACCGTCAGATCACGCGAGTGATCTAATCTCAACCGCTCATCGGCGAACCGGCATCGGCGCACGTGGAGGCGCCACGTGTCAAGTGAACGAAGATCAGCCGTCGGATGAAGCGCCTCTTTTGGGGGTAATTTGCACATCTAGCCCCTGTCATTTTTGTATTTAATTTTTAATTCTGTAAATAAATTAGCACGTTGTAAATAAAATGTGTATTTTGCAGATAGGACCCTGGCTCTTAATTAGAATTGCATTTAGGTCCTTCCGCACCTCATGTGCAGTCCCACATGAGGCGCGTGAAATTTTGCAGTTATACCCTGGCGGTTTTTGTATATTGTAGAATAGTTCTAAAAATTAAAATAAATGTTTATTTCTGTTGTATTTTTGCACTGATGCCCCTGTAACTTATTTTATTTGCAAAAGTACCCATGCCAGGCTGTTTTATTTTTTGTCTCTTTATCTATTTATTAAAAATACCTAGAAGGCTTCTAAAAATCCACGAAAATTAGGATAGGTGCTCTATGCCATGCTTGTTCACGCTCATATTTTAGTTTGCATTTTTTGCATTTTTCCTAATTATTAAAAATGAAAAAGAAGCCATTTTTGTACTGTCTAAATTAGAAAATAAAAAAAATTAGAAAATGTTTTTGAAAAATTCCAAAAAAATTATATATGATATATTTATATATATATATTGAGTCTAGAAATTGAAAAAACCCTAAAAATATGAAAAAGAAAATTAAAAAAATCAGAAAGCTCCAAAATCCAACAAAAAATAGAAAAATCCTTAAAAAACACCAAAAATATATTTTTTCTCTTTTATAGTTATCTATATATTATTATTAATATATTAAAATTAATTTGGGAATTTTTGGAGTTTATTTTTTATTTTAAAACCCAAATTATATACGGCTATTTAATTAGTCCTATATTATGGACATTTTTGAATTTAAAAATACATAAAAATTAGAAATATTTCAGGAAAATAACAAAAAAATTAGAAAAATATTGAAAAGCCAAAAAAATTATATATATATATCTTTTAAGTATATATATATCTATAGACTATAGTACTTCTCTCTCTCTCTTCTTATACATATACCTCTTTATATATATGTCTTATATATATATTTATCTAATTATATTATATAACTAAAAATATTAAAAAAAATTATAAAAACATAAATATAAAAAAAATTACAAAACCCAAAACCCACTAAAACAATAAAAGGACATGAACAATTATTGAATAATTGAATGTTACATGACATACAACCATTCGCCTCCCAGTGTTCGACCTCTACCTTTGCTTACACCTATACACATTTACATGTAGAGTTATAATAAATTTTAACTCCACACTTTTGAATATTCATTGCATATATTTACTGTGGGTTAATTGTTGATCGATCTTGGGATCTTTTGTCGGTCGCCTCAGCACATTGTGATCCCGCCTTGTGCGGATTGCTCTAGACCGATGGAAGATCCCAGTCATCAAATGGCGCCGTTGCCAGGGAGGCAACGGATTTTGTATGATTTTGTAAGCGTATTTGATCATTTATTCAATTATTTGCTCATGTCCATGATTTAGTCATTTGTTTGGTTTTTATTTCTATTTGAGATTATTGATTGACTGCTCTGCCCACCTCTTTCTTTTTGTCTTTGATGCGAGGGACCGCCAAGCGAAGGAGGACCTCCTAGGAGGACCTATGCACCCAAGCGAGGCGGTGTTGGCTTTTCTATGCCAAGCCAACAGGAGAGAGCATCCATGACAAGAGAAGGAGAATTTTTGAAGACAGTCTTTATTTTTATGCATTTTATCTTGTTTTGTATATTCATGTGAGAGAGTGACACTTGGTTTGTAATAATACAGGACTCTCACAGGTGCACGCAGACTCCCGAGGTCCAGTGCCCGAGGGATTGTTCCCTTGGGGGCCTCGATGATTTTGACGCTTTTTCTTTTCTTTATTCTATTATATTATTTTGTGAATGAGCCTTAGCATTAGGATTTGCTTGCTCGTAGAGTTAGGTCCAAACACCCTAATTGATTTGCATGTACCTATAGTGCGCTTTGGACCTAGATCAAACTCTAAACAACCGCTCATTAATCTCTTAGCCTTTGTGCCACAGCGAGCCCCGCAAAGCGCTTTCTCCTAAGCTCAAGTGTGTTGAGTACAGAGGAGGGGTGAGCCAAGACCGGACTTTTTGAGGCTAGAGATGAATGAGCGACTTGTGGTGCTTCACGATAATAGCAATTTCTGAACCTAGGGCGATTTCTTCGGTTTGCATTTGCATATAGCATAGGTTTCAAATTCTGTTTTGCATTCCGCATGGAGAGAGCTGGGAGGCACTGTAAGTCTTCTTACTTAGCATGCATCATCGTTTGCCGACTTGCATGGCTTTTCCGATCTTCTCCCTCTATTTTTGCCAACCTAGGATGCTTAATGGAAATTGGAACCTCGATAAACACGTGCATTGAAAATACCCAAAAAAAATAAAAGTGATAACTTAAATCAAATCGGGACTGCTAACTCTATTTGGACTTAAAAATAAAATGTAATGGATTCCTTGTCTTGGGGAGAGCAACCCCCTCATTGGATGTGTTTTAAGTGCTCACGTACACACTAAGGAGTAGAGCCCAAATCCTATCAAGCCTCCTAAGTGATTGTACAATTTTTGTGATCTCACCTAACTCTAAAATCAAAAAGATAAATGACCGTCACCTGATGGTCTTCACTGTGTTGAGTAGGTGAATCGGGGGTTTTGCCTTGTGTATTGATTGTGACTTGGAGTTCGTTGTGTTTTTCATTCATTATTAGAGTAGTCGGTCCCGTCCGAGTGAGTCATGCATTTTTCATCTTTGAGTCTCTCTACCCCTCTTATACATATATCTCTTCATATTGCATCGAGTCGTGATATTGGCGCTTGAGCTCAATCATTTCTTCGCCAAAGTCCTTCGTTTCCCTCTTCTTCACCATCTTCTATGTATCCATCGTACCATCTTCTCTGGTTCGAGGAGAGACCACTCTTCGGACCGCAATTTTGACGGTGTTCCCGCCTTGTGTGGAACACCCAATTTTGTCTATGTACTGATTTTCTCGTCCGCCCTCCTCGTACCCTCTGTATCACTCTTCTAACACCCACGATATTGGCACGCCCGCTCAATCAGCTTCTCCACCCCATTGTGTTACCCTTCTTACCCATCTTCTTCGTGTCCCCCGTATCATCTCTTCCTTTACCCGGGAATGTTGTGCATATTGATGAGGCCCGCATCGAGGATTATTTATACAAATTATTTGTAAGTCGGGCCCATGATTTTGAGGTTGCTGAGATTGATTTGGTGGATTTATATTTGATACAGGCATATGGGCTTCTTGAGGATTTTTGCGGATGCACAGAGCATAGGTGTGATGCATTATTGAGGAATTTTAGTTCTCGCACACCGGATTAAGGATGTGATATGATGCAATGATTTGATGAAGATTTCATTAGCATTGATTGATCTATCTCTTTGAGGTTCCACCCATCTTGATTTTTGAGGATTGACTGATCATTCTACTTTGGATTTCTTGATAAAGGTGTGCGGATCCTACATGATCTCTCATCTACCTGAGTGACCCATCCTTGATCTCCAGACTCTTTGATCCACCATGGCACTTTGAGGATTTATGATTATCTATTGTGCCATCTCAGCCTGACTGGATTGACCCAAGGGATGTTTGGTGAATGACATGATTATTTGCTCCCTTGCACGATCTTATGCCCTCCAAATGATTGAACGATTTATTGCTTTTGAGGACCTGAGATGACTTGCCAGCATTCCCATGACCTACATTGATCTAGCTCGCATTCCCCCCCGAGGACTATCTGTGGGAGAATGCGATAATTTCTAGGACTGCGGTTTCATTCACTGCTTTGGTCGCTATTGTGATGGGACCTGAAACCGAGTCAGATGATATGCTTGATTGGCCTCCCCTTGTGATTATGTGCCTGACCTGTCAGTACACGAGGCCAATGTATTAGACTCATCTGAATCTGCTCTCCTTGACGGTCCTCGCAAGGCAGAGCTCCACTTCTCTGATTATTTCATGCCTAGTTCATAGCTCCCCGAGGGTTATCTGCGGGAGACTATGACATATTTCAGATCTGATTGGTCTCTTCTGTTGGTACCCGCCTTGTCGACTACTGAGACCACTATGTGGATCCGTCTGATGGATCCATCTCCTTTGAGCCCTCGTCTCTCCTTGACGACCCTCGCAAGGTAGAGACACGTTCTGACTATTCTTTGCTTAGTTCACAGCACTCTCCGAGGACTATCTGCGAGAGACTGCGACACTCTCTTTACGCTCGGTTCCCACTTCTGACTGTGTCTCCGATTTGCGGAGCACGGAACCGAGTCGTTTGATATATATGATTTTGGTCCCCTACTGAGTTGCCTATCCGATCTGCGGATCATGGGACCTGTCTGATTAGACTCCTTTGAGTCTGCTCGCCTTGACGGTCCTCGTAAGGTGGAGCTCCTGGTATCTGCTATTCCCATGACTAGTTGGCAGCCCGCTCCCCGAGGGTTATTTGCGGGACGCTGCCACACTTTCTCGATTTTACGGATTCTTCTGCTGGTAGCCGATCTGTCACCTACCGAGACCGTTTCTATGATCCTTCTGATGGATCAGGCTCCTTTGAGCCCGCTCTCCTTGACGACCCTCGGAAGGGTGAGCTTCTGTTCTGATTATTCATTGCCTAGCATGTGCTACTCCCCGAGGGTTATCTGCGGGAGAGTACATTTTCTGGGTACTCGGCTTCATTTCTGGTGTCTCTCGTTTGTTGGATCACGAAGCCGGGTCTTCTGACTTTGTACTCGGTCTCCTCCCTGGTTGTGCCTCTTGTCTGTTGGAGCACGGAGCCGAATCTTCTGATTATACTCTGATTCTGCGCACCTTGAGGACCCTCGCAGGGTTGAGCCATGGCTTGCGGTATTCGATGTGTACTTATGATCTTTCTACCTCACCATCATCGGGTACCATGGTGTCTCCTATTATCTATCTTCCATATCTGCTTGAGACATGATTGACCGGAGGAGTCTGTACTGCTCTTTCTTCCTCCTGGTCTTACGGTATCGGCTTTGTTCCCTCATGCTGACCATATGAACCGATTGACTGCTTCATGCTACCGGACCCGATATCTAACCTTTCGATCTGTTGACTCCGGTAGCTGACACCCACTTGACTGTATATCAGGGTGTCTTTTCACCTTCTGACTGCGTCCTCGTTCTCACAGGGAGACGACGACGATAGTACGGTTGTCGCTTATCAGATACCGTCCTGTACTTTACCAGTTTTTCACCGCTTGTATATATGTGTGCCTTTTTCATTCTTTTTCCCGCATGTTATGTGTGCCCAGATCTATCGCAATATCTTTGTGCCTACACTTAGGACGTACCTTGTCCTAAGTATAGGGGGGCACACACCGAGTTGTTCTTTCCTTGCACATTTTTCATCACTCCTGTTTCTTTCCGATACTTAGGGATATCTCACCCTAAGTATAGGGGGAGTGATGTGTATATTCTTCACGATCTTTTTATCAATCTGTATCTATCTTTTCTTCTTTTCTTCTTTTCTTCTTTTCCTTTCCTATCTTCAGTATCTAAATAAAAGGTGTCGCCCCTTTGTGTCAGTTTTCTGTACTTAGGACGTACTTTGTCCTAAGTATAGGGGGTTGCACCCATGATTTGTTCCGCTGTTTATTCCCACCCTTGACCCTCCCTGATTTGTGTACAGTCTGCTATACTTAGGATTACTTGATCCTAAGTATAGGGGGGACGGTCAACTTCTCATTCGTTTATTTCTTATTCGTATATTCTTTAGACCTGTCTATACTCAGTACGAGTTATGTCTTCTCTTTTTCTTTTCTGATCTATGAGGACATAGCTCAAGCTAAGTATAGGGGGGTCGTATATACTATGTATATACTTTAGCCATAACTCGTACTTTCGTAATAATATGGCTAATAATTCTTTAAATTCATTAAAAATCCTTAATAAAAAGATGGGAGTATTCCTCAAATTCTTTTTGTATATACTGATTAATAAATCAGGTGAAAATGTTTTTTGCAAAATGTTTGAAAAATAGTGTGAAAAGTATTGTGAACATTTATTGAAAACTATTTTGAAAGCATTTTTGTTACATGTTTTCAACCTTTGTAAAAATGTATGGTTTGTAAAAATTTATTTTCTTTGTGTGAAATAAAATGTTTGAAAAATGATTTGCAAATAGTTTGAAAAATGGTTGTAAAAATATTTTGAAAATCTATATATACTGTTTGCAAAATGATTTTTCAAAATGTCTTGTAAAAAAATTATTTTGGACTATAGTTTTCAAAAATTATTTGGAAAATTTGTGTCAAATAAGTTTGAGGAATAGTCACATATAATAAATAACTAAATAAAAATAAGTAAAAATAAACAAAATTCTTTAATAAGTGTACATATATACCTATATATAAAAATTAAATTGTAAATTCTTAATTCTTGTAAAATAAAGCGGCACGCCCGTGTAAATAGTTGTACATACTTTATACTTTGAGTGCCAAAATTATTTTATTTGCAAAAATTCTTTGTGTAAAAATTCTTCTCTTTGTTTTCAAATTCTTTGAAAAATTGCATTATTCTTTGCATATTTGTAAATAGCATTTGCATTACATTCATCTTCTTTGATTGAGCTTGATGATTGAACTAGTCCAATAAAGTCAAAGATTGGAGCTTGGTTGGACCTTACTGCACCTAACTGCACTGGAACCTTACGGGAACTAGATTTAAGGTACTTCAGGTCTATTCAGACTTAATTCTTTGAGAAATCAGGGCTGGGTTCAAGTCACCTCAGTGGACTAACTAGAACTTTTCGAAACACACGTATGACTCTTGCCGACCGTGACCTAACTTGGACACTTGCACCTTTCACTTGGCTCAACTCAGTTGGAGTGGTGAGGGGGTTGGATTTGCCAGTCTGAGACGCACATGGGTGGAAACATTCGTCCTCCTCTAGGGAGGGAAGTGCACCCCAACCTGGTCCAATAGCCATGAGGTTTAAAGACAGGAGAGTGTGGGTTGCAATAATGCTTCAAAAGAGGGATAGTCTTCTGGCTCAAGAGGAAAAAGTCCTTATGTAAATGCTGCTGTAAATAGTATGTTGAAAAAAAAATGAAGCTCCAAAAAAGTGGACAGGCTTGTAAACAAAAATAAAAATGCCTGCCGGAGTATGTATATATGTTGTATAGAAAATAAGCAAGCTTGAGCATCAAAGTTATACCATGTGAGCCTGCAGCTGGATGACTTGACTACACTGGTCTTGCATCCCAGGATAGGTAGCTACACTGGCTACCGTCCATTCTTTTCTCTACCCCCTCCTCTTGAGTTGGATGCCACTTGAACTTAGAAGGGAATACCCCGCTCCTCGAGGAAAGAGCTGTTGGATTAGGGAATCATTGGGTTGTCATTCTGGAGAAGTCAGTCTCTTTGTCATTTCAGTTGGGGAGAGCCACTATCACTTACACTGTACAAGTCAGCTTCATAGTCATAAGGGTTTGCGTATGATGTAGGCTAGTTCTGACCTGGCTATTGAGGTGATTTGAACCGAGTTCTGTGACTCTCAGAGGCTGTTGTGTTTTAGATTTGGTTCCCGACTAGGTTCCACACACATTCTCACACCAAGGTCTAACCTGAGCTCCAAACTTTGATTTTATGCAGATGAGTTTAATAATCATGATCAATTCAATTTATTCTTTAAATTCTTTATTTTTGCTTCTTCTTTTCTTCTTATTCTTTGTTCTTTTTGTACTTATTGCATAAGTATTTGCTAGGGACTAGCAAAGGCAAGTATAGGGGGGTGATGAATCTCCATTTCATCACCTTTATTCTATCATTTTGGCCTTAAAAACCCCAGCAAATGCATGAAAATAGCATTAATTTGTGTATAATAGCATTCATTGTTCTTGTATTTATTGTACATTAAATAAGGTTTTTAATGCCAAAATTATAGAATAAAGAGAAGAAAAGAAAAAGGAATAAAATATTGCAAATATTTTATGACCCCAACCTCGAGACCAAGGCCAGCATGGACTTGGTTGACAAGGAATAAAGTAGGGGGAGATAAGGGCCAATAATACAATAAATACCTCATTTATTTATTCATCCATTTATGCATTTTTGACACCTATTTTGTACATAATTATTTATTCATCAAATAAAGAAACTTTGTTCATAAAAGTTGTAGATAATAATGTAAATAAAAATACAAAATTGAGTTTGTGAAAAAATAATATTCAGTGTACATTTTATACACATAATAAAAAGCAAAAATCTCAACTTCACAGACCCATATCTTGCAAATAAAAACTCCAAATCACCCGAACTCACCTTTAATTGTATATAGCATTTCATAAACTATTTTATAAAATTGGTTTCATAATTTTTGGAGTCCATCTGTGGAAGTTAGGTTTTTGGCCCTTCTTGTACATAATACCTGATTAAAATATTCATTTTATTCAATATTCATTATTTTTATAAATTCATATTTTTAGAATCTTGTAAATAATGTATATAATACATGTACATAATAAAAGTAAAAGAAAACCAAAAAGAATATGTAAAATAAAAATAAGTCTATAGAATACATAGACAAAATACCTATGCTACCTAATGTACATATATAAAAGGGATTTTTATTCTTTTATTCTTTATTCATTTATATTTTTATAATAATGTATATATTATATATAACCTATTAAAAATACAAATCTATAATAAAAAAACAAATAAAATTCATTAAATAAATAAAGAATATATAATATATAGGTAAAATACCTATAAGTATACTTACATACATATATACCTATTTATTTATATATATAAATAAACTCATAAAAATCAAATAAAAATACATTTATACTCACAAAAATAAGTTATAAATTTATAAAATAAGAAAATACAATAATAAAAGAAAATAAACAAAATAAAAATAAATGTATATAAATATACTTATAAATACCATATTTTAATAAAACCGTAATAAAATAATTCAAAAAAATAAATAAAAATCATAAATAATTACTACATTAATTTATGAACATTTTTTATTTTATAAGTAAATTCTAATTAATTCATTTAATATGTTAAATAAATGGGTCAAGCTCGGTCCGATGTGGACCAATCCGGGGCCAGGGAAAGTTGACCTCCGGTCAACTCCCCCTGCGCCTCTGACTGACCCGTCAGAACTATCGCATCCCCGGATTTCATGCCTTTTTCCTGGGCGTCTCTTTCACCCATAGCCCTCGAATCCTTCATGAAAGATCTTCCCTGATCAATGTACATCCTCGCCGTCTACTTAGATCCCTTGTACATAGCCCCGATTCCTCAATAATCGCCGGTCAATGGGGGTCCCTTGGACTGTATATAAATAACTCCTCCCACTTCCTTGGCCGAATTTGGCCATTTTTCATCCCCTTCTTTGAGCTTGAATGAGCTCCTGGCGGAGCCCTCGTGACAGGAGGCGCTTCCCAGCACCTCGATTCGGCCCAAGGAGGTGGGAAATTTTGTCGTGGTGGTGCTCCGGCGACCACCCTTCTCCCTGGTGGCCCCCAGGTATAAGAGCTGCGCTTTTATCATTTTTAGGTAGTTTTTCATTTATGCATTTCATTCTCGCATTTTATTTCGCATTTAGATCTGTAGTTTAGCGTAATTTAGGCGATTCGTAGTTCGCCGGAGCTCCGCTCCGGCGAGCTTTTCACTGTGTTTCTGACTGTGCCCCGACCACCTTCCACTGCCATTTCATTCCCCTATGCCTTCTCCATATCCCAGCCACCTTGTCCAACCGGATTCGCTTCTGAATCCGCGAATCGAAGCTCCTCCACCACCCTTCGCCGGAGCTTCTTCGCCCACCTTCATCCCTGTGCTGTCAGCTTTAAACCCCGGGTCGAGGGAGACGCCCTCGAGCCCCTCTATCTTTCTGTGCAGGTTAGGTGCGTTGAGAAGCACCAGGAGTCGAGTTACACGTACACCGGAGGTACCTGGAGCACCTTGCCTTCTCCGACCTCGCGGGGGCGCTCCAGTGAACCTCGGGTCGATCTGAGACCTCCAGCATGAAGAAGACCCTGCCAGGAAGCTTTGTGGACCTTCAAGAGCGGCGAAGACCGCCGGGAGAGCGAGATCCAGGCGGAAGAAGCTCTCCCAGGCGAGTGTTCTTCCCTGTTCTTCCAGACGTCCTCTCCGCCGTTGGATAAAGACGAAGGCCCAGTTCCAATCACAGCCGTCCGATGGAGCGAAGCAGCGACCGTCAGATCACGCGAGTGATCTAATCTCAACCGCTCATCGGCGAACCGGCATCGGCGCACGTGGAGGCGCCACGTGTCAAGTGAACGAAGATCAGCCGTCGGATGAAGCGCCTCTTTTGGGGGTAATTTGCACATCTAGCCCCTGTCATTTTTGTATTTAATTTTTAATTCTGTAAATAAATTAGCACGTTGTAAATAAAATGTGTATTTTGCAGATAGGACCCTGACTTAATTAGAATTGCATTTAGGTCCTTCCGCACCTCATGTGCAGTCCCACGTGAGGCGCGTGAAATTTTGCAGTTATACCCTAGCGGTTTTTGTATATTGTAGAATAGTTCTAAAAATTAAAATAAATGTTTATTTCTGTTGTATTTTTGCACTGATGCCCCTGTAACTTATTTTATTTGCAAAAGTACCCCTGCCAGGCTGTTTTATTTTTTGTCTCTTTATCTATTTATTAAAAATACCTAGAAGGCTTCTAAAAATCCACGAAAATTAGGATAGGTGCTCTATGCCATGCTTGTTCACGCTCATATTTTAGTTTGCATTTTTTGCATTTTTCCTAATTATTAAAATGAAAAAGAAGCCATTTTTATACTGTCTAAATTAGAAAATAAAAAAAATTAGAAAATGTTTTTGAAAAATTCCAAAAAAATTATATATGATATATTTATATATATTGAGTCTAGAAATTGAAAAAACCCTAAAAATATGAAAAAGAAAATTAAAAAAATCAGAAAGCTCTAAAATCCAACAAAAAATAGAAAAATCCTTAAAAAACACCAAAAATATATTTTTTCTCTTTTATAGTTATCTATATATTATTATTAATATATTAAAATTAATTTGGGAATTTTTGGAGTTTATTTTGTATTTTTAAAACCCAAATTATATACGACTATTTAATTAGTCCTATATTGTGGACGTTTTTGAATTTAAAAATACATAAAAATTAGAAATATTTCAGGAAAATAAAAAAAAATTAGAAAAATATTGAAAAGCCAAAAAAATTTTATATCTATATATATCTTTTAAGTATATATATATATCTATAGACTATAGTACTTCTCTCTCTCTTCTTATACATATACCTCTTTATATATATATGTCTTATATATATATATTTATCTAATTATATTATATAACTAAAAATATTAAAAAAAATTATAAAAACAAAAATATAAAAAAAATTACAAAACCCAAAACCCACTAAAACAATAAAAGGACATGAACAATGATTGAATAATTGAATGTTACATGACATACAACCATTCGCCTCCCAGTGTTTGACCTCTACCTGTGCTTACACCTATACACATTTACATGTAGAGTTATAATAAATTTTAACTCCACACTTTTGAATATTCATTGCATATATTTACTGTGGGTTAATTGTTGATCGATCTTGGGAACTTTTGTCGGTCGCCTCAGCGACATTGTGATCCCGCCTTGTGCGGATTGCTCTAGACCGATGGAAGATCCCAGTCATCACTCGTGCTCCTTGAGTCCGACCCTGGTCGCTATACCAGGTTAATAAAAATAGCGAGGACCGCTTTTGATTTTGATTGTTTTATACCTTGTTTGGTGGTTCTGATATTTTCTTGTTGACCGAGTCTCTCTATTCGGGTCGCAACGACACCGAATATTTTTACCTTGGCTCGATAGAGAGATCCTTGTGATTATTTCGGTCATCAGAATGACGCCGTTGCCGGGGAGCACGGCTTGGTAGTCCTTATTTTTCCTTTTTATTCGATTTTGTTTTTCGCAGCTTTTTCCGCAGCTTTCTTTTCGGTTTTCCGCAGCTTTTCGCGGCTTTCTGACTTTCTCTGTTTTATTTTTGTTTGTTTTTATTTTATTTTGTGTGCTTTATTTCTATTTTTGCATATATTTGCTTTTGTTGCTTTTCTTTTATTTTTATATATAATAACTTGGTTTGACACTTTGCTCTGTTTTCTTGCGAGGGCCCGAGGATCGAGGCGGCTCTTCTCGAAGAGCCGAAGCAACCGCGAGAGTCGGAGGCAACTTCTTTCTCTACGAAGCCGCATGAGAGCACGAGGAGCCGAGCCGAAGTTCGGGAGTCGCGGAATAGCCGCAAAATAACCGTAGAATTAGCCGTAGACTTAGCGTAGTTTATTTTCAGTAGAATTATTTTATTATAATAATACAGGATCCTGGACTGAGACTTGGTTGAGATCGGGGTCTGTTTCGCCGAGCACCGGTGTGCTCAGGGGACCTCACCATGATTTTTGCCGGTTTTCCGAGTTTTGATCGTTTATTTACTGCCATTTGATTTACGCGGTTTTTAGCCCTAGCTTAGGATTTTCATTGATTGTGATGTAATAATTAGGGTCCACACACTTAATAATCTGCCTGTACCTATTAGATCGTAATTGGACCTAAACAAAATTAATAAGAAAATGCTAATTGATCACTTGAGGGGTCCCGAGCCGCTAGAGGTCGTATACAGTGCTGGCAGGACCTGTTGTGGCGGGCACCGATCGGCATCCAAGACCGGACACCGACCCCTCCTGTTGACCACTTAGTCATTGGTTCTTTCGTGTAGAACTGCTTTGCTTAGGGCCTATTTTCGCGTGCATCATATAGGTAGTTTATATTCAATCTTTTATTTATGCGCGGATCACCCTGCATGTAGACTGCTGGAGTCAGGTACGTATTTCTTACTCTGCATGCATCATTGATTCCCGCGCATCAGCTTTTTCGGCTTCTCCCCCCTATTTTTGGACTTAAATAATCAGGAGAATTGAAAATTTTGTTAGGCGTTGTTTGATCTGAAAAAAAATCTAAAAACAAAAACCATAAAATTTGGGACTGCTAAACAAACTCGATCCTAAAAGACACCTCACCAAAAAAATCTGTCTTGGGGAGAGCAACCCCTCATTGTCTGGTTTGATTGCGCGAGAGAGTGACCCGTACCCTAGGCTAGAGCCATATCTGACCCCTTTTCAGACTACTGCTTTTGGGGTAGTCGTTCTCCAGTGAGGATCGCTCCGGTCTCCGGTAAAGCGGGTTGCGATATCCTTAATAGAGCGAGCCGATTGGGTAGCCGGAAAACTGTCTATGGCTTGTACTGGCTGGGAAAGATCTAGTTCGGGATCGGGGCAGACTCCTGGGAGAGTCGGATTCCTAATAGGCCACGTAACCGCTATGATATCCTGACATGATCACCTAAATAAAATCAATAAGATAATTGACCGAACTCTTACGGTCTTCAGCTCAACGTGGAGTAGGTGAATTCGGGGTTTGTTTGCTCATCTTGTTTGATTCCCAGATCTCATCCGCCAGACTCTCCAGATTAATATGATGGGTAGGAGGTGTCTTAGGTAGCCTGTGGCTGCACCGCTTTTTAGCACTCCAGCCCGTTCATCTAGGTTAGTTCGTGAGAGTCGAGACCCGCTCTCCGAACCCCAGTTAGATTCCGCCCTGTCCCCCCTTGATCACCCTTCTTCTATTCCTGAGTTACCAGTGCTAGATGTGAGGCAGCAGACTGATATTTCGGCACCTGAGTTTGGGTCTTTTGCCTTTGCAGAGACCATGACCAGCAACGAGGATCGCACCGAGGGTCAGAGGGCAGAGACGACCACATACGTACTGGACCTGGGTGCGATCAACACCACCATGTTATCTTCCCTCGAGACCATGCAGAGACAGATACGGGATCAGGGAGCCTTCGTGGTGGAGATGAGGAGAGATATGGAGAGATTGAGAGCCGACCGCGAGTAGCAGGAGCCCGGAGACGGACCACGGAGACCAGATGAGCCAGTAGCCGCAGCAGCCGCAGAGCCGAGACCGATGCGGGAGTTGCACAACCCCGGATCGACTCAGACACACAACTGGGTGGTTCTTCCGGCTATCGTGGGGACTTCAAGTTCCCCCCGAACACATATTAGCTTCTACCCCGCTTCCACGGGCTTGCCACGGAGGAGCCCCATCTTCATCTCCAGGAGTTTCTGATGATCTGCAGCACCGTCCACGACCGACAGGTGGACGAGAACACCATCCGGATGATCGCCTTCCCCTTTTCACTGGCAAATCGAGCAGCCACTTGGCTGAAGCATTTGGGGAAGTTTTTGTACACCTGGGAGCATCTCCACACCGAGTACTTGCATAAGTACTATCCACTCGGACGGACGAATGCAGTGAGGACCTTGATTAGCAACTTCTCCATGCTCCCCAACAAGCAGTTCCATGAGGCATGGGAGAGGTTCAGAGAGCTGACCGACAGATGCCCGCACCACGACATCATGAAGCCGAACCTAGTTCAGAGCTTCTTCTGCGGGTTGACACCAGAGCTGCAGGGCCTGGTGAATGCTTCTTGTGGCGGTTCCTACTTTGCCAAGGATGAGGATCAGGTCTGGGCCATCTACGAGGAGATGTTCAAGAACTACACAGTGATGTCCCAGACCTGCCTCTATACTTAGGGATGCCTACAGCCACAGTCCGTGCAGTACAAGAGCATAGCATGGGTCGATGCCGGTCCTTCCACTTCATCCGCGGCAACCGTATAGGCTGAGTCCACAGCCACAGACCTGGAAATCATCAGCGAGAAGCTGGACCGGATCGAGTTAATAGAGAAGAAGCAGTTCGAGGGTATCACGCAGATGGATCAGATGGCACAGACGCTGAGTGATCTGAAGACACGGTTCATGTGTCTCCAGGAGGCACAGACGGCTTCCCAGCCTTGTCTTCAGTCACAAGGAGATCCGAGCAGCAGCGACAGCTCATCCCAACGCTCCAGTCATCCTAGACAGGTTCACCTTGTACAAGCAGAGCCGTACCAGCAGCCGCAACCATACTACCATCGCCACCATCTCAGGACACTCAGATGGTGTTCTACCAGCCGGATCAACCCCTGGCAGTACTCCTGCCACCCCCCTATGAGCCGGAGCCGTTGATGGATGTCAACGGGATTTGGTACGACCGACCCTAGCCCGGTAACCGACGAGACCATCCCAGATTCCGTTGGTCAGCCGGAGGTGTCAGTTCCCAGCAGCAGCCTCCAGTTCAGGGTGGCCAGTACGACCATCAGCGAGAGAAACATCAGCAGCCCTAGCCCCCAGTACAGCAGTAGCAGCAGTCATCCAGTATGGTCCTCGTCTCTATCAGCAGGGACAGTCTTGGAGGCGAGAGCAGCCTCAGCAGTATCATCCCCAGCAGTACCCCTCTCACCCGCACCAGCCACAACAACAACCTCACTACCAACGAGGCCACCCGTCAGGTTCTCATGGGCCAACCTATGAGAACCCCGCCTTAGACGATCTAGCCCGTCTCATGACTGAGCAACAGGCTACCTTTAGACGGGAGATGGATGAGTTCCGTCAGGAGATGCGGGAGATCATGAGAGTGAAGGCCACCATCCCTGCCCAGATTGAGCCGAACCCGAACAATCTGAAGAGGAAGTCTGAGCAGGTAGAGTTCACAGAGATTACCACTCCTAGTGATTCATTTGGTGATTTATCTGCATACATGTTTGATGCTGATTTTGTTACACTTAGGAGCGGTAGGATGCCAGCAGGCGGTGCCTCGTCTGAGCGACGACCCCACGCCACTTCAAGGGCTCCAGGCGAGGAGGAGTGCAATACTGATGCCGTGAGAGATGATGATGGTGGTGCTGACGCCACCATGGACGTTGATCCAGCCGATGGTACTGAGGCCGTCGCTTCACCAGTTAGAGGAGGTGGTACTGAGGCCACCATTGTTGCTGAGCCAGAGCGCGGTGATGATGCCGTGAGTTGACATGCCAAGGGTGGTACTGAGGCTACCATTTCTACTTCTGCTAGTCCTGTTGTCTTTCCATCTGTACATGTATCTCAGGACGTTTCTGGAAATAAAGGAAAGGGTTTATTTTATTCTGATCCACCTGTGGTGCTTGATGATGTATGTGTGGATTCTGCCGGACTTGAGCAGCCTAGACCCTTTCCTAGTTCTTCATCTGAGAAGGACCCTGTGATCCCCTTTCCACGAGCACTTCACATGGCAAAGGGGAAAAAACAGAAAATAAAAAAAAGAATCATCAGATAGAGTTCAGCCATCAGTTGATAGATAGATTCCATATCCAGCTGACTCTTCAGGAGACCTTGGAGCACATCCCTCTACTCCAGAGATCACTCAGAGATAGGACTACAGTCAGGAGGAAGAGGAGGAACCATCAGTTTGAGATCCATGTGCTTACCCGAGCCACTTGTTTCGCGATCCAGAACCGTCTGCCAGCCAAGAGGCCAGATGCAGGAGCCCCGTATTTTAGATGCCATATCCATGAGCAGAGGTTCGACCGCACTCTATTAGACAGTGGTTCTTTGATCAACCTACTTCCGGCAGCCCTTCTCGATCGCTTCGAGTTGGGCACTCTACGACAGAGCAGGACGGTCCTTCAGTTTGCTGATCGATCTATCAAGAGGCTGATGGGGTTGCTGAAGGACGTTGTCGTCACGATTCAGGGCCTGAAATTCCTCGTGGACTTCGTAGTGTTGGACATGGAAATCCCTGAGTCTGTGACCGATACCCTGATCATTCTAGGATGCCCGTTCTTGGCCACAACCAAGGCAGTGTCTGACCATGATAGCGGGAAGGTGTACTTTCGTGTCGAGGGCGAGAGTATACAAATAGAGACGGTCGAGGATACTAGAGCCAGAGATTCAGCTTGCTCAGAGCCGACTACAGATTCAGAGCAGATAACAGAGGCAAGGCGAGACATCCACCAGGACTGCGATTTTATGATCACAGATGACGAGGCGGTTTGGGCAGATCCAGTCGCACAAGCCATCCTCTCACCTTCAGAATTCGTTGATGCAAAGACGCCAGCAGAGGAGAGCTTGGATAGCGCATTCCTGGTCCAGGATACTTTTTAGTCAGCAGAGCCGGTTCCTGACCACGAGACAGATTTTTGTGAGTCTGACACAGATCCCTCGGAGTCAGATATTGATTGGGCAGAGTTTGATGATTTTATACCATGTTTGACTTCTACTAAGCCTACAGCTAGGGAGGAGGTTGACTCCATGCAGAGTAGAGACAGTCCAGCAGAGCAGCCTTTTCCAGATACAGATTGCGAGAGAGAGTTTCCGTTCTCCCATGCAGATTTGGCAGCATTCACTCAGACATTTCAGAAGCCAGATCTGCCAGCACCTACTTGTCCAGAGCTGAAGCCGCTACCAGCGTCGCTGAAGTATCGGTTCCTTGCGGGTGAGCATGAGATGTACCCAGTCATTATCTCAGCAGATTTGAATGGAGAGCAGGAATCCCGTCTGATGGGGGTTCTTGAAAAGAACCGCAAGGCGATAGGATGGAGTGTAGCCGATCTCCAGGGGATAAGTCTGGCCCTATGCTCCCACCATATCTATCTCGAGGACGCAAAGCCGTCGCGTGAGTTCCAGCGGCGGCTGAACCCGAACCTTCAAGATGTTGTCATGAAGGAGATCTCGAAATGGTGGAGCGCCGATTTTATCTACCCCATCTCCGACTCAAAGTGGGTCAGTCCGTTACATGTGGTTCCCAAGAAGACGGGCATCACTACAGTTGTCAGCGAGTCTGTAGAGGAGATCGCTACCCGGGTACCCACTTCTTGGCGGGTCTGCATGGATTACAAACGACTCAACCATGCCACCAAGAAGGATCATTTCCCCCTGCCCTTTATTGATAAGATCATTGAGAAACTGGAAGGGAAGAGCCATTATTGCTTCTTGGATGGGTACTACAGCTATAATCAGGTGGCCATCGCGCCCGAGGACCAGGACGAGACCACCTTCACCTGTCCCTTCGGGACATATGCTTTCAGACGCATGCCATTTGGATTGTGCAACGCTCCGGCGACATTCCAGAGATGCATGTTGTCCATCTTTTCGGACATGGTGGGGGAGTGCTTGGAGTCTTCATGGATGACTTCTCAGTCTACGGCGACAGATTCGATTCTTGTCTTGACTGCCTAGACTGTGTCCTTCAGCGATGCATAGAGGTTCACTTGATGTTGTCTTGGGAGAAGAGTCACTTCATGGTGACTCAGGGGACGGTGCTTGTCCATATCATCTCCAACAGGGGCATGGAGGTTGATCCGGCCAAGGTGGATGTCATTAGAAAACTCAATCCACCATCCAACTTGCAGCAGTTACGGTCTTTTCTGGGGCACGTCGGTTTCTACAGGCGCTTCATTCATGATTTTAGTAGGATTGTCCGACCGTTGACTGATCTACTGATAAAAGACACTGAGTTCCTTGTTGATGATAAGTGTCTATCGTCGTTTGAGACTCTCAAGAGCTATGCTGTAGAGGCTCCTGTTCTCCAGCCACCTGATTGGTCTCTCCCATTCGAGATCATGACGGATGCCTCCGAATTTGTCGTAGGGGCAGTGCTGGGACAGAGGAGGGATGGAGTCCCATTTGCTATTCACTACGCTAGCCGTACATTGGATGCCGCGCAACGGAACTATACAGTCACTGAGAAGGAGATGCTAGCCGTAGTTTTCGCCCTAGATAAGTTCAGATCTTACATCATTGGATCTAGAGTGACCATCTATATTGATAATACCGCCATCAGGTACCTCATGACAAAGAAGGATGCCAAAGCTAGATTGACCAGATGGATCCTTCTACTCCACGAGTTTGATATAGAGATTAAGGATAAGCCTGGAGTCAAGAATGTGGTGGCGGATCATCTCTCTCGATTAGAGTATCTTGAGGATTCTGAGAAGACTGAGCCTATTTGTGAGACCTTCCCAGATGAGGCGATCCTTGCTATCGCCTCTCTCCCATGGTATGTCGATATTGTGAACTATCTTGTTGCCAAGAAAGTTCCACAAGATTGGCCTAGGCAGAAATTTGAGACCTTCCTCGCGAAGGCCAAGTTTTACCATTGGGAGGATCCCGTCCTTTACCATGAGGGAGGGGATAGCATCTGGCGTAGGTGTATTCCTTAGGAGGAGCATCACAGCGTCCTTACTTACTGCTACAAGCTTGAGGTAGGAGGACATCACTCTGGGAGGAGAACGGCATAGAAAATGCTCCAATCTGGCCTATGGTGGCCTACCCTCTTCAAGGACTCTGATGAGTTCGTGAAGAGGTGTACTGACTGTCAGAGGATGGGCACTTGTGGACAGCGTGATATGATGCCGATGGAGCCCATTCACTTCTGTGAGGTTTTTGACGCATGGGGCATCGATTTCATGGGTCCATTCCCTAGGAGTCAGGGATTTGAGTACATTCTGTTGGCCGTTGATTATGTGAGTCGTTGGGTTGAGGCCATCCCCGCCCGAACCGCAGATGCTAGGACTGTTTGCAGATTTTTGAGGAAGCATATCATTTCACGGTTCGGGTTCCCTCGAGTGTTGATATCTGACGGGGGGTCTCATTTCGTCAACGACAAGGTAAAGGCCCTTGCTAGCGAGTTCAGCATAGACCATCGAGTTGCCACTCCATACCACCCTCAGACGAATGGTCTTGCTGAAGAGTCGAACAGGGAGATCAAGACTATATTGCAGAAAGTCGTCTGCCCTGACCGAAAGGATTGGTCACAGCTTTTGGACTCGGTCTTGTGGGCATATAGGACGTCTTTCAAGACTCCTTTGGGTACATCTCCCTTTCGCCTCGTTTATGGCAAGCCCTGCCATTTACCTGTTGAGCTGAGACATAGGTCACTTTGGGTTGTTACTGATATACTTTTCGATCCAGAGCATGTAGGAGATCAGAGAAGGGTAGAGTTAGTAGCCCTAGAGGAGCTTCGTGATACCACCTTTTCAAACAGCCTACATTACAAGGAGAGAGTGAAGGAGTGGCATGATTCCCATCTCAGCCACAAGCAGTTTGAGCCAGGACAGAGAGTATGGTTGTTTGATTCTAGGCTTCGTCTATTTACAGGGAAGCTACAGAGCAAATGGAAGGGACCTTATCTGGTTAGAAAGGTACATGACAATGGGAGTATTGATATATATGAGTTGTCTTCTGATGTTATCTTTCGTGTGAATGGCCAGCGGCTCAAGCCATATCTCGATCATGAGCCACGGTTCGTTAATGTTGCCCCGATTCACTTTGCGTGAGATGTGGTCTCTTGACTCACATCTATTGCATCTCACGCCTGATTATCACTGTTCTTCCGACTTGTATAGATCCAGTTGTCCATATCACACCATTCTTCAGTCCAACACCCTATTTACATCCTCGACGTTGCTATACTTAGGGTGCACTTTACCCTAAGCATAGGGGGTGTGAGACTTTTGAGTTTCTTTTGATTCATTTTTACCTCTGTTTTGCTGCCTATACTTAGGGGTATTTTACCCTAAGTATAGGGGAGGTAGACCCAGTACATTCTCACTCGGCTTTCCCTTTGTGTACAACCTGCTATACTTAGGATTATTTGATCCTAAGTATAGGGGGAAATCCCAAGATCCTCTTGCATTTCTATTCTTTCATTCGTCTTTGTATATAGCCTAGCTTTTCACTTCCCTGTACTCAGCACGAGTTATGTCTTCTCCATCGCTCTTGACTCTGAGGACATCGTTCGAGCTAAGTATAGGGGTGTGTGTATATATTTCATATATACTTTAGCCATAACTCGTACTTTGTGTGAGTGTGTTAATAAATAAAAATGGCTAAAACCTAAAAATCCATAAAAATTAAAATTTTTCCTTGTAAATAAAAATTCTTTTATTGCACATACATAGCTAGTGTACAAATTATTTTTGTAAAAATGTTTGTAAAAACTTTTTTGTGTAAATAGCTTGTAAATATTTTCATATCAAAATTATGTATATAGTACAAAATTTTTGTAAAATGTTTTGAAAATCAAAAGTTTGCAAAATCCTTGTGTAAATTTGTGTAAATATTTTGTAAAACTTGCATTCATGCATACATCCATGTTTTCAAAACATTTTTCAAAAATTTTGCACATGTGTAAATAGTTTGTAAATTGCATCTTTGTAAATATTTGTATAGTTTTTCCTGGATCATAGTTGACATTTAAACTAGCCTCGAATTAAATTGAAAAATGGAGCTTGATTAAGACCTTAATCCACTTAATTATAAGAGGAACCTTATAGGGCTTAGGATTGAGACTTTTCAGGTCCATGGTGACTTAATTCTTTGAGTCCACTAGGCTATGATCATATGCCATCTCGATGAGCCTAAGTAGAACAATTAACAACACACACATGACTCATATAGACAATGGCTTGACTTGGACCAGCACTTTACACCGAGCTCTCTACGGATGAGGTGGTAAGGAGACACTCTTCCTTGACTTGGGGTAGCATATGAGGGTAGTACTTCTAGGCGGAACCTCTCTTCTTCTTATAGTGAAGGAAGTGCGTCTCAAATTGGTCTGGTTGCCATGAGGTCTAACGATAGGAGTTGTGGGTTGCAATAATGCTTCAAAAGAGGGATAGTCTACTGGATCAAGAGGAAAAACTCCTTATGTATATATGTTGCACTTTGTAGATATGTTGTACAGATGCACATCAAAAAAAATACAAAAAGAAAATAACTCCAAAAAAGTGGTGGGTCTGACAGAAAATGATAATCCCCCCGGAGTGTATATAGTGCAATAAGCAAAGCTTGAGACTCATGTTCCATCTTATGTAGCTTGCAGCAGGGAGACTTAGCTACACTAGTTGAGCTCCCAAGGATACATGTCTACACTGGCCATGGTCCATTCTCTTCTTCCGCCTCTTCTTAAGCCGATTGAACTTGAACTTAGAAGGGAATACCCCGCTCCTCGAGGAAAGAGTGGCCAGATTAGTGTCATAGAGTTACCTTGTTGGGGAGGGTTGTCATTTTGCTACTTCTGAGATGGAGAGCTATACCTCACTTACACTGTACAAGGAAAGATTCATGGTCTTCAGGGTTTGTGTATGTAGACTTGTTCTGATCTGGATTATTGAGGAGTCTTGACTATAGATTGGTGGATCTTAGAGGCTGTTAAGTTTTAAACTTAAGTCCAAATAAGGTTCCGACACATTAATAATCCAAAGATCTAATCGAGCTCCATATTTCAATTTAATGAAGGCAAATTTAATAATCAGCATTGATCCATGCATTTTTCTCCTTTTCTTTTTCCTTTCTTTTTCACTTCTTTTTCAAATAAGTGTTTGCTAAAGGACTAGCAAAGTTAAGTATAGGGGGTGATAAATCCTCATTCACCACTCTTTATTCTTTTATTTTAGCTACAAAACCCTTGCAAAACATCATGTAGATATGTGTAAATAGAATAAATTATCAAAATGCATGCATTGTGTAAATAGCAATAATTAGCATGTTTTTGTGCATAAATAAAAGAATAAAGAAATAAAAGAAAAAAAGGGAAATATTTAGAATAATTATTGAGTGACCTAATCCCAAGGGAGGGCTCAACATGGGCCTGACCGCAAAAGAGACCAAGTAGAGAGAGATAGGGTAGCTCAATATAGTGTACATACACCTGTATATAAATAATATTATTTTCCTCTAAATAAAAATAAAAATATGTTTTTGTTATTTGTACATAAATATAAAAATTATATAAAATCAGAAAAATAAAAATAAAAAAATAAAAATAATAAAAATAATTTTCTACCTTGTACATATACCATTTAAATCTGTATATAAAACTATTTATTTAACTTATAAAAATAAATCATAAAAATAAAATAAAAATACCTTTTTATTCCAAGTTTTATGTTATAAATAAATAAAATATAAAATTGGAATAATTATATAAAAATAAATAATTAAAAATAAAAATTAAAAATACATTTATGTATATACTTATATATAATAATATTATAATGTAAATACATAAATTATTTTTCAAAAAAATAAATAAAAATCACTAAAAAATTCTTTGAAAATAAATAAATATTTTTCATTTTGAAAATATTTTGAAATAACATCATTTACTATTTTTTATTTAATTTACAAATATTTATTAAATGGTTGTTCCTAATTGGTCCACGGGGAATGTTGACCTCCGGTCAACTTCCCCCTGGACCACTTTCGCCCGCGGATCTTGTGCTCGACCCGACTTCTCCTAATTTTCCCCATCTAACCCGACCTCCATTCGCCTAAACCCCAGGTCCTAATTACACTCGATACATCTGAGACCCTCACCCGATCATCCTTCTAGGGATCCGAGCTCCGACCATCTCGCCCGATCTCCATTTTGACGGACCCCTAGCACTATAAAGGCTTACCTCAACCGCACTTTTCATGCCATCTTTGGCTCCGCCATTCCATCCCAGGAGCTCCACTCTCGTCCCTAGAGTGACAGCCATCGATAGGAGTGTTGCAGTGAGGAGAAGGAGTCCCCAGCCACTGATCCAGCGATCTTCTTCGCCGTGCGCCGCCACGAGGTGCGCCGAGCCTCGGATCCCGACGAATCCTCGAGGCAAAGACCCCAGGAGCTCCGCCAGCTTCAGCCTAGTCGACCTCAACCATCAGGTAGCCTCGATACCCTCTAGCTTAGCTTAATTTCCACTTACGCCCATTTGCGCCGCCGACCTTCGCCGTCCGATTCCCATCAATCCGTTCATCCATTCGATCATCCAACGCCCGATTCATCTTCACGAGACTCCTACCCACCTTCTTCACCCATTTGTTCAACTTGATTCGCCCAGGAACCAAGAGTCGGACCTCCCTTGTCGTCGCCTCACCGGAGGTCTCCGCTTCGACTCATCCGATCACCATTCCACCCCGAACCGGGTCGAGGCAATTTGCCCTCAACCCAGGAGTTGCTCTGTGCCGTTTTGCAGGTCAAAGGACCCCATATGGGGGTCAAGTCATTCGAGCACAAGAGCTTTTCCCCTCCGCCGTCGCCGGAGCTCCCCGGAGCTTCTCGGCCTCATCGAAGGAGCCCACCAGTTGCAGATATCTTCAAGCTTCCTTCTGACCATCTCAGCAACCCAAGAGGAGGTCTCCACTGCGCGCACTGAGCCGGCGAAGTTCGCCGGTGAGCTGTTCTTGGAGAATCTCCAGTTGTCGTTCGATCGAGCCTCCCGCTCCAGATCTGATCAAAGCCGTCCATTCACGAGGAGCCTCCACCGTTCGATCCATCTGGGACTCGATCGAGGGCGTTCATCCGCGAGAGGCGTTTGCTACCCTCACCGTCCGATCTACACGTGGCGTCTTCCTCACCATCGATTCAGCGAAGGGTTAGACACACCCTCCCACCATCAGATCCTCCACGTGGCAATCCTTCAGCCGTCAGATCATAATAAAGGGGTAATTTCCCTTAGGCCCTCTTCTGTTTTGATATTTCTACTTAGTCCTGTAAATATTAAGTTTAGTTGTTTTTATTTCGGAATATTTGCATCTTGGACCTCTATGTTTCTGTTATTTGCAATTTAGTACATGTGTATGTGAGCCACGTGCATCGACACATGAGGATTTGGGTTATTTGCAGTTTAAGTCATGTATTTCCTTGGTGTTATTGATTGAATCTTTTTAAATAGGATTTACACTTATGCCCCTCCGTGTCCGATTCACGTGCCTTATGCGTGCTTTTGTGGACTTTTTGCATAAGGACCCCTGAATTTTATTTGCGTGTTATTATTCGGTCCTGGAAATACTTTTCTTTGCATTTAGGTCCTTGACTGCTGTGTGCCTTGTTTTTATTTAATAAAATATCAAATTAAATCCAAATTAAGTGAAATTTGGACATGTGGCTCCTGCCACTGTGTAAAAATTTCCTTAAAATTTTTGGACATTTTTGAGGCTTTTTGATATTTTTTAAAAATTCAAAAATAGTGATTTTTGCTATTGTCTGACTTAGAAAATCAAAGAAAAATATAAAAACTATTTTAAAAATTCTAAAAAATTAGTGATAGTTAGTTTTAGTGTATTTTAGCTTCTGTCAAATTTTTGTGCTATTTGGATTTATAAAAACCTTAAAAATTGCAAAACCCTAAAAATCTCATAAAAATTCTAAAAAATTCGATAAAAATCAAAAAATTGCGAACTCTTTTTCTGTGGTTTAGTTTTTACATATATTTTTTTATAAAAATTACCTCCAGACTTTTATAGATCAATTTTATATTTTTAATTGATCTTTCAAGTTTGGCGAGGACCGCTTTTGATTTTAATTATTTTATACCTTATTTGGTGGTTCTGATATTTTCTTATTGACCATCAATACTTTTCCAAACAACTCTGATAAAGGCTGTGAGGACTTGGTTAATATCTTTAATCTTTACACGCTTCCCTTTAAGCTTAGCCATTATATCCCATATGCAAAATTTTGAACAGTCTGTGGGAAGCAATTTTTGATGGCTACACAAATGGCAAGGTCTTCATCGGTGATTAAAGATATATGTGCTTCCTCATTACTTCAAGGAATCTATTGAATAGCTAGGAAAAATCACTCAGTTGTTCTCCCTACTCAGAAATGCATTTGCAAAAAAAGTGCAACCATGGTGGTTAACACTGCAGAAAGAACCAAATACAAGTTTGTATTCGTTGGTCCTGTAGGTCATGTTGAAAGATAATGTATCGTCAAATAACTTGTAATCTTCAATAGATAAGCTATCACTCCAACTATATTGTGTCATCCTATTATCATCATCAGTTAAGAAGGCATAGAAAAAATATGACGTCATCCTCTTACAACATTCAAAATGCTTGATGAGTAAATGTGTATCCAACCCGAAGCGTTGTTTTTTTTCTTTCGGTTGATATTGTAAATATCTGTAACTATACTATAACCTGACTACTAGAGATATATCCCTTACTTATGAAAGCATATTGCTTAGATACCTCTATGTTCACGTCAATCATTGATTTCACTAGCATCTTGATAGCCTTTGAAAACCTTCTATTAGGCCTGAGATATCTGCGTTTGGAGGGAGTAACGAGGTTATGATTGTGTTGAGGCTCAAAATGAGAAATAACCTAGTCCTTGTGAGAAGATCTAAAGCTAATTGACATCAGAGCTTTGCAACCACTCCTTGCCAAGACATCACTCCTCTTTGTAAAATCGAGAAACATTGCTATCATCGCTTTTAGCTATATCAGAGAGCAATGTTTTTGATATAGCTTTAGTAATCCCCTCCTTCCAACAAATAAAGAACTTGAAATTAATGATTTTTTCTTTATTGACCTTGTCTTTACCAACCCTAGAGCTATATTTTCTAACGCTAAACCCAATATCGGTCGCATATTGTTCACAAAAATTATATGCATCTTCAATTGAACCAAAAGTTTCTCCTACTTCCGGGGCATGTACATTCAGATTTTCAATGAGTGGAGATTTTGAACCTGGTATAACACAAAAAAATAGTAGAATTATGGATATATCAAGCGACTGAATGCAAAATATTGTAAAATGAAAAATGTGATTGTAAAAAGAGTTAAAAGAATGTTAATATATAAGAACTGAATGTAAACGTATAGGTTTACAATAGTCTCTAACTAGCATACCACAGAAATAACAAAAGCTTGGTAGGATATGTGAATGAATGGGATTGTAAACTAAATTAATGAAATGTAAAATCTCTTAAATACACGTAAAATATGCTGTCAAATAGTGTAACTACATTATTGTATTTTTTTGACATGCAACATCACATAGAGAGCAAACAAACGAATGATTCGTGGGATACTAGAACGAATGAAGATACTGGAACAATACTGCAACATCGCAATACATCAAGAGCAGCAATGAAGATCGTCCAATTTTAAGATCATACAAAATTATTCAGAACAAAAAAACCCGATTCATGTGATACTGGAACGAATGACTCCAAACAAGCATCGACTTCCTTCGAGATCTGGCATTTTGATGAATTTCCATGGAAGTATTTTTCAAAAAAAAGAAAAAAGGTGTGGGGAGCCAAGTTAGCTCCCCGTAGGGGCAACCCCATTTTACTCATGCAAACGTGCGCGCCAGCGCGCACACACACATAATGCATCACACTTTTCCTTGATTAGCTAGATGCTATGTTGATCCAATTACACTCTATGCTGGTAGGTTGAAGTATAGCATCAAATTTCACCAAAATTTGGTCGAAATTTGATTTCGATAAGTGATTGAAATTCAATCGAAATGATCGACATTTGAGCCTTTAGTGTTGCCGATAGAAGGACTGGTGAACGAAATGACTGAAATTTCGACAAAAGTTGCATCCGATCACCCATGGATCGAGGAATCTAACCAACCTATCTTTGCCAATCATCTAGAAGAAAATACTTGATTACACATGTCCTACTCAACTAGCATGTCAGTTGGATGAGTTATGACCAGAGATGTCAACGAATATGAGTATATTCGTATTCGATCCAGAACGATGCTCGTTTTTATACCTATCGTAATAGGTATATATGTATTTATTTGAAAGTGGATATGTAAATGGATATCAAAAAGGTATATTCATTTAAATAAATACCTATAAACACAATTTTCAAATTTTTTTCTCATATTTGGTTTAGTGTTATATATCAAATACATTTACCATAATTGTTTTATGTTTAAGATATTTATATTGTTAGTATCTCATTAATTTATATAGGCAATCATTATCAAAGATATGATAACATATTTTTAATATATACCTGTTGATACATGTATTCATATTATGCTTAAATTTTAAATAGATAAAGATAAAAATAATATCTTTATATGTAACCGAAAATTCGCCTATGTAGTTGTAACTTTTGACAATCACGAATGACATAATAATGGTATCTTAACGACAATGTGGGTAGAAAAGGATCCGGAGGATCCGATAAGCGGTGGCTTACGCAAATATTTATGTATTTCAGTTAGTTAATTTGGAACTAAATTCCCCAAATGTTAATTAGTTAATTTTTTTATAAAGAATCCGCACACTGAAAAATTCAATTAATTGCATTTAGATAATCAAATCACTTACCAAGCAAATTGTGTTCTTAGCATGTCATAGTCATTTATTTTAAAACTCATACAAATAACAACTAAAATAATTTCTTGAAAACCCTTATATTAGTATATGTTCTGTAATGCATTTTCACTTTTTAATCTCTCTCCGATTAAAAAGTAATTGCTTCCCTCGAAATGTGATATCTGTTTTAGAAAACAAGTCAATAAGCCCCATTTGGTCGAGAGCTCTATTATTCTATAATAAGATAACATTACTCTAGCATAAACAATCAGAGAATAAAGTGATCATATTATGATTATATTATCTATTATGCCTCCAGTTGTTACAAAGGAAAACTAGTTCTGAGAATCTATTGGGTTGGAACTCAATTAATTAAGCTAATTGACAAACATCCAATAATCAATATGATTAAACCAAAGTTGTTAAGTAGTAATCCCCTAACTTATTCACACTCTTTATAAGTATTTCATTTAGATTTTTTGGGGTGTTACAACATCCTCAACTTATATTGACAATGCCCATCCCAGTAATGGCAATTGCATGCTAAGTATTTTTTCCTCCCTCTTTGTAGGATTGTTTCCATCTTCAGGGTAACCCTTTACACTATTACAGCAAATCTACTACGTTCACTTAAGATTACATGGAATATTCACAAAGTGTAAAGGTAAGTTAAAAGAGTAGGGCATTGAACTTAACAACATGTGCTTAAATATTTTAGATGATTGTCAATGAATTCAATTATGCTCGATTTTAGTAAGTTGTCAGTGCTAATTTTCCTTGATAATAACTCGGATCTTAGCTCAAGACATTATAAATGTAATCAGAGCGAGTTCATTTTAATAATAGAAAGGTTATCGAGAAGTAGAGCCATCCCAACACAAAAATAGGAGGAAGGCTTCCTGGAGCGTGCAACCGTCCTTATTACTGAAAGTAAGTGATAAACAACATCGCATCGATGACACTGCGAATATAAGTGAGTGATGTTATAACTTTCGAAAAATAATCCCTAATAGAATACTCACTAAGTGTAACAAGAGATTATGCGAGTGGATGATTACTAGATGACAACTTAGCCTCAAACATTTTGGATGATCGTTAACAAGCTCAATTGAATTGGACTCTTATCCAAGAAAAATTTCAATGATAACTGCCTGAGTTTAAATTGGGGCGTCACCGTACCTTTCATCCATTAATTGTTATTTTTTCCTTGTCCCTCATAGGCTCAAACCAACCAGACAAGAAAGTATAAACCCAATTGATTCCATATTCCTCATTTTCCCTTCTCTTCAAGATAATCAAACAAGGAGGAATAAACGATAATAACATAAAGTTGCATTATGGAGATGCACAAGTCAGAAAAAAAGATTCATGCGTAGTATTAGGCATAGGGCCAGATGAAAGAAAAGACCATGCATGATTACCATATTACACAAACTAGCTGGACACGAATCTACTGAAGTGGATTAATGTTAGAACAACATACCTTCCACAAAGCAAAAATAGTTCAAACATACTAGTTACCATTTACTTTGACAGTCACCTTCACATAAAAAGGTAAAAAAAAACTTGATTTTGATTTGAGAATGATCGTTGTACAGTCGAACTCGAATCAAGCTCTAGAGACAACTCAAGTTCAAGAGCCTAACCCCACACAAACCTCTTCCTTTGTCACTGGAATTTTACTAAATCCAAGCACTTAAGACAACTAGGGCCACCAACCGAACAACAATCCAATGGCAATGCTAGACAAACGTGCCAGCAAAATGCACATAGAAACAAAACATGAATATCAAGGCAAGGCTAACCTCACCTTCCATCACATTAATCACAAACCAACCAAAAACATATCAACAAAAACGTTTCTGCCCCATTCAGTGTTGTATGCAACTTATTAATCCTGTCAGATTAAATGCAATCAAATTTGTATTTTACCTTCCTAAGAAAATGCATGCAGTGAAAATTTGAGCTACTGTGAAATCCTCTCACTGGTAAAAAAAACAAGCAAAGGGACAAAAACAAAGACCTCAGGACAAGGAAAATTAATATGTTAAATGAAAACAAAACCAAAAGAAACCACTCCTCCCTTTACTATATGAACTTAATGTGTATATAGATAGATGGAAAGCAACAAAGCAGCCATAACTTGCTTTAAAAAAATCAGGACATAATCAGTCGATTTTGACATGAAAAATTCAAGTTCAGGTGGAACTGTAATTTCCCAGAATGTTTGTGCTCTGAAAAACTACTATAGATGACACATAAAGTAGAGTAAAAGTAACAATTCAATAATAGAAAGAGTAAATATGTAAAGACAGAAACCCTTCCTTCCTCAATGTAGTCAATCATGAACAATCTACAAGATATAATAACTATATATAAATCCACTGCAAACCAAACAAGCAAAGTAAAAAAAAGAGAGGAAATCCCCCCAACATCTCCACTCATCTGTTCAGCTGGCCCGCGGGCACACTTGCTTATCTTGCACCCGCACATTAAAATATAACAGAAACCAAAGTGAAAAATAGATCCTCTGAAAAGCCTTCGACTATCTGCTTGCTGCCCCTGATGCATACTTTTGCTTATCTTGCATCTGCACCATCAAAACACCACCACCTCCAAACACAAAAAACAGGAGAGGGGAGAGAGATCATGAAAGAGACATTCCTTCTTACATTAATCAATCTCAATCACCCATAACCATCAACACAAAATCCACTAGAAAAACAAAACAAGAGAAAAAGCCCATAAAAAAGATAGAGTACAAACCTTAGTTATTTTGTTTTTTAATATATACTTTTTTAAATCCACTTAAAATACTTACGCTTTCTAAAGAAGGAAAGAGAGCTAAGAAAAACCTTCCTTCCTTCCTTGCTTTTTTTTTTCTTTTATACTGAAACAAATATCAATCCCTATAACCAACCATCAAACAAATCCAATTACCAATTTTTCGAGAGAAAAGGAGAAACAAAAAAAATATAAAATCAACCCCCTCAAAAGGGCGTCCCCGCGAGCGCAATGGTGGTTATCGTGCACCATCGGTCACCTGGCCGTGCAGAGGAACATGAGGGAGGTCCTCCGCCCCCCCATCCTGCGCTCGTAGCAGTCCACCGAGAAGAGCGTCATGGAGAGCTGCGCCTCCTCCGACGGGGGCGGGATGGTGCTCCCCCTCCTCCTCCTCTCCAGCACCGGCCCCACGCACACCCTGTACAGCCTCCTGTACCCCCCGAGCGCCGCCACCACCCTCCTCTCCCTCGCCCCCACACCGCCCTCCCTGTCGCACAGCCTCTCCCACACGCCCTCCCCGAGGCACAGTCGCCTCCACTGCTGGCACACGCACGCCGCCACCCCCAGCGACCGCCCGTCCAGCCGCGATAGGATCTCCGCCAGCAGATCGTCGTTGTCGTTGATGGAGAATCCCACGTCCTCCTCGCCGGTGAACCTCCGCCGACGGTGGCTGCTGCTCGGTGGTCGCGGCATTGCTGTCGAGAGGAGGAGTAACGTGTGGGCGAGAGTCTGTGCTTGTCCGTTTGAGTATATATATAGGGGTGTGTTTGTGTGGGTGGAAATTAAAGAGGGGGTCCTCATGCAATTTGGAGGCTGATAGTAAATTGCATGGAATTTGTCCAAATTTTAATCTTATATATGTTTAGGGTTAAATGGAGCTGCCTCGTGCGGGAGTTAACTTGGCCCCCTCGTCTTATTTCGCTCATTTTTTTAATTATTTTTGAAAATTTCTTTTGTGGAATTTCATCACTATATCCCTATATTATATCATTAAAATTTCGCATGAAACAGAGACTCCGACGGCCTCCATCCAGATAGTCATTTTTTAACGGTAACAGAATTGCTAAAATCGACACCGTCTGGATGGAGGCCGTAGGAGTCTTTGTTTTGCACGAAATTTTAATGACATAATATAGGGATATATTTATGAAAATTCACGAAAGAAATTTTCAAAATAAAAAATAAAAACATGGGAAAAATGAGGTGTGGGAGCCAAGTTAGCCCTCCCATAGGAGCAACCCCATTTTACCCATATGTTTAATGATTACTATGCTGTCTCCTGGAAGAAAATAGTTTCTTACCTTTGTGCCCCTGTACAAATATTGCAATTACATTTATCTCTATGAAGAAACTAAATCTACGTATTTATACAATATTTGTCAATTAATTATTAAGTGTTATTTTGTACAAATTAATGCTATTTATATGCATTTAAATAGTGATTTAAGGTCAAAATGAAAAAATAAAGGTGATGAAATAGAGATTAATTAACGAAACAGGAAGGAAGTGGCGGCGTGGAGGAGGGTGGAGGAGGAAATGGAGAGGCGGGAGAGGAGGAGTCACATGGTGGACATGTTTAGGGTGAATAGTGAGGAAAATGAATTGTTTGGTGCTGGAATTTAGGTCCAATTATTCTCGACGGGTGTCGTCACTTCCGATAATACTTTTACATCGAGATTACCTTTTGCGGTGGTTTCATACCTGACACCTGACGTATCTCTCCCAGTCAATTTGAAAATGCTGTCTTTCGATTACGGCGGGTGGTACAAAAACTGAGGAAAATATATTGCATTTTCGATGACTATTGTTGACCGCCAAGAATGACGCGACTTAAATACCAACAATTCTAGTAGTGAGTAATATTAGGATTATGTATCTAAAAGGAATTGAATTCATAATCCTAATACTAATAATTGAGTTGTATTCAATATTGGGTCTTTATACGAATATATCTTGTACTTGGGCTATATATAAAGGGTGGAGACATTACCACCAAGATCACCACAACGAAAGAGAAGACGATATTGTGAGGCGAATGTTTGGTTATTAGGGTGGGGTGGGTTGGGATAACCTCCTGTGAATAGTATCTATTTGGATGCTTATGATGTTTGGAGAGGGTTTGTAATAAGGAATGTGATGTCACCTTAATTCGTGATGGAAATCCAACCTGAGAATGCAGTGGGATACACCGGATTACCTACCGGTTACTAAACAAACCTCGAGAGAGTGAAGAAAGGAAGAGTCAGGGGGAAGAGAGTTGTTCTCGTTCTTATTCTTAGTAAGCTTTCTTTTATGGTATTTGTGAGAGTGATCGACTACCATCATATCTTGTATCTTTTTCTTTACGTGCTTCCCTGATGGTTGAATGCACATCCGATTTCATACTCTAGCAATTGGTATCAAGCGAGGTCCATCATCGATAAGAAGATGTGACGCAACAAATACACATTCTTCAAAAATTATAAAGAATAGGCAATTATGATGAATAATAGAGACCGTGTAATTATATGTTCAATCGAGGAAATACATGAGTCTAGATAGGGGATTCTCACATAATAGATGAGTTAGACGGTTCACTGAGATGATTTGGCTTGGTTTTGTAGATTTTACAAAGTGGTCTAGATTTCACATTTGACCTAGTGTTCAAGTAGTTTGGCCAATAGTTGATCAAGAAATAATGACGGGTGATGTTAGCGGTGGGTTTAGGAGGAATACAATAACTTTCAGGTTTTTTTCTCAAATTTGGCGAACATCTAGAATAACTAAAATCTAGAATAACTAGTAAATTACAACTTTATTGTACTGTAATTGATGTATTGGTTTTTGCAACGTTAATATTTTTTTACCGGTTGGTTCTATTATCACAAAGCTGCCCAAGATTAAACCATTTGGAGATCATCAGAGCGCAACCTTCCCTCGTTGCTGAGCTGAATGAAGACGAAGAGGGAGCAATAACAACTACCGTCCAATCCTATTGCTTCGTATTCCAATCACAATGGCCGAAGCAACAAAATCTGATCATACCCACGCATCAAAACCGTTGACTCATACGAAGTAGCAGCCATTGATCAGACCCATCATCGAGCCATCATAGCCAACCACATGGCAATCCAGTGGCAAATGGATTAGGATGATCATACCAAAGCCCCAACCGTTGGATGCACATACCAGATCACGTGGCCTACATCACGCGATATGGGTCTTTCATACAAAAGCCCTCCCAAGTTCCATAAACTTTATAAAATCCCCCCGCCGGTGGATAAATTGCATAGAACATCAACCTGGAAAAGGTAGTTGCAAAGAAGTCCATACAAGCTAATTTGGACACTTCTTTTATTTGCATATATGCAACTGATAAAAACTTCTGATGTCTTCCAAACCATATGTCAGAAAAATACATTTTTGTCTCTATTTGTATCTTCATCAATTCTCTTTGATTTGCTCTATTGTGGATCGTGATTGGATATCTATTGAAATATTTATGAATTTTAAGTAAAATACTGATTCTACATATCTTTACTCATTTTAAATTCAATCATTTTTTGGAAAAATGAAAAATATTCATTGTGAAATTTACGATACAATGAAACTTTTGACATAAATTTGTTTGGATTTAACTCATCATTTTTCTCTGAATAAATTAAATTATCTATTTTCCTATATGATTTTTATAAGGTTATAATTGCAAAAGTTTATAAATTAAAAATACTTTTGGATGTACACTGAGTACCATATCATTGTTGATTTTTATGGGAAGTTAATTTGATTTTATGGGAATTTAATTTGATGCCTTGATTGGTTTAAAAATTCGATTACATGACAATGTAGAACGCAGTTTGACTCCACTGGATATTGAACAAAAGCTGCGGAATTGGCTTATTTGTTGTGTGTATCAATGGAGTATTTTGAAACGTAAAATGAATGCTTTCTCGTTATGAGTGAAGGAACTCGATAACACCCGTTTCTTTTATTTTTAATGTATCTTAAGTTTCTTTAGAATGCTAATTAAAGAAAGGCATGATAGATTTATTTCCTCCTTCTGTTTGTGGGTACATGCCCCATAAACAAAAGCGGGAGGGCATACATAGAAGAAAATTGTAGGCGATCAACGAGGTATGCCTTCCTTCTCTTGGTTGCGAGAGAGAGAACGAGGTAGAGAGAGAGAGGGATGGATGGTGGTAGGTCGAGAAGGGAGCTCCCATAGAGCGAGTATCCAGTGCGATACGTTTTTCCCTCCCTATAGGGAGGTTTATATATGACGTATGCCCCATGCCACGTCCGCCCCCTTCGACTACGCCCTTGCAGTTACGGTCTTTGTGAGACCCGATCGTCATAATCGCCGGCCTCCGCAACGGCAGGCGACGATTCTTGATCTACTTGGTCAAAATCCATTCTACATCTCCCACTTGGCCAAAGTGGTTAAGACAAAAGCCACTCCTACTGTTTGGGTTGTGTATGAGGATGTTAGCAGTGAGGTCCATAAAACATGTTCCTTAACTCATGTATTCCTGAGTCCCATTAAACCAATATATTTAATGTATTCCTGTTGCTATTCCCTTGGTTAGGAAATCATCCAACATGTCACTGATGGGTATGTTGGTTACCGTGATTTATTGCTTCCTCACTATATCTTATATATTGTGATATTGGATTTCAATGTGTTTTCCTTTAGACCCACTATTGATCAAGCTTATCGCAGCTTGATTGTCACAATACATTTCAATTGACCCTTTGACCAATTCGAGGCTTAGGTTCTCTAGAAAACTTCTGATCCATACAGCATGAG
The DNA here is from genome assembly GCA_037367405.1 of Ottelia alismoides. Classification (NCBI taxonomy): domain Eukaryota; kingdom Viridiplantae; phylum Streptophyta; class Magnoliopsida; order Alismatales; family Hydrocharitaceae; genus Ottelia; species Ottelia alismoides. The sequence goes on from JAZKJV010000027.1 coordinate 768,434, forward strand.
TGGTGGCCATGCTTCATGCAATGTACTCAGCCTCCTGTGTATGTCAAGATATACATCCTTGTTTCTTACTACCTCAAGAAACGGTTGCACCATCAAACATGAATAAGTAACCTGATGTGGATTTTCTATCATCCACATCCCATTCAAAATCAACATTGGAGTATTCTACCACTTCAAGCGATTCTGCTTGATACACAAGTTTCAGATGTACCGTCCCTTTCAAATATCGAAGAATCCTCTTTACAGCTTCCCAATGTGTTGGACCGTGATTACTTTAATATTTACTGACTAAGCTTACTGGATAGGCTAAGTCAGGTCGAGTACACATCATTGCATACATTAGACTTCCCACCGCTTGTGCATATGGTACATATAAAGGTTTCTGCCCCTTTCCGAGACACTGACTCTTACTGAGTCTCTTTTCCCATCACAAGTGGTGTTGAAGTTGGAGTGCTATTCTACATTCTAAATCTCCTTAATATAATATGCAAATATCTTTCTTGACTAAGGCTCAATATCCTTGAGTCCTTGTCTCTTATTATTTGAATTCCAAGAACATAGGATGCTTCGCCCATGTCCTTCATCTCAAATTCATTGCTCAACTTCTGTTTGATTTCATTGAGCATTTATATGGAAAATATTTAAAAATATTCATGCATCATATTTAGCTCATTCCTATTTGAACCCATTTGGACAAACTATTTTGTAAAACGGCCTAGTTCCATTTAAAATCATTTTCAAAATGTGTCCTCTGTTTGTATTCTCCATTTCTTTCCTTAAAAAAAGTTGCAAATAAAAATAAAAATTAATAACAATGAATAAAGTCACAATAATATTTCGTTGCATTGCAATAATACTTGATATAGTAGCACGAAAACTGGATCCATTAAACTCGAGTCGTTGACTAGATTCTTCACCGTTTACAACCTCTTTGTTCGTCATGACAAGTAAATAAAACGGAACCACATTCTCTTTGTATTGATACATTTTATTTATGTGTTTTTTGGTTGACTGTTTTTTATCCGTTCTATATTACAAATCAATTCTCGTAGGCAGGGTAACAAGCGTCTCATCAGCATTCCACAACAACTCTTTATCTTCTTGTCTATTCGACTTCATTGCTATCCTTTCATCATCTTGCGGATGATCAAACCTGTGCAGCACAAGGTCCTCGTAAACTAACTTGCCTTGAACCAAGTAGAACGATCACGAATGCACTCCAACTATTTTGGACTTCTACTTACTCATGCACCTATGCTCCAACACAAGCGTGAACACAATAACAAAAGGATGATTACAAAACTTCTTCTCTTATTAGAAGGGATACTCTTGATGAGGAATCACCCCTCCTTATATACAAGGTTATGAGAAAGTCAAGAGACTTCCATTATTACATTTACATTAAAAATAACATGAAGACACAAGATCCTTCAAGTTTCATGGTAACCTTTCACGTTTAATGAAATCATATTCTTGTGTCTATATTGCATTCATGAATATGTAAATAAGTGCACCTTAGCATTTAAAAACAACAAAAATAACGAACTTGTACAAATATACAATCTTCTCACATTTTTAATAAATCAATGTTTCGAGAAACCTCCAAAAGAGTGGGAGAGCACATACCCCCAACGAGTAGTGAGACCCCCGTGCTCGTGAGGTATGGATGGATGTAAACGACGATAGATTATAGATATGGATATAGGTATTTGTAACACCCCCCAAAAAAGGTCACATACTGTGTAACATGAAATTTTCGGGTGGGATAAATAGTGAGGAGCTTACTACCAAGCAATCCGACTTGAGCATTTTGGAGGTGGTTAATCGGGTTCGCATAGGGCCCAATCCCAAGAGGTTGTTAGGGCCAGTAATGCTCCGCTAACGGACCGGGGACCTAAGCCCGGGACGTTACAGTATTACCATATCCTTATCCGTTTTGAATGCGAATACGGATGCAGATACAGATATTGACGGATATTAAACTATCTTACCATATCCTTAAAAAATGGATATAGATGTAAAATGGATATTGATCTCATATGATTAATGTTATAAATACTCTATAAAACCGACTTAAATAAATATGAATTGGATGAAAAATTCATGATATAACTTTACTAAATGTATTTGTATCATAAAAATTGTACAAATATGGTAAAAGAAGGTATATAATTATGTTATATAAGGTAAAAATAAATCTATGGCTATATTTATATACAAAAATGGATATACGGATGCAGATACAGATATTTGCGGATATCAAAGTGATATCCACATATGTATCCATTTTAAAACGGATACGGTGCGAATCAGATATAGATATATCCATAACCGTTTACATCCCTAGGTATGGTAATGTTCTTCAACTGGGCTCAACATTGTAGATGGTTATGATTTAAGGCACATCAACATTTGTCGTTGCTCTTGGGTTATTCTATGGTAAATGAATTTGATCTTTTATTCTCAATAAAAGTTAAATGATGTTGTAGTTGGATCTCTAGAAAGCTACAATAGAAAATAATAATCAGGATGGAATTGTTTACAGTTGAACAAGCTGTTCTAACTTCTATGACAAGTGTAACAATACGGTTTTGTTTAGCAATGGTGATCCTTATTTCAACATGTTTGACTGCAAATAGTTCTCATGAAATTACACCTCTTATCTCAGAATATAGAATCACATCCTTCCAACAGCATACAATCGTGCAAACAAAAGGATCTATTCCAAAGGCACGATGATTCCCGCGCACGAAAGCTTATGAGCAGACACATGAAATGTACACGGGGAGACGATGACGTACTTGACTTGTGATAAACGGCAGAATAATATGGGAATCCGAGAGAGAGAGAGAGAGAGAGAGAGAGAGAGAGAGAGAGAGAGAGAGAGAGAGAGAGAGAGAGAGAGAGAGAGAGAGAGAGATGAGAGATGGTGGGGGGAGTGAAGGGATAGGGTAGGAGAGTATCCACGGGAGGGAAGGATGGGGCCAACGAGGAAGGGCCAAGAATAGGGAAGTGTGTGTAGTATATTGCTCCTGTCTTCTTTCTTCTCGAATAAAAGCTTTAAGCTTCTGGAGGCCTTGATGTCTTGTTTATTGTGCTTATTTATCTTTATATATTCGTATGTTGTCTACTCCTTGGGGTTGACGTCTTGGCCGTTGCAAGGAAGATAGGAGCTCGGTGGTCCTCTCTTCCCCTGTATTTATTTTGCTTGTGACCCTGTTGACCTCTCTCCCTCTTTGCTGCTCTAGTTATTATGGGCATGGGATCATCCAGGGACCGCATAACGTTGGAGTCTTGGAGGAGTTACCATAGGTGAAAAAAATAGATATAGAGGTGCTTCAGTAGATGCAAGCTTTTGGAGTAGAAGAATGAATTTGTTAGACTACGTAAGAAATCCATATTCTAATTACCTTTCTATCTATATAGTTACACGAATGCTACGCTAATATACTCCCTCTTTTTTGATATCATTATCTGAGGGATATAAGGGATGAATTTGAGTCTTCTTGGATTATCGCATATTCTACGTACATGAGAGAGTCGGACTATGTTCAATAGTTAATAAGTTAATAGAAGTCATAATATGTTTTTTTATGATATCCCAACAAACTTCAAAAAGTACTACAAATCCCTCGCATACTTTCTTGTAAAAATAATACCCATGTAAAAATTTCCATTTAACAAAATACACCCCCCCCATTTCGTTAATGGGTCGTTACTATTGATGTTAAGTGTAACTTTTTTTGATTGAAAATTAAGGAAGATTTTACTTAATTTCCTCTATTTATCAACACGGACAACAAAACACCAATAAAAAAACCACTCTAAGTACCAATAAAGCGGGCGAAAACACCTTTTTTATTCTGAAAGAAAGGATTACACAAATCCAAAACCTTACGTAAAGTAAAAGGTACAAGCTCATGAGAACCTCAAAATGAATAGGTATGAAACAATCCTATAGAGTTCGGAGTGAACATAAATCACATTACGGGCTAGCAATTAAGAGCTTTGGAATCTGATGCATAGTCAAATAGAGCTCTTAATCCTTTCTCTCAATGATTTTGACGAAGAATGTGAGCGACTATATTTCTCTTGTTGTGTTGTAATTCACGTGTTATCCCAAGGCTTAGAGTTTGTTTTAAATATCATTAACAATTTTAGAGGTTGTTCATGAAAACATAAAAATGAGTTACATATAGTTAGAAACAATATCTCGAGTTCTAGTAGAACTAATAAATTTGATCGAGTGATTACTGATTAGTCTATTGCATGTTAATTAGTTGATAAAAAAATTCATTAGTTGACTGAAGCTTTAGAATGTCGATTCACCTCATGGAAAGGTTCGTGGGACAACTGTGAAAAATTTGAGATAAAAGAACACATCTATAAATTTGGCAGGAGAGTAATGGAGGGTTTATTGCATAAATGGAAATGGCTTTTTTGAAGGCATGCCATATAAATTTGGTAGGAGAGTAATGAAGGGTGCCTTAAGCTCAATAGCCCCATCTATTGGGAGTCTTCAGATCTAATTGTGTCTCTCAAGCTCTAGGGTTGTAAGCCTCAAGGAGTTTGAGAACGGACAATAATAGTAGTTCTTCCCCTCTCTCCATTCTCTTATGTTTATATGCACCCATTAGCATCTAGTTCTTGCTTGTTGCTCCTTCCCACCATGTCTTCAATAGGAATTTGAGATAAAAAAATGCAGCCCGAATTTAGGAAGGGTGGTGGAGAATGAACATTTCGAGGATAGGATCTTTCTCGAAGAACGAGTTGGGAGAGGAGGTGATCGGGGACTGACTGACTTTGAATAGAAACAACGTTTACTTGAGATCAAAGAAGTATGAGTTGGGATGGAGAGGGAAGCTTGCAAAGTCTGAGCTAAAATGTACGACGACTCGTCGTCTTTGATGACAATAGAAGGGAAATAGAGTGCGATGAAAAATAAAAACAACGGAGAAATGCATATCATATGTGGCCGCACCACACATACAAATACAAATACAAATGCAAATCAAATCCACTCACGTCTCTTCATAGGAACTAGTGAAAGCCACAAGAGTCAAGCTCAATTAGATCTTTCTATTTTAGTGTTCTTTTTCAACTAGTTATGTAAGCACAATTTATATTCACGGACACAAACCCTTCAGTGACAAGCGATCAAACTGTATTCAACTATATATGCTTGCGGATTCCTCATTCCACACAATGTAAGGTCGCAAGGTTCTATCCCCTGAGATGACAACAAGCACAATTTAGCCTAGCCTTCCACTATTAATCAATGTATATCATGGTGTGCAAACCCAAAAAGGTCCTATATAACACCTAAATACTAGTGGAGTATGAAGTAAACGAATGGAGTAGGAACTAATAAGAGAACCATGGTACTTGGCTCCGATCACAAATGATCTAACCTAGCTACTTGACAACAAACTAATGGATGTGACCTCTTGTGAGAAGCGTGCCTATACCAAATACTTGGCCAAATTCAATTGCAAGCAGGGACGGAGCCAGGAAATTTTTATAGGTGGGACCAAAATATATATATGTACGATTCGTGTCCAAGTCATAAATAACATTGTCTGATTTGTGTCCGAATCATAAGGCACGTTATGAGGTCAATTATATGATTGAAAAAGTTAACTAAAAATATAACATAAAATGAGAAATGTGGTATACCGGTATGCCAACTATGGAGAGATGGAAAAGTGCAGTTAATAGCACAATCACTAAAAAATATTATTATAAAAAAATACAAATGTTGTATATATATATGGGGAAAATGGGGCTGCATCCTTGGGAAAGCTAACTTGGCTCCCCATCTCATTTTTCCTTTTATTTTATTTTTTTTTGAAAAATGAATCCATAGAAATTCATCACTATAACCCTATATTATGCCGTTCAAGTTTCATATGAATTAGAGACTCCTACAGCATTCATTTAGACAGTTACTTTTTAAGGATCGCAGAATTGTTGAAATTGACCCCGTTTGGATGGAGACTGATGACACGACACTTGGCGACTCGGGTAAAGGTAATCAAGGGTCGTTGCGACCCAAGTCACCAAGCGGTGTCGATCGAGAAAAATATAGACCACCAAAATCAGATAAAAATCAAAGAAAGCTCAAGTAGCGGTCTTGCTATTATATTAACATGGTATAGCGACCAGGGTCGAACACAAGAAGCACGTGATGGCCTTGCGGCCTACGAAGTAGTCTAAAATAAAATAAAATAAAAGAAAGGTGTTTTTGGTGGATTTTTAATCTTTTTATATTTTTTGGATTTTTAAATCAATAAAAGAAATAAGAAAACAAATACACAAGCAACTACACACAATTATTAAACTACTCAAAAATCATCCAAAAATTCAAACAAAAATGTTTTTAGGTTTTTTATATTTTGTACTGTTTTTGGGTAATTTTTGGAAATTTTTCTGATTTTTATTGAATTTTATAAAAATGAAACAAGACAGAAAAATGAAGGTACTGTCCAGTCAGACTTGCAGGGCTAAATTAAAATATAAAATGGCCTTATCAAGGTCTGAAGTAATTTTCCTATATAGTGGAAAATGCAAGGAAAATTTAGGCACCAGAATTATTATTTTTTGTTTTTTCTTTTAATTATTAGAATTTTTATGGGTTTTATGGGGTTTTGTAATTTTTATGGGTTTTATAAAGCCAAAAATAACCAAAATTGGTCAGAAAATCAAACAAGGCAAAACAAGCAATCTGTAATTTTTTTGTAATTTTTAGAGGTGTTTTAATATTTTTTGTGATTTTTAAAGCTAGACAGTAAAGAAAATGTGTGTTGTTGAATTTTTAAAAATAATAAATGAAGTCAAAAATGTCTCCAAAATTTAGAGAAAATTTTACACCATGGCAGGAGCCATGTGTCCAATTTTCATCAAATTTGGAGTTTGTTTGCTATTTTATTAAAAAATAAAAACAAGGGTACAATGCACAAGGACCTGTACGCAATTAATAAAAGTTCCACGGGGGCCGGTGCAAATTCTCCACGAAATCACGTGCGAGGCACGTGACCTGGGCACTCAGGGACCTATTTGCAGGGAAACTTAAGTTCCTGGACTATTTAGTAACACGTACTAAAAGTCCAGGGGCTTCAGTGTAAATTACCCACTATATAACGCACATGCACAATTAAACCATGCACAGGGGTGTTTATGCATATATCAAAAACATAAATTCATTCATTAACACCCTGAAACCATAAGTCCAAACATGCAAATAACCCAACAAGCACGTGTCGAAGCACGCGTTCCACTACGAACAACGGTATAAAAGCAAATCCCAGGAATAACAGGGTCCTCTATGCAAATTACCAAACTAAACTAAAATGTCTAAAATATTTACAGAACTACAAATTAACAGCTAGAAATCTAAGGGCCTAAGAGATGTTTACCCTTTATTAAGTCGAGGGTTAGATGGGCGCCACGTGTAGATCCAACGGTCGGGGTGGGTTGGCGCCTCAGCAAGGATCCCTCGGCGAGATCGAACGGCTGGAATCTCCCCACGTGCAAGATCGGGCGGCTGGGAAGCGACGTGGGAAGACCTCGCTGATCGGACGGCCGCGATCCTTCCTTTGAAGATCAACGGCTGGCGTGGCTCCTCTGATGGACGTCTGAGATCTAATCTGGAGCGGGAGGGGGATCGAACAGCACCGGAGGTTACTCAAAGAACTGGACTACGGCGAGGTTCGCCGGACTCGTGTGGGCGCTGGAGACCTCCTCGCGGGCTGCTACTTATCGGAGAAGAATCGCCTCGGCCTCCCGCGTCTAATGGGGTCCTCCGATGGCGCGACGGTGCTCCTGGAAGCTCAGGCGACGTCGGCGGAGGTCGAGCTACTGCACCAGATGGTCGAGGCCCTCAGATGAGCTCGGATGAACCTGAAAAGCACGACAACAGACTCGAGGGTCGAGGGCAAAGTGCCTCGACCCTGTAAGCGGAGGTGAAGGTGAACGGTGCGGCGGGGCGTAGGGGCTCCGACGAAGCGACGGCGAAGGAGCCCCACTCCCAGTTCTTGTGCGAACTGGGTTGGATGAGTGGGTGGAGAAGGTGCACAGAGAGAAGGCGGATATGTTGGTCGACTCCGATGATCGAACGGGTGGCTAGCGTGGTCGGAATCGGCGATGAACGACGACGAGTCGATTTGGGCGAAAACGGAAATTAGAGGAATAGGGAAAGAAATAGAGCTACCTAATGGACGCAATCGACTGTGGAAGAGCAAGGGCTGCTCCAGGTCCTTGCCTCAAGGGCCGTCGGTGCCCGAGGCTCGAGCACCACCTCCAGGCGGCGCACGGCGGCGCGTAGCTGCCGGATCAGTGGTCCGGTCTCCCTTTCCTCGCTGCGACACGGCCGGGAGCGAGCTGTCACTCTCGCGGAGGCTGTGGAGGTCCTGGAGTGGAGAGAATCGATCCAAAGATGGAATGGAATGGAGGCGGAGCTCTGCTTATATGCGAGTGCAGGTCCGAGAAGAGGAGGTCGGGCAGGGTTCCACGAAGCGCGGATCCCCATGCGGATGATCGGGCGAGGATCTCGGATGCACAAGGAAGAAGAAGAGCCCGGGGTTTGCGGATTTAGTGGTCGGGTCATGACGCGAAAATTCGGCGAAATCGGGTCGGGCGTCATGGACCTGTGGGAAGTGGTCCAAGGGGGGGAGTTGACCGGGGGTCAACGTCCCCCGTGGACCAATGGGAGCTGGCCATGTGGAAAAGATTTGAAAATTCGAAAAGAAATAACAAATGGCCGAATTATTAAAAACTCAAAACATGAAAAGTGTTTGTTTTAATTTTTTCTATTTTTTTGTAATTTTTAATTATTTTTTTGAAATAAAAATAAGGTATTTACACTATAGTGCTATATATAGGTATATATACAATATGGCTTTTTAATTTTTGATTTTTAATTAATTATTTTTGTGCATTTTTATTCCCATTTTATATTTTATTTATTTATAGCATAAAATTAGGAATGAAAAGGTATTTTTATTTTGTTTTTATTATTTATATACAAGGGTTAATTAAATAGATATATACATATATATACATGGTATATATACAATGTTCTTTTTGGTTTTTAATTTTGTTCTTTTTATTTTATTTTTGTTTTGATGATTTTTATTTTATTTATTTACACCATAAAATATAGAATATATACAAAATTTTAGGGATTTAATTTATTTATTTATAAGGTGAAATAATTAGTCATAGGTGTTCTATGTACATGGTGAATATGTACAAGTGAATATTTTTGTTTTCTTTTTAATTTTTTTCTATTTTTATTTGGATTTTATATTTACAAGTATTTACAAATATATATATAAACCCATTTTATTCTATTTTTAGAGGAAAATATTTTTATTATATTTACAGGTCTATTTACACACATGAGCTCCCTATCTCTCTCTACTTTGGCTTTTATGCGGTCAGGCCCATGCTGAGCCCTCCCTTGGGATTAGGTTGCTCAATATTTATTCTAAATATTTCCCTCTTTTTATTTTTATTCTTTATTCTTTTACTTTTGCACAAAAAATATGCTAATTATTAGTTTTTACACAATGCATGCCTTTTGTTAATTATTTGTATTTACACATATCTACATGTATTTGCAAAGGTTTTTGTAGCTAAAATATAAGAATAAAGAGTGATGAATGAGTATTCATCACCCCCCTATACTTAACTTTGCTAGTCCCTTAGCAAACACTTATTTGAAAAAAGAAGTGAAAAAGAGAAAGAAAAAGAAAAGGAGGAGAATGTACATGGATCAAGGTTGAATATTAAACTTTCCTTCATTAAATTGAAATATGGAGCTCGATCAGATCTTTGGATTATTAATGTGTCGGAACCTTATTTGGACTTAAGCTTAAAACTCAACAGCCTCCAAGTTCCACTGATATATAATCAATACTCCTCAACAATCCAGATCAGAACAAGTCACCAAACACAAACCCTGAAGACCATAAATCTTTCCTTGTACTGTGAATGTGAACTATAAGCTGTCCACCTCAGAAATGGCAACTTGACAACCCTCCCCAACAAGGTAACTCTATGACCTCAATCTGGCCACTCTTTCCTCGAGGAGCGGGGTATTCCCTTCTAAGTTCAAGTTCAACCGGCTCAAGAAGAGGGGGAAGAAGAGAATGGACCATGGCCAGTGTAGCCATGTATCCTTGGGAGCTCAACCAGTGTAGCTAAGTCTCCCTGCTGCAAGCTACATAAGGTGGGACATGAATCTCAAGCTTTGCTTATTGCACTATATACATACTCCGGTGGGATTATCATTTTCTCTCAGACCCACCACTTTTTTGGAGTTATTTTCTTTTTGCATTTTTTTCAAGTGCATCTATACAACATATACATGTGCAGCATATATACAAGGAGTTTATCCTCTTGAGCCAGTAGACTATCCCTCTTTTGAAGTATTATTGCAACCCACAACTCCTGTCGTTAGACCTCATGGCAACCAGACCAAGTTGAGACGCACTTCCTTCACTAAAAGAAGAAGAGAGGTTCCTCCTAGAAGTACTACCCTCATATGCTACCCCAAGTCAAGGAAGACTGCCTCCTCACCACCTCATCCGTAGAGAGCTCGGTGCAAAGTGCGGTGTCCAAGTAAAGTCATTGTCCATATGAGTCATGTGTCTGCTGTTAAGTGTTCTACTTAGGCTCATTGAGATGACATGTGATCATAGCCTAGTGGACTTAAATAATTAAGTCACCATGGACCTGAAAAGCCTTAACCCTAAGGCCTATAAGGTTCCTCTTATAAATTAGGTGGATTAAGATCTTAATCAAGCTCCATTTCCCAATTTGATTCCAAGCTAGTTTAAATGTCAACTATAATCCATGGAAAACTATATACATATATACAAAGATGTTGTTTACACAATTTTTACAAACATGCAAAATTTTTGAAAAATGTTTTGAAATCATGAATGGACGAATGCATGAATGCAAGTTTTGCAAAATATTTACACACATTTACACAAGATTTTTGCAAACTTTTGATTTTCAAAACATTTTGGAAAAATTTTGTACTATATACATAATTTTGATAGGAAAATATTTACACAAGCTTTACACAAAAAAGATTTTGAAAACATTTTTACAAAAATAATTTGTACACTAGCTATGTATGTGCAATAAAAGAATAATTATTTACAAGAAAATTTTTTAATTTTTGTGTTTTTTAGGGTTTTTAGCCATTTTATTTATTTACACACTCACACAAAGTACGAGTTATGGCTAAAGTATATATGAAATATATACACCCCCCTATACTTAGCTCGAACGATGTCCTCAGAGTCAAGAGCGATGAAGAAGACATAACTCGTGCTATGTATAGGGAAGTGAAAAGGAAGGCTATATACAAAGACGAATGAATGAATAAAAAATCAAGAGGATCTCGGGTTTTCCCCTTATACTTAGGATCAAGTAATCCTAAGTATAGCTGGCTGTACATGAAGGGAAAGCCGAGTGGAGAATGTACAGGGTCTACCCCCCCATACTTAGGGTAAAATATCCCTAAGTATAGGCAGCAAAACATGGGTAAAAAGAATCAAAAGAAATACCCAAAGATCCTACATCCCCCCTATACTTAGGGTAAAGTGCACCCTAAGTATAACATAATCAAAGATGACAAACGTGATGAGGGACTAAAGACTGGAATGATATAGACATCTGGATCTATACAGGTTGGGAGAACAATGAAAATTAGACGCGAGATGCAATAGATGTGAGTCAAGAGACCACATCTCACGCAAAATGAATAGGGGAAACATCAACGACCCGCGGCTCATGATCTAGAAATGGCTTGAGCCGCTGGCCGTTCACTCGAAAGGTACTCTCAGAAGACAACTCGGATATGTCAATGCTACCATTGTCGTGTACCTTTCTCACCAAGTAGGGTCCCTTCCATTTGCTCTGTAGCTTCCCTAGAAATAGACGAAGGCTAGCATCAAACAACCATACTCTCTGTCCAGGCTCAAAATGCTTGTGGCTGATGTGAGAATCATGCGACTCCTTCACTCTCTCTTTGTAATGTAGGCTGTTTGAGAAGGCGGTATCTCTAAGCTCCTCCAAGGCTGCTAACTCTGCCCTCCTCTGGTCTCCTACACTATCTGGATCCATAAGAATATTAGTGACTGCCCAAAGTGACCTGTGTCTCAGTTCAACAGGTAAATGGCACGGCTTGCCATATACGAGGCGAAAGGGAGATGTGCCCAAAGGTGTCTTGAAAGACGTCCTATATGCCCACAAGACCGAGTCCAAAAGCTGTGACCAATCCTTTCGGTCAGGGCGGACGACTTTCTGCAAAATAGTCTTGATCTCCCTATTCGACACCTCGGCTAGACCATATGTCTGTGGATGATATGGAGTGGCAACTCGATGGTCTATGCCGAACTCGCTAGCAAGGGCCTTTACCTGGTCGTTGATGAAATGATACCCCCCATCTGAAATCAATACTCGAGGTTCCCCGAACCGCGTGATGATGTGCTTCCTCAAAAATCTGCAAACTGTCCGAGCATCAGCGGTTCGGGCAGGGATAGCCTCAACCCAACGACTAACATAGTCAACGGCCAACAGAATGTTCTCGAATCCCCGACTCTTAGGGAATGACCCATGAAATCGATGCCCCATGCGTCAAAAACCTCACAGAAGTGAACGGGCTGCATCGGCATCATATCACGCTGTCCACAAGTGCCCATCCTCTGACAGTCAGTACACCTCTTCACGAACTCATCAGAGTCCTTGAAGAGGGTAGGCCACCACAACCCGGATTGGAGCACTTTCTGTGCCATTCTCCTCCCAGAATGATGTCCCCCTGCCTCAAGCTTGTGGCAGTAAGTGAGGGCGATAGCAAGGATCGCCTCATCTCGGAAGGTCTCACAAATAAGGTCAATCTGCTCTGCATCCTCAAGGTGCTCTAATAGGGAGAGATGATCCGCCACCACATTCTTGACTCCAGGCTTATCCTTGATCTCAATGTCGAACTCCTGGAGTAGAAGGATCCATCTAGTCAGTCTGGCCTTGGCATCCTTCTTTGCCATGAGGTATCAGATGGTGGTATGATCAGTAAACAGGGTCACTCTAGATCCAATAATGTACGATCTGAACTTATCTAGGGCGAACACTACGGCTAGCATCTCCTTCTCTGTGACTGTATAATTCCGCTGCGCGGAATCCAATGTGCGGCTAGCGTAGTGGATAGCAAATGGGACTCCATCCCTCCTCTGTCCCAGCACGACCCCCACGACAAAATCGGAGGCATCCGTCATGATCTCGAATGGGAGAGACCAATCAGGCAGCTGGAGAATAGGAGCCTCAACAGCACACTGCTTGAGAGTCTCAAACGACGAAAGACACTTGTCATCGACAAGGAACTCGGTGTCTTTCGTCAGTAGGTCAGTCAACAGCCGGGCGATCCTACTGAAATCATGAATGAATCGTCGGTAGAAACCGACGTGCCCCAGGAATGACCGTAACTGCCTCAAATTGGATGGCGGTGCGAGTTTTCTAATGACATCTACCTTGGCCGGATCAACCTCCATGCCCCTGTTGGCGATGATATGGCCAAGCACCGTCCCTTGAGTCACCATGAAGTGACTCTTTTCCCAAGATAGCACAAGGTGGACCTCTATACATCGCTGAAGGACTCGGTCTAGGCAGTCAAGACAGGAGTCGAATCCGTCGCCGTAGACTGAGAAATCATCCATGAAGACCTCCAAGCACTCCCCTACCATGTCCGAAAAGATCGACATCATGCATCTCTGAAAGGTCGCAGAGGCATTGCATAGCCCAAATGGCATGCATCGGAAGGCGTATGTGCCGAAGGGACAGGTAAAGGTGGTCTTGTCCTGGTCCTCGGGAGCGATGGCCACCTGGTTGTAGCCCGAGTACCCATCCAGAAAATAGTAGTGGCTCTTCCCTGCCAGTCTCTCAATGATCTCATCTATAAAGGGCAGGGGGAAATGATCCTTCTTGGTGGCCTGGTTGAGTCTCCTGTAGTCAACGCAGACCCGTGATGAATACTCATTCATCACTCTTTATTCTTATATTTTAGCTACAAAAACCTTTGCAAATGCATGTATATATTTGTAAATGCAAATAATTACCAAAAGCATGCATGGTGTAAAAAGTAATAATTAGCATGTTTTTGTGCAAAAATAAAAGAATAAAGATTAAAAAGAAAAAGAGGGAAATATTTAGAACAAATATTGAGCAACCTAATCCTAAGGGAGGGCTCAGCATGGGCCTGACCGCATAAAAGCCAAAGTAGGGAGAGATAGGGGCTCATGTGTGTATATATACCTGTAAATATCACAAAAATATTTTCCTCCAAAAATAGAATAAAATGTGCTTGTATATATTTGTATATATTTATAAATACAAAATCAAAACAAAAATTGAAAATTAAAAAGAAAAATAAAAACCCCTTCACTTGTGCATATTCATCATGTATATAGTCCCCTCATCTATATTTATTTCACCCTATAAATAAATAAATTAAAATGCCTAAAAATTTGTATATACTCTATCTTTTATGTTGTGAATAAATAAAATAAAAACAACAAAACAAAAACAAAATGAAAAGAACAAAAGTAAAAATCAAAAATAACATTGTACATATACCATGTATATAGATGTATATATCTATTTATTTAACCCTTGTATATAAATAATAAAAATAAAATAAAAATATCTTTTTATTCCTAATTTTATGATATAAATAAATAAAATATAAAATGGGGATAAAATGTATAAAAATAACTAATTAAAAATCAAAAATCAAAAACCTATATTGTATATATACCTATATATAGCTCTATTATGTAAATACCCTATTTTTATTTTGAAAAATTTATTAAAAATCACCAAAAAATAGAAAAAATTAAAACAAATATTTTTCATGTTTTAAGTTTTCGTTAATTCGGCCATTTCCTATTTTATTTCTAATTTCCAAATCATTTTGACGTGGCTGATTCTCATTGGTCCACGGGGGATGTTGACCCCCCGGTCAACTCCCCCTGTGGACCACTTCCCACGGGTCGTGACGCCCGACCCGATTTCTCAGATTTTTCGCGTCACGACCCGACCTCCGTCTACCCAAACCCCGGGTCCTTCTCGTTCGTGCCAGATCCGACACCCTCGCCGGGATGCCCGCCTCGGGGTCCGCGCTCTGAGCTGCCCTACCCGATCGTCTTTAGCCGGACCCCTGGCTGTATAAAATCCGAGCTCCGCCTCCATTTTCCCGATCTTTGGCTCATTTGCACTCCACCCAGTGACCTCCATTGCCACCCTCGAGGTGACAGCTTGCCATTGGCTGTGTTGCAGAGAGGATAGGGTGCTCGGACCTCAGATCCAGCGACTTAGCGCCGCCGTGCTCCGCCTGAAGGTAGAGCTCGAGCCTCGGGCCTCGACGACCCGCGAGGCGACGACCCAGAGCTTCCAGATCTCATGCCCAGTCGATTCGTCCACCCATGTAGCCTTAGTTGTCTTTCCCTTTCTTTGATTTTGATTTTGCCCCAAATCGCCCAGTCGCCGTTCACCTTCGATTCCGGCCACCTCAGCCTTCGATTCGATCATCGTACCACCCCATCACGTTCGCCTTCTCCCCGTGCATGTTCTCCGCCCATCCACTCAACCCAGCTCGCACAGGAGCTGGGGTTTCGAGTTCCACCGCCGACATCTCACTGGAGCTCGACCGCCCCACCGCACATACCACTTTCACCCCCGCTTACCGGGTCGAGGCAACTTGCCCTCGACCCGCGAGTCTGCTGGTGTGTTTTGCAGGGACATCTGAGCCCATCTGAGGGCCTGGACCATTCGAAGCAGCAGCTCGTCCTCCGCCGGGCTCGCCTGAGCTCCCCAGAGCTCCATCGAACCATTGGAGGGTACCAGTCGACGCGGGAAGCCAAGGAGCTTCTTCTCTGATCATCAGTGGCCCGCGAGGAGGCCGAGAGCGCACGCAGCGAGCCGGCGAAGGTCGCCGGCCATCAGTTCTTCCTTGACCTCCAGATACCGTCGGATCCCCTTCCAGCTCCAGTTTGCATTTCCGCCGTCCATCTGAGGAGCCACCAGCAGCGTTCGATCTTTGGAGGAGCGATCCGGACCGTCGGTTCAGCGAGGCTTAGCCACAGCACCTCACACCCGTCCGATCCCCCACGTGGCGAGGTCTCAGCCGTCGATCAGAACTGAGGGACCCCAGCGTTGGGCGCCACCCTTCCCCGACCGTCTGATTGCACACGTGGCGCCCATCTGACGGTCTACTTAATAAAGGGTAAATATCCCCTTAGGCCCTTAGTTTCTGAGTAGTTTAGTCCTGTAAATACTTTAGATATTTTATTTCCGTTAGGTAAATTGCACTTTGGACCCTGTCATTTCTTGCATTTACATGTATGCCCCTGTGTGTGGTGGATCACGTGCATCGACACGTGTTTTGTTGGGATATTTGCATGTACAACCTTGCAGTTCTAGGGTGCTCTTGAAAGCATTTATATTTTTGATATTTGCAGATATGCCCCTGTGAATGATTTTTATGCGCATGTGCGTTTATTAGTGGGTTATTTACATCGAAACCCCTGGACTTCTAATACTTGTTATTAAATAGTCCAGGAACTTTGTTTCCTCGCAAACAGGTCCCTGTGTGCCCAGGTCACGCGCCTCGCGCGTGCAACCATGGAAATTTTGCACTGTACCCCCTGGAACTTTCACTATTTGTGTACATGTCCCTGTGCACTATACCTTGGTTTTGATTTTTAATAAAATATCAAACCAACTCCAAATGTGATGAAAATTGGACACATGGCTCCTGCCATAGTGAAAAACTTTCTCCTATTTTTGGAGACATTTTTGAATTCGTTTAATATTTTTAAAAAACAAAAAACACGCATCTTAAGGGAAGGAAGCCTTTCTTGGAATTTTCCAAAGTTGGAATAAGTCCAAGGTGTATTACTAATGTGACGGTCCCAATACCCTCTTCTCTTTGCTTCTGAACGACTTCAGAATTAAGATCTAAGAGGTATCCTTGAGATCGTACCTCAAGGTATGGAACAACCAAATTATAAAACACTTATTATTTATTCTTATATCATTCCAAATGATTAGAATAATATCTACATTTAGCACGATGAACACAATGGCACTCCCACTAAGCTTCGCATGGTTCATCAAGATTTTATTTGAAATCACAACATTTATAATTTCATCAAATCTTATGTTCCAACTACAAGAAACTTATTGGAGTCCAAAGATGGAGTTCTTTAGCTAGCACACCTTGCTTTCCTCAATCATGAAGCCCTGGGGCTACTTCATATGAATATCCTCAGAGAGGTATTCATAGAGGAATGCAATCTTGACTTACATCATGAAGATGTCATAGTCAAGTTGTGTAGTTATAGTTAGCAATATTCTGATGGGTTAAAGCAAGGTCACTGGAGAGCAAGCCTTATCGCAAGCGATGCCTTCTCTTCGATGTGTAGCTCATGGCTACAAACCGTGCTTTGAAGGTCTCTACCTTCTCATCAGGTTCCCTCTTTCTCTTGAAGATCCATTTACACCTTAATGGGTCTGACCCATATAGGTGGATCCTCGAGGGTCCATATACGACACTTGTATATGAAGTCTACATTAGACTTTTATTGCTAACATCCATCTTTCCATGTCATGATCCTCAGGAGCTTCATCACATGAAGTCCGATCATTTTTAGATTTAACTAACACATGGAATCCATCCTCAAACTTATTTGAAGAGGTATTAGTGTTTCATCTTTAATTGTCCTTTCAGTTTCCAATATCAGGAGCCTCATTATCTTTTCAAGATTAAATGAGTTCCTTCACTTCATTTTCATCTTGATTCTCAAGAGAGTCATCCTATAAGAATCATATTCTCAAAGATTAGATCTTTTAAGAATCTCATGGTCATAAAGTAGGTATCCAATACCATCCTTTATTTTCCTAATGAAGTAGCACTCTCTAGTGCCAGATTCCAGCTTAATCTCATGGAACCTTATTAAGGATATATAATGCAGTCTCTACCACATCTTTATATACCTGGAAACTAAGAGATAATTATGCTATGATTAATCATTGATCAAATCATGTCACACATGATCAATTGTATCTCCCTACAACTCTATTGAGTTAAGGTTCATTAGGAGGATTGAGATAGGAATGATATTCATATCTCCATAAGGTATTTCTTGAATTCATCTAATAGGTACAGGCTACCTTGGTTAGATCAAATTCATTTCATCTTCCCTCAAACTTTGGTTCTAAACCAAAATTACGAAATCTTTGAACATTTCAAAGGTTTCTTAGGTGAAGAGAAGAAATCTCATATCATACATAATCATTAACAGATATCACATATCCATAATGTTTATTATGATATAGATGATCTGCATACATCAATATGTATGAGATTCTTAATACCTTGACACCTTACACCTTTCCCAAGGAAGGGTGTATTGGACATTTTTACTTTGAATACAATATTCACAAGTATGTGAGATTTGAATCTTTAGACAATCTAAAGTTTCATGTCTTACCAGTCCATTGATTTCATCAAAAGACATATATCCAAAATTTGATGCCAGATCATTGTCAAATGATCTTTATCTTCCTAATGATCTTTTAAAGGTTTAATTTTCAGTATTAGAAATCTTAATGAACCATTCAATAATTTTCTAATTTTATAGAGTCCTCTAGATTTTAGATTACTATCTGAAATATTTCCATCATAACTCTTTATGATAGATTTATTACAGAATTCATGTTCATATCCAACAATTAGAAATAAACAATGAGTGTATTCTAATATCTAGGTCATAGAGACATTCTCTAAGACTAAGGGCTTCCACTGAAAATATGAAGTCTATTGATCTCATGGAAATTGTTGCAACACTTGCATCACTTTCAACATGGATGACCGATAAACCTTAAGATCAAATTTCTAATACATATGCAACCAATTGCAAGTGTCATTAGAAAATTTGAGATACAATTATTAGACTTTATCTTATCAAATAAGTAAGTCAATATCAATGATTATATGTAGATTATACTGATGCTCCATTCGAGTCCTTTTCTGAGGATTCTAGACAGACTTGATAGTCATACTATCAACACATCAACTTATTGCAGTATTGGCATTCATCCAACTCTTTGGATGTCATATGGAAGTCACAGAAGTACAGTCAACTCTTTGACTATACCTCTTACTTGGGTCCAACCCATGCTTCCACTGCGCTCCCTTTGTCTATAAGCAACCTTTGCTCAAGACCAAGGATCTCTTATATTAAAATAAAAAATTTCAATATAAGAGTATTTCAACATTTATACAAGCTTCATTTAAGTTCATATAATATGAATATTATGAAGCTTCATGAATGACTAGAGTATAGACAGTAGAATGATGACACTCATCATCTACATCCATCTAAACTCTTTGAAGCATCGGTTCAGGTAGGTATTCAAATAATTTGAATACATTATCTCTAATAGAGCTACCATTCTACATGATGTAGAGAACCATGTCATTCATGATTAAATGTCAAGAGCACATATATATGCCAGAATATCTTTATTGATTTTATAAGGATTAATTTGATAATTACGATCATCATGGACATGTCACTTCAAAAGTACATTCGATAATATCAAGACTTATAGAGACATACAAACCCTAGGGTTTTAGTCCTATTGTCTTATTTAATTATCACTTCTCATTATTATGAGGAATCTTGCACATTGCAACCACATACATTATGTGTCCAATCGCAAGTACAATATCTGGATCAAGGGTCCAATCCATGATATTCTAATGAGTATAACATTGAGTGGGTTTAATGAAGGATTATCTGAAATAAGTAATTTGCATAAGGGTATATATTTATATATATACACATATTATACTTTGATTTAGGAGTTTTTATATCAAAGTTGTCTTGCCATGTCAACAATGAAAGTTCATTCCCTTAATCACTTTCAATGTAAGAGATATACTTACCATTATATCTCAGCAAGATCTGAGATCTCCTCTTTATCTTTGTTACATCCCAATAATATGAGAAACTCCAATAAAAAGAAGCGGGAACACATTCCGCCTTGCAAGTCCAACTTGCATTTCCCAATTCGGTCTTTAACACCCGGGCCCACCACCCCTAAGGTGATGTTGACCCGTCGTTAATTGAACCAACCGTCAACAGGAATAGAACTCGCTATGCGCAATCCAATATCGCCCCAATAATATGAGGATCCGATATTGGGGTCACTACGCATACGGCCTTACTCTTTCGAGAAGCAAAGAGTCCGATCCAGATGCGCTTGTATATAGGAGCTGTCACTACGTACAGGCGTCTCCTATATACAATCCCTGGCGACGGAAACCCTTCGCCTTGACGGGAGACCATGGATGTCACTTATGTGATCCTCCACCTCTTATTCAAATTTAATTAATTACTATGAATCACATTCATATAATTAATTCTTCCAAGGGAATTATTAACTCTAATCATAGTAGAGTATTCTCAATTGGATATAATTAACTTAATCATATTAAATTAATTATCAATCCAATTCAATCAATCAAACTTAATTTTATGCTTGAATATATATATGGTATTATTCTCAAAGTACGTATTAATTCGTATTTTAATAATTAGAAAATACATCATAATCCCTCAGACATTATCCCGACCCTACCCGCTGTCATGGCCAGTACCGACGGGAGTGGGGCGGACCACATACGTTGCAACCCGCTGACCCTGCGATCCCCGACTAGACACCATATCCGCCTCGGGAAAGGATAATGCCAAATTGATTATTTTGTACTTGAGATGATCATCGGTTCTTCAACCGAAATTATACCATATAGTAATCAAAATAATTTTGATTTTAAGGAAATTTGCTAGGCAAATTCCCAAGTCCTATTCAAGCAAGAAGTTTGATGATTGTAATTCCAATTATGTTTTAGATCAAATCTAATCAACTATTTGGTTGGGGCCAAGTCAATTAGGCAAATAATCCTGTTTCAATATTTCACAAATATTTTTCAAGATTATTTCACGAAAATAACAATTAATTTCACAAATTGACAATCACTTGGTTCTAGATTAGGAAAGCAATTTCAGCAGTGACCCCTACTTACTAAAATTGGCATATCTCAATCATATTAAATCCAAATTAAGCAAAGTCAATTTCTAAAGTTTGCTAATTTGATTTTGGACAGAACCTAAGTGATGTTTCACGCATTTCGAGGCAAGTTTAAACAGTAATTAACATTTTAATCACGTTCAGATTCACAGTTCCCGCAACAGTGCATACATGTTCATTAAAACGACCATATCTTGAGCATACGAAATCCGATTTACGCAAACTCAGATCCTATGGTTTCCTTATTTAATGGGGAACATAATCCAAGTATAAAATTCGTGTTTAAACAATTTAAACAGTGCCGAATTTCTTTATTAAACAGATCTGCGAAATCAAATGCGATGAAAACTTTCGCGACCTTAACGAACCCAAGTCGTCCTCGGTTAGCGAATCACTATTCGAAACCGTCGACCTAAGGCTCTGATACCACTTGAAGGATATGGTTAGATCCTCAAGCGCATCACGGAAGCGTGAGCGTCGTATCGAATACGACGAAGAGCGACTAGTCGCACTAGTTGCTCGATGCAACGGAATTTAAAATTTTTTCTTACGACGAAACCACATGATCCAAGAACACTTCTCGGATGGTTTCGTCTAAACCACAAACAAGTAATTAGGATTACCTCTTGAAGCGTGGTTGCGATCAAGTCTCTAAACGAAGAGATCTCCTATCTCAAGTCCGATCCGACGGAGGAGACGCTTGCGAGCGCGGGGATGAACCGCGTGCTTCTCGCAATCCAAGTTGATGATCCAAGCGGCGGATCTCCTGATCTCGACACACGAGATCCAACATCCTCTTCACGAGCGTGGCGCACCGAAGGAGACGGAGATCCACGAGCAGAAGAACGGGCAGCATAACGACGATGTCGCGGCGATGGAGAACCTCTCCATGGCATCCATGGTGGACGGCCATGAGAGGGAGAGAGAGGGCTGACCTCTAAAGAGAAAGAGAGAGGGAGAGAGAGATGCTTCTCAAGCATTATGTGTAAAGAGAGAGCATGGGTATGCCTCTCTATTTATAGGGTTTTGGGATCCATGGATCTCAATCCATGTGTCATATAAAATCAATGGTTGAGATTGATTTATGACAATCCAATGGTCAAGATTGTTGTTGGTAAAAGCCAACAACTTGTGATTTAATTTTGATTAAATATATTTGATAAATCAAATATATATTAATACCAAATTAAACCAACTAAATAAGGAGTGAAAAAACAAATGAGAACCTCCTTCCCTATTGGGAGGAGTGGACGGCCACCAATTCCATAAAGGAATTGGTGCCGCCCCCCTCTTCCCATATGGGGAGGGCAATCCCATGGATTCCCATGGGATTGCATATCTCCTTGTTTTTCTCTCAACTTATTTTCCAACAATTATTCACCAAAAAATAATTCTCAATTAATTTTGGGAATATTGCAATCTTGACATTGGAATATTGTGAATCACATTCACAACCCAAAATAAAATGTCATTTACATTTTCAATTAATTAAACAATGTGTATCCAATACACATTAATAATTAATTTACTAATATAAATTATATTTAACTCTCTCTAATACATTATAAATAACATTTATAATATATTATGAATAATTGGATATTACTATCCACATTATTCTTATCCTTGATAATTAAATCATATTTAATCATCTTGGATCTCTTTATCTCATGTGTTCAAATAATATGAATCACATTCACATTATTCACATCTTTGATAATTAAATCACATTTAATTATCTAAGATAACTCTCCTTATAATATGAATCAAATTCATATTATTCATGATAATTAAATCACATTTAATTATCCATTTTCTCAATGCTCGGATACATATATCAACAATAGAATTATCCATGAACTTTTTCAAGGACAATGCGCTTTCTCTGCGAATACTTGGAGATAAGGACAGGGCGATTGTATTGTTCCACGTATAGTGACATGGATATTGAGATCACATCTCAAATCCAGATCTCGGGCCTCTCATAGATGGTTGATTAAATCAAGACCGCAAATCTAATCTTCTCATTGAATCTGAATCACATTCAGATCAATGTCCAACATTTGGACTAAGATCAGATTACTTCTCTACTGAGAGGAGTCACTAAAATCCAGACCCGTTTCATCACTCCATAGGAATGGAAGCGTCATGGTTATACAACCGTTTATGATCACATCACCCTCAGGTATTCCTAATACCTGTACATCCTGCATACTGGAAGACTCAGATTAAACCCGAAGTATTGGATCAACTTTATACTGTCTACTTCAGAGTTTTATCAGTAAGTTTCTCATTCGATCATTGGGAGTCGGTATTGATCATATACTTTCCAAAAGCATATATCATACCTAGGTCTTGATCATATACTTTCCAAAAGTATATATCAAACCAACAAATTCAGTCAAGCTTCCAAAGCGAGACGACCGTGCGCATGGAATTTGATTCTTCCCAATATCTCATGAGTGAGCTCATGTCTTCCGGTTCAGTAGTGAACCTGTATGATCCCTTTGAGAGATCATATTACTCATATGCCCTTATATGCACACCAGCGCGCCGGTGTATAGACCTTGATTAGGCCATCAACCTATTGGTCTGCCAAATGTACAAACTCAGACATATAGTAACACATCTGTCTCCGGTCAGAGGATGTGTGCCTATATCATGACAGAATATGAAATAGGACTTTGGTTATCTCGATCTCATTAAGTCATCTCTTTGACCTAACTCATCCGACACCTCCGAATCTCTATTCCTATGCAGAGGACCTGCATCAAGAGGTCGGTCAGATATCAACCTAAATGAGATAGGATTGCCATCTCCTACTCAGGCTGGAGATCATCTCTTAATAATCATTTGACGGTGCTTGATGAGTCCTCAATCTAACTCATTAGATATTCATCTAAGCACCAGCCTCTATGATTCAATAATTGAATCAACAGCTGTATGATTATTAAGATGGCCATGGTACATAACCCTAATTGCACTAAGGGACCTATTATGCAAATTATGTATTCTTCATTTCAGATCAAGGAGTGAATTGCAACAACATTTATTGCATAATGGCTTGCCGTGGGCTCGCATTTCCAACAATCTCCCACTAGCCCAAAGAGCCATTAATGGGCTAATCATTTAAACCTACACTCATGTGACAATCATAGGCTATTTAGAAAATAGCTAGGTAAGCTGATCAGTCACTCTGTTCTCAAGAGACTACGCCAAGTCCTTTTACGACACTTGCATATCTCCTAGTAACAGTGATCGCATCCAATGCGAACGTTGCATCTCATGCAACCGATACTCAATTTTGTTGGTTATAGTGTCCTTGACACTACATCTTATTAATTATCATAACCGGTATTCCCATAATCCTTATTAGAATACCTTCATTCCTGGAGATCTCTATCTCCTAAGGTATCTACAATCAAGACCCTTATAGATCACTATATACAAGGTCTTAAACCTTTGAAGATAAGACTTTGAGATCACTATCTCTAAGTTTCATCATCTTTGAAGATATTGTTATTACTGCAATCAAGTGTTTTATCTCCATAGTAGGATTAGTAACAGTTTACTACTCCCACTGCATGGCAGACATCTGGCTCTTGTACACATCTAGCATATACCGAGCTTCTAATAACTGATGCACAAGTGCAAGCAGATCTAGCATTCACTTCCTCAACTCTTTGAGGTGATATCCCTTTAGACAGGTCACTACCACATCTTAAGGGAAGGAAGCCTTTCTTGGAATTTTCCAAAGTTGGAATAAGTCCAAGGTGTATTACTAATGTGACGGTCCCAATACCCTCTTCTCTTTGCTTCTGAACGACTTCAGAATTAAGATCTAAGAGGTATCCTTGAGATCGTATCTCAAGGTATGGAACAACCAAATTATAAAACACTTATTATTTATTCTTATATCATTCCAAATGATTAGAATAATATCTACATTTAGCACGATGAACACAATGGCACTCCCACTAAGCTTCGCACGGTTCATCAAGATTTTATCTGAAATCACAACATTTATAATTTCATCAAATCTTATGTTCCAACTACAAGAAACTTATTGGAGTCCAAAGATGGAGTTCTTTAGCTAGCACACCTTGCTTTCCTCAATCATGAAGCCCTGGGGCTACTTCATATGAATATCCTCAGAGAGGTATTCATAGAGGAATGTAATCTTGACTTACATCATGAAGATGTCATAGTCAAGTTGTGTAGTTATAGTTAGCAATATTCTGATGGGTTAAAGCAAGGTCACTAGAGAGCAAGCCTTATCGCAAGCGATGCCTTCTCTTCGATGTGTAGCTCATGGCTACAAACCATGCTTTGAAGGTCTCTACCTTCTCATCAGGTTCCCTCTTTCTCTTGAAGATCCATTTACACCTTAATGGGTCTGACCCATATAGGTGGATCCTCGAGGGTCCATATACGACACTTGTATATGAAGTCTACATTAGATTTTTATTGCTAACATCCATCTTTCCATGTCATGATCCTCAGGAGCTTCATCACATGAAGTCCGATCATTTTTAGATTTAACTAACACATGTAATCCATCCTCAAACTTATTTGAAGAGGTATTAGTGTTTCATCTTTAATTGTCCTTTCAGTTTCCAATATCAGGAGCCTCATTATCTTTTCAAGATTAAATGAGTTCCTTCACTTCATTTTCATCTTGATTCTCAAGAGAGTCATCCTATAAGAATCATATTCTCAAAGATTAGATCTTTTAAGAATCTCAAGGTCATAAAGTAGGTATCCAATACCATCCTTTATTTTCCTAATGAAGTAGCACTCTCTAGTGCCAGATTCCAGCTTAATCTCATGGAACCTTATTAAGGATATATAATGCAGTCTCTACCACATCTTTATATACCTGGAAACTAAGAGATAATTATGCTATGATTAATCATTGATCAAATCATGTCACACATGATCAATTGTATCTCCCTACAACTCTATTGAGTTAAGGTTCATTAGGAGGATTGAGATAGGAATGATATTCATATCTCCATAAGGTATTTCTTGAATTCATCTAATAGGTACAAGCTACCTTGGTTAGATAAAATTCATTTCATCTTCCCTCAAACTTTGGTTCTAAACCAAAATTACGAAATCTTTGAACATTTCAAAGGTTTCTTAGGTGAAGAGAAGAAATCTCATATCATACATAATCATTAACAGATATCACATATCCATAATGTTTATTATGATATAGATGATCTGCATACATCAATATGTATGAGATCCTTAATACCTTGACACCTTACACCTTTCCCAAGGAAGGGTGTATTGGACATTTTTACTTTGAATACAATATTCACAAGTATGTGAGATTTGAATCTTTAGACAATCTAAAGTTTCATGTCTTACCAGTCCATTGATTTCATCAACAGACATATGTCCAAAATTTGATGCCAGATCATTGTCAAATGATCTTTATCTTCCTATTGATCTTTTAAAGGTTTAATTTTCAGTATTAGAAATCTTAATGAACCATTCAATAATTTTCGAATTTAATAGAGTCCTCTAGATTTTAGATTACTATCTGAAATATTTCCATCATAACTCTTTATGATAGATTTATTACAGAATTCATGTTCATATCCAACAATTAGAAATAAACAATGAGTGTATTCTAATATCTAGGTCATGGAGACATTCTCTAAGACTAAGGGCTCCCACTGAAAATATGAAGTCTATTGATCTCATGGAAATTGTTGCAACACTTGCATCACTTTCAACATGGATGACCAATAAACCTTAAGATCAAATTTCTAATACATATGCAACCAATTGCAAGTGTCATTAGAAAATTTGAGATACAATTATTAGACTTTATCTTATCAAATAAGTAAGTCAATATCAATGATTATATGTAGATTATACTGATGCTCCATCCGAGTCCTTTTCTGAGGATTCTAGACAGACTTGATAGTCATACTATCAACACATCAACTTATTGCAGTATTGGCATTCATCCAACTCTTTGGATGTCATATGGAAGTCACAGAAGTACAGTCAACTCTTTGACTATACCTCTTACTTGGGTCCAACCCATGCTTCCACTGCGCTCCCTTTGTCTATAAGCAACCTTTGCTCAAGACCAAGGATCTCTTATGTTAAAATAAAAAATTTCAATATAAGAGTATTTCAACATTTATACAAGCTTCATTTAAGTTCATATAATATGAATATTATGAAGCTTCATGAATGACTAGAGTATAGGCAGTAGAATGATGACACTCATCATCTACATCCATCTAAACTCTTTGAAGCATCGGTTCAGGTTGGTATTCAAACAATTTGAATACATTATCTCTAATAGAGCTACCATTCTACATGATGTAGAGAACCATGTCATTCATGATTAAATGTCAATAGCACATATATATGCCAGAATATCTTTATTGATTTTATAAGGATTAATTTGATAATTACGATCATCATGGACATGTCACTTCAAAAGTACATTCGATAAGATCAAGACTTATAGAGACATACAAACCCTAGGGTTTTAGTCCTATTGTCTTATTTAATTATCACTTCTCATTATTATGAGGAATCTTGCACATTGCAACCACATACATTATGTGTCCAATCGCAAGTACAATATCTGGATCAAGGGTCCAATCCATGATATTCTAATGAGTATAACATTGAGTGGGTTTAATGAAGGATTATCTGAAATAAGTAATTTGCATAAGGGTATATATTTATATATATACACATATTATACTTTGATTTAGGAGTTTTTATATCAAAGTTGTCTTGCCATGTCAACAATGAAAGTTCATTCCCTTAATCACTTTCAATGTAAGAGATATACTTACCATTATATCTCAGCAAGATCTGGGATCTCCTCTTTATCTTTGTTACATCCCAATAATATGAGAAACTGCAACTCCAATAAAAAGAAGCGGGAACACATTCCGCCTTGCAAGTCCAACTTGCATTTCCCAATTCGGTCTTTAACACCCGGGCCCACCACCCCTAAGGTGATGTTGACCCGTCGTTAATTGAACCAACCGTCAACAGGAATAGAACTCGCTATGCGCAATCCAATATCGCCCCAATAATATGAGGATCCGATATTGGGGTCACTACGCATACGGCCTTACTCTTTCGAGAAGCAAAGAGTCCGATCCAGATGCGCTTGTATATAGGAGCTGTCACTACGTACAGGCGTCTCCTATATACAATCCCTGGCGACGGAAACCCTTCGCCTTGACGGGAGACCATGGATGTCACTTATGTGATCCTCCACCTCTTATTCAAATTTAATTAATTACTATGAATCACATTCATATAATTAATTCTTCCAAGGGAATTATTAACTCTAATCATAGTAGAGTATTCTCAATTGGATATAATTAACTTAATCATATTAAATTAATTATCAATCCAATTCAATCAATCAAACTTAATTTTATGCTTGAATATATATATATGGTATTATTCTCAAAGTACGTATTAATTCGTATTTTAATAATTAGAAAAATACATCATAATCCCTCGGACATTATCCCGGCCCTACCCGCTGTCATGGCCAGTACCGACGGGAGTGGGGCGGACCACATACGTTGCAACCCGCTGACCCAGCGATCCCCGACTAGACACCATATCCGCCTCGGGAAAGGATAATGCCAAATTGATTATTTTGTACTTGAGATGATCATCGGTTCTTCAACCGAAATTATAACATATAGTAATCAAAACAATTTTGATTTTAAGGAAATTTGCTAGGCAAATTCCCAAGTCCTATTCAAGCAAGAAGTTTGATGATTGTAATTCCAATTATGGTTTAGATTAAATCTAATCAACTAATTGGTTGGGGCCAAGTCAATTAGGCAAATAATCATGTTTCAATATTTCACAAATATTTTTCAAGATTATTTCACGAAAATAACAATTAATTTCACTAATTGACAATCACTTGGTTCTAGATTAGGAAAGCAATTTCAGCAGTGACCCCTACTTACTAAAATTGGCATATCTCAATCATATTAAATCCAAATTAAGCAAAGTCAATTTCTAAAGTTTGCTAATTTGATTTTCGAAAGAACTTAAGTGATGTTTCACGCATTTCGAGGCAAGTCTAAACAGTAATTAACATTTTAATCACGTTCAGATTCACAGTTCCCGCAACAGTGCATACATGTTCATTAAAACGACCATATCTTGAGCATACGAAATACGATTTACGCAAACTCAGATCCTATGGTTTCCTTATTTAATGGGTAACATAATCCAAGTATAAAATTCGTGTTTAAACAATTTAAACAGTGCCGAATTTCTTTACTAAACAGATCTGCGAAATCAAATGCGATGAAAACTTTCGCGACCTTAACGAACCCAAGTCGTCCTCGGTTAGCGAATCACTATTCGAAACCGTCGACCTAAGGCTCTGATACCACTTGAAGGATATGGTTAGATCCTCAAGCGCATCACGGAAGCGTGAGCGTCGTATCGAATACGACGAAGAGCGACTAGTCGCACTAGTTGCTCGATGCAGCGGAATTTAAAAATTTTTCTTACGACGAAACCACATGATCCAAGAACACTTCTCGGATCGTTTCGTTTAAACCACAAATAAGTAATTAGGATTACCTCTTGAAGCGTGGTTGCGATCAAGTCTCTAAACGAAGAGACCTCCTGTCTCAAGTCCGATCCGACGGAGGAGACGCTTGCGAGCGCGGGGGGATGAACCGCGTGCTTCTCGCAATCCAAGTTGATGATCCAAGCGGCGGATCTCCTGATCTCGACACACGAGATCCAACATCTTCTTCACGAGCGAGGCGCACCGAAGGAGACGGAGATCCACGAGCAGAAGAACGGGCAGCATAACGACGATGCCGCGGCGATGGAGAACCTCTCCATGGCATCCATGGTGGACGGCCATGAGAGGGAGAGAGAGGGCTGACCTCTAAAGAGAAAGAGAGAGGGAGAGAGAGATGCTTCTCAAGCATTATGTGTAAAGAGAGAGCATGGGTATGCCTCTCTATTTATAGGGTTTTGGGATCCATGGATCTCAATCCATGTGTCATATAAAATCAATGGTTGAGATTGATTTATGACAATCCAATGGTCAAGATTGTTGTTGGTAAAAGCCAACAACTTGTGATTTAATTTTGATTAAATATATTTGATAAATCAAATATATATTAATACCAACTTAAACCAACTAAATAAGGAGTTAAAAAACAAATGAGAACCTCCTTCCCTATTGGGAGGAGTGGAC
Organism: Ottelia alismoides; assembly: GCA_037367405.1. Lineage (NCBI taxonomy): Eukaryota > Viridiplantae > Streptophyta > Magnoliopsida > Alismatales > Hydrocharitaceae > Ottelia > Ottelia alismoides. The sequence continues at coordinate 798,843 of JAZKJV010000027.1, forward strand.
GGCCACCAATTCCAAAAAGGAATTGGTGCCGCCCCCCTCTTCCCATGTGGGGAGGGCAATCCCATGGATTCCATGGGATTGCATATCTCCTTGTTTTTCTCTCAACTTATTTTCCAACAATTATTCACCAAAAAATAATTCTCAATTAATTTTGGGAATATTGCAATCTTGACATTGGAATATTGTGAATCACATTCACAACCCAAAACAAAATGTAATTTACATTTTCAATTAATTAAACAATGTGTATCCAATACACATTAATAATTAATCTACTAATATAAATTATATTTAACTCTCTCTAATACATTATAAATCACATTTATAATATATTATGAATAATTGGATATTACTATCCACATTATTCTTATCCTTGATAATTAAATCATATTTAATCATCTTGGATCTTTTTATCTCATGTGTTCAAATAATATGAATCACATTCACATTATTCACATCTTTGATAATTAAATCACATTTAATTATCTAAGATAACTCTCCTTGTAATATGAATCAAATTCATATTATTCATGATAATTAAATCACATTTAATTATCCATTTTCTCAATGCTCGGATACATATATCAACAATAGAATTATCCATGAACTTTTTCAAGGACAATGCGCTTTCTCTGCGAATACTTGGAGATAAGGACAGGGCGATTGTATTGTTCCACGTATAGTGACATGGATATTGAGATCACATCTCAAATCCAGATCTCGGGCCTCTCATAGATGCTTGATTAAATCAAGACTGCAAATCTAATCTTCTCATTGAATCTGAATCACATTCAGATCAATGTCCAACATTTGGACTAAGATCAGATTACTTCTCTACTGAGAGGAGTCACTAAAATCCAGAACCGTTTCATCACTCCCTAGGAATGGAAGCGTCATGGTTATACAACCGTTTATGATCACATCACCCTCAGGTATTCCTAATACCTGTACATCCTGCATACTGGAAGACTCAGATTAAACCCGAAGTATTGGATCAACTTTATACTGTCTACTTCAGGGTTTTATCAGTAAGTTTCTCATTCGATCATTGGGAGTCGGTATTGATCATATACTTTCCAAAAGCATATATCATACCTAGGTCTTGATGATATACTTTCCAAAAGTATATATCAAACCAACAAATTCAGTCAAGCTTCCAAAGCGAGACGACCGTGCGCACGGAATTTGATTCTTCCCAATATCTCATGAGTGAGCTCATGTCTTCCGGTTCAGTAGTGAACCTGTATGATCCCTTTGAGAGATCATATTACTCATATGCCCTTATATGCACACCAGCGCTAGTGTATAGACCTTGATTAGGCCATCAACTATTGGTCTGCCAAATGTACATACTCAGACATATAGTAACACATCTGTCTCCGGTCAGAGGATGTGTGCCTATATCATGACAGCATATGATATAGGACTTTGGTTATCTCGATCTCGTTAAATCATCTCTTTGACCTAACTCATCCGACACCTCCGAATCTCTATTCCTATGCAGAGGACCTGCATCAAGAGGTCGGTCAGATATCAACCTAAATGAGATAGGATTGCCATCTCCTACTCAGGCTGGAGATCATCTCTTAATAATCATTTGATGGTGCTTGATGAGTCCTCAATCTAACTCATTAGATATTCATCTAAGCACCAGCCTCTATGATTCAATAATTGAATCAACAGCTGTATGATTATTAAGATGGCCATGGTACATAACACTAATTGCACTAAGGGACCTATTATGCAAATTATGTATTCTTCATTTCAGATCAAGGAGTGAATTGCAACAACATTTATTGCATAATGGCTCGTCGTGGGCTCGCATTTCCGACAGTCTGAACCTCATTTTTGTGATCGATCGATTGATCTCTTGAGCGACTGAGGTCGCAACGACCTTTGTTATTTCTTCATCCTTAGTTGCTCGGGATTTCTCGGTCATCAGAATGGCGCCGTTGCCGGGGAGCACGGCTTAGTAGTTTTTCTTTTTCTTTTTGTTTTCTTTTTCGCGGCTTTCCGTGGCTTTTTCTGAGTCTGCGACTTTTCGCGGCTTTTTGGTTTTTCCTTATTTTGCTTTATTTTCTTTTATTTTCTTTTCTTTTACTTTTGTTTTTGTTTGATTTTGCCTGTTTATTTTATTTTGCATTTCTGCACATATACCCCTGTTTATATTTCTTGCATTTATTTGATTATTATTCTTGGTCTGTGACACTTGTCTTCTTTCTTGCGAGGGCCCGAGGACCAAGGCAGCTACTCTCGAGGAGTCGGAGCAACCGCGGGATTCGGAGGCGGCTCCCTTCTGCATGGAGCCGCAGGAGAGTGTGAGAGAGGGACTGAGTGGGAGAGGAGTAGTTAGATTAGTTTAGACTTTTATTTGATTAATTGTAATAATACATGGACAAACAGTGTGGACTTGGACTTGGACTCTTTAGCGGGTCTGTTTCGCCGAGCACCGGTGTGCTCGGGGGACCCTTAGGATTTTCGCGGTTTTTTTCGCGGCTTTTGGTTTTTTTCGCTGCCTTTTACAGTTTTACGTGGTTTTTCTCGAGCCCCTAGATTTAGGATTTTCTGTTTGACTGTGGCGTAATTAGTAGGATCCAAACACTTAACTATCTGCCTGCACCTATAGTTCGCTAATTGGATCTACTAATAAAACATTAATAACAATAACTGACTCACTCCCTTCGAGCCTACGTGCCGTAGCCTGCCCTGCCAAGCGCTGCTCCTGAACCCGATGTGTCGGGAGGAGGAGGGGTAGACCGAGACCGGACTCCTTGGATCGAAGGACCTGTGACCAGTTAGACGGTTCTGTCGAGTAGAAGTTGCCTGCTTAGGACTCGGTTTTTACCATTGCACCATATAGGTAGTTTACTTTTCTGTCTTTACATTATGCGCGGATCATATTGCATGTAGAGTGCTGGAGACAGGTACACATTTCTATCTTTGCATGCATCATTGATTTCATCGCGCATCGGCTTTTTCGACTTCTCCCCCTGTTTTTGACTTAATAATCAGGAGAACCGAAAAATTCGTTAGGCCTTTTGTTTTTATTGAAAAAAATTAAAAAGAAAAACCATAAAATTGGGACTGTTTAAGCTATTGACCCTAAAAGACACTTGACTTAAAAATTTGTCTTGGGGAGAGCAACCCCCTCATTGTTTGGTTTGATTGTGCGAGAGAGTGACCTGTACACTAGGTAGAGCCCTCCGGTGCTACTCTCAACTGATTACCGACTTCATCTGTGCGGGACAGTCGGTTGGGAGAGCATCGGGTATCCCAGCAGGTCACGTAATCGCTCTGATATTTTGATTGTTGACCAAAATAAAATTGACAAGATAATTTGACCGAGCCTTTACGGTCTTCAGCTCGCGTTGCGTTGGTGAACATAGGGATTTGTTTGTCATCATAGTTTCTCCAGATCTCATCCGCCTTACTCGCCACATCAAGATGATGGGCAGACGATCTCTTAGGCAGCCTCTGGCTGCACCGCTTTCGGGCGCGTCTACCCGTTCATCTAGGTTGGCTCGCGAGAGTCGAGACCAGCTCTCCGAGCCCGAGTACGATTCCGCCCTGTTCCCCCTCGACCCCCTTTCTTTCGGTTCCGAGAGACCAGTGCCAGAGGAGAGATTAGCAGATTTATCGGCACCTGAGTTTGGATCATTTGGTTTTGCAGACACCATGGCCGGCAGTTCCGAGGATCGCTCTAGAGGTCCACAGCCTGAGCACTTTGTGTTGGACCAGGGTGCGATCAACTCCACCCTGATTGCCTCCCTCGAGACAGTTCAGCAACAGTTGAGGGATCAGGGAGCTTTCATGCTAGATATGAGGAGAGAGATGGAGCAGATGAGAGCAGAGAGAGAGCAGCGGAGAGACGGGCCGAGAGTCCCGGATGATGCAGCCGCAGCGACCGCCGCCGCAGCGGCAGCCGCCGCGGCAGGAGCAGGAGAGCCACCGAGACCGATGCGGGAGTTGCACAACCCCGGATCGACCTTGATGCACCACTGGGTTGCGCTACCAGCTATCGTGGGGGACTTCAAGTTCCCTCCGAACACCTTGCAGCTTCTCCCCCATTTCCACGGGCTCGCCACCGAGGAGCCCCATCTCTACCTCCAGGAGTTCCTCATGATTTGCAGCACTGTCCACGACCGTCAGGTGGACCAGGACACCATCAGGATGATCACCTTCCCCTTCTCCTTGGCAGATAGAGCAGCCACCTGGCTGAAGCATCTGGGGAAGTTCTTCTACACTTGGGAACAACTCCGCACCGAGTACTTGCATAAGTACTATCCACTCGGGCGGACCAATGCCGCGAGAGCCCTGATCAGCAACTTCTCCATGCTCCCCACCGAGCAGTTTCATGAGGCATGGGAGAGGGTTTCAGGAGCTGACTAATAGATGCCCGCACCACGACATTTCCAAGCCCAACCTTGTGCAGAGCTTTTTCAGCAGGCTGACACCAGAGCTCCAGGGCTTGGTGAACGCA
>JAZKJV010000028.1:0-58043 GCA_037367405.1 Ottelia alismoides
TAGTTCCATAAAGCTGATGAAGAGCAGGGGGGACAGTGTGTCACCCTGGACCGTGCCGCGCTCTATCGGGATGGGCGGTGTGGCGCCCTGCGGGATTTTGATGCACGTGGCTGCGCTCTGGTACAGGTTTTGCACGACGTCGATGGCGTCGGTGGTGAACCCGAGGTCGTACATTATCATCAACAGTTTGTCATGGTCTATTGTGTTGAAGGCCGCAGAGAAGTCGACGTACAGCACGTACAGGTCTTGCGCTGTGAGCGCCGCATCTTCGATGACGTGCAGCATGTTTTGCAACTGTCTTTCGGTGTTTCGGTGCCGTCGGAAGCCTTCTTGGAGCGGGCTGAGGATGTGGTTGCGCTCGGCGTAGTCGGCGACGGCTGACGTGATCAGGCTTGTCCACACTTTGTAGATGGTGTTGGCAAGCGCGATGGGCCGGTAGTTTTTGACCTGGGTTGGGTCATCCTTCTTGTAAAGCAGCACGGTGTCGGAGCGCAGCCATCTCTTCGGGGTGTAGTGTTGTACCCACATGACTGCCATCATGGTGTGCATCGCTCGTAGCACGGGGTCCGGCAGGCAGCGCAGTAGTTCATTCGGCACACCGTCTGGGCCTGGGCTCTTGTTGTTGGCCAGGTGCTGAATGCAAGTGTGGAAAGCGGCAGGGCTGGCAATCTGGGGCAGGAGGTTTTGTTGGGCTCCGGGGACACCTGCGCCACCGTCGGCAGCGGGTGTGTGGCGCGCGGAGTGCAGGGAGGGCATGCGGTCAACCGCCATCTTCCGGGCCCACGGGTAGCGGCGGTCTGCTTCGCCAGGCAAGTATTTGCCGGTGCGGGGGCCCCCCACTGGGGCAGCCTGCGCCTTGAAGTACGTGCTAAGACAGTCGAGCATTCCTTCAGAGTCAGTATGCAGGCGCCCGGTCTCCGGGTGCTTGAGGGCTGTAATGCCCGAGGACTGGTAAGCAGCGCCGGAGGCAAATATACGGCGGTGGCCTTTGCGCGGTTGCACCGCCAGCAGCCGTTGGAATCGTGTACGGCAGCGTGACACATTGTCTTTGTGAATGGTCTTGCTGAGGTCGGTTATGGCCTTGCGCACGACCTGCAGTTGCTGGTGCGCGCTGCGGGTGTCGGTTCCATCTGGGGGTTGCTGCCGCAAGCGGGTCAGTCTCAGGGGTGCGCACAGCACTGTACCATTCGGCTGTCAGCTGCAGGCGCAGCTGCTTGTGCTTGCGGCATAGTGCGGTCATGCGCCGCTGCGTGCGGCGCTTCGGCTTGGCGTGCGGCACCGGGGTGGCTTCTTGGTCAGGTGCCGTGAGGGCGCATGCTACTGCCTGCTCTAGACACTCGGCCATCGCCCTGTCCCAGTCCTCCAGGTTGATGTCTCGGATGCATGGCTGTTGCCGCAGGGTTGTGAGATCCGGGCCAAGTGGGGAGTATGCGACCGCCTCCTGGATGGCTGCTTCGGCGGCAATGAGTTCTGCCTGGATGTCTTCCGTGCCAAACGTGGTGAGTCGCGCGGCGAGGCCCGCCTTGATGGCGTCGATCTCGCTGCGGTTGAGGGGCAGCCGCACCTGCTGCCACGGGCTGCGTGCATCCTGCTGTGCAGCTAGGTTGTTCTGCGGGGCCGCAGCGAGTGTGAGGGCGGCAAGCGGGAGATGGGCGTGCAGTGCGTAGTGGTCAAAGCCTCCGCCGCATGCCTCCACTGTCTCCTGAGGCGGTTGTACGGCGGGTGTGTGCAGCGCGGCGGTGAGCGCGCACCGCGTGCGTTTGGATACCAGTATGTCATCGATGCGGCTACTGTGTGTCAACGCGGCGTGTTGCCACTGCTCGTATGTATGAGTGCGTCGCCTCTGCCTGCCCTGCAGGTCGCTGACGGGGTGCACCGAGGCGCGCTCGGTAAAGGCGCTGTGGGCGATGTCCGTTGAGGTAAGCCGCTGCGTAGAGCGGTCGGTGTCGTACAGGGCTGCATTCATATCGCCTGCAATAAGCAGGTGCTCAGACCGGCCGTTGGCCGCCTCCGCCGCAGCGTGGCAGTAGTCGTATATGTCGCGCCGCAGTTTGTCGTCGTCACAGGGCACGTATACACCAATAACGTGCAGCGCCGTGCTGTGTGGGGTGCGAATCGTGCAATGGACCAGGCATCCGTGAAGCTGCACTGGCGTTGGCTCGGCCGTGACGCAGCCACTCCTGTGGAAGCGCTCGGCTATGCCTATCATGACTCCTGCGCGGCCCAGCGCAGGGTGCCCGATCGGTTGCCCGGCGGTCAGTGGCCTTTTGCTGTGGTACGTCACATACGCAGGTGCCATATCCCGCTTGATGCGCTGAATGTGGTTGTGGCTTGTGCTGCGCAGTTTTGTCTCCGTCAGTACCAGGATGTCGGCGGCCCACTCTTCAATGGCGACGAGTACGCTGTCCAGATGAGAGGTCATCCCCCGGACGTTGAGGGTCACAACGTGGAGGTTGTCTGGCGAGCGCCGCATGGTGGGTGGCCGGGCGGGGCACGTGTCGGCAGGTCTGTGCTGGTCTATTGTTGGGTGCGCCGTGGGTGGGGTGGGGCGTTCAGCATCTGCAGGGCTGGGGCTGGGTGCCTGGTCAGGTGCCGGCGGCACGGCAATATCCCCCAGGGGGGGCGGCGTAGGTTGCTGGCGGGGTGGCGGGTCAGGGGCGGCGGCTGCGCCGTGGGTGTACGGCAAGGTGGTGGCCGGCGCGGCACCCCGCGCACGTTTGTTGGGGGCGTCCCCGCCTTGCACCGTCTGTCCTGGTGGGTCCGCCGGTTCCCCGGCAGTGGGCGCCGCACGCACGTTCGTCCGTTCCGATTGGCGCTCCGGCCGGGTTCGCGTGGGACCAGCGTGTGCCGCTTCTCGCACCGGGCGCACTGCATACGGGGGGGGCGGCATGGGGTGTTGGCCCGGTGGCGAGGCATGGGCAACTGTGGCGCTGCTGATGTACGACAAGAGACTTGCTTGGCGTATGCGCTTGGCTGGAGGGGCTAAGGCTAGAAGGGCGGGCGCGTCATGCTCCTGGGATACCGCGGCCTGTGCCGCAGTGGGGTGTGGCGCACGGTGCGTATCGACCTGTGCCTGGAGGCGCACTGGCTGGGGCAGGGTGGGGTTGGCATGTGGCGCTGCATGTGGCGTGTGCGCCGTGCCGCTAGGTATTTGTGCCTGTGCTGTGCGCACCGCGCCGTGCTCCCTGCCTCGTTCGGCAGGCGGGTGCCCTAGCGTGGTGGCCGTGTTTGTGGCTGGGGTTGCCTCCGTGCGTGGCGCCGGGCCGTGCGCCGGGTTCTGTGCGGCGGCATTGGGTGCGTCGGTTCTGGCAGTTGGGTTGACTGCCCTGCGTGATGAGGGCGCCTGGGTCGTCTGCCGTGGTCGCGCAGGGCCGACTACGATTCCGGTCCCTAGCGGGGCGGTGGGCGTCGGGGGGGGCGCTGGCCGGGCGGCAGGGGGCCCAGTGGGCCGGTCGGTGCCAGTCCGTACGACACCGGCTGTGCGTTGCCGGTGGGCCGGCGCCCCGTCCGTGTTGGTTGGTGCGAGGTGTGCGCAGCTCGGCGCTGGTGGCAGGGGCGGCGGCGGGGTGTAGCGCAGGGCGGGTGGCATTTGGTTCCGCGCTTGGTACACGTCGCCATTGACTAAGCAGTACATGGTAGTCCCAGTGAGCCGTGCGATGCGGGCCCAGTCGGCATCCTGCATGCAGGTCGTTGCGCTGCACGGGTTGAGCGAGTCGATGTGATACCAGTTGTCTCCTCGCATGCATATCGCGGTTGCATGCCTATCTGTGCCCAGGATGAACCCAAGCGTGCGGGTGTCGGGCGGGATCGAGGCAATGAGCTGCTCCTTGCTTTTGCCTGTGACGGACCCTCTGCCCTCCAGGTACACGTATGGGCTCGCCGTGCCTACCACTCGCACATGCTGGCGCACGTAGTGGTTGACGGCCATGACGCTGAACTGGCCCTCCTTAGGTTCGAAGGCGGCCCGCCACAAGGTGCTGGCGGCTGGAGCCTCGTGCTCTGTGCGGCGCTGTTCGGCCTCGCAGTAGGCTAGCACAGCGTCGGGGTGTAGCAGCTGGCGGCCCAGCAGGTTGTTGATGGCATGCACTTGGCACATGCTGCGGTCTTGTGCTTCGTGAAATGGCGTCCGACGGGCCGGCCGCCACGGGGGCCACATGATGGGGCACGGCTGGGGGGCCGCTGTTCCGGCCGTTTGGGTGTGTTGGGGCTGCTGCCTGTGCAAGGCGGCGCCGGGGGCCCCACCGCATGGGGGCGTTGTGTTGTTTCGTACCTGGGCTTGCGGATGTGAGTCACGCTGCTGCGTGCGCACTGGTTGCGCCGCGGATGCTGCGTAGCTGTGCGGCATGAGCCGCGGGGTCTCACCCTCCGTGTCGCTGCCACCGCGCCTCCTCGTGATGTGGGCTGGGATGTACTGGAATGGGTTAGCAATCCGCTGTATCATGCGTTGCGAGCGCCGCCGGACGTGCCGGAGCAGTGCCGGCATCTTGTGCAGTTGCTCTTGCGCGTACGCTAGCTTGCTGCGGAGTGCCGCTCGCACGAGGTCGAAGCACCGGGCGCGGAGCTTATGGCGGGTTTCAAATCAAATGTCATGTTGGGCGCCCAAAACGACCTTCACATAGAGTAAGGCGTAAGGGGCGTAAGGCGTACACCCCCCCGGGCCCGAGCACCAGCCTTCGGCCGACTGCTTGATAACCACGCGCGTGATCGCCACGCCTATTTGGGTAGCTAGGCCGCCGGTACAGCGTTGTGGTGCCAGGCTTTTGCCGCTTGCTTACCGTCACCCGTTTTTGAGAACAGTGCACAGATGGACGTCGCGGGGACGCCTGCCAAAAGGCCCCGAACAGTGAAGCAAGTTGTATGTGAGAATTGTGGCGGTACATTCGGGTCCACAAGCACGGCTGCCTCCTCAACACCAAAGGCGCGGCGTTTCCGGCTGCCCTTTTGCCCAATTAGTTGGTGCGCATCGCCAAGATCGACGTATTCCCTTAATATGCGCTGCACGGTGCGATAGCAAGGGCGGTTTGCAAAGATAGCAGCAATTTCCTTGATGGTGAAGTCCTCTACGTGGTACAGGTGGATTACACGCTCGCGCGTATCCTTGCTATAGTAGTGCTGCCTGATGACGTTTCATAGCCGAAACCGAGCCGCAGCAATTGCACCCGCAGTGTGGAGAACGCGCACTGGACGAATAGCAACAGGCGCTGGCTTGTGATTTGAAACTAGCCATAAAACGCCCAACGTCGGGGGGCGGGGGCTGAGGCTGGGCGAGGTGCTGTAGTTCGAACAGGGGAATGGCGGGAAAGCGTCAGGGGTCGCGCTGCTGCGGCCAGGGGACAGGAAAGGACCTTGCCGGTCTGCCGAATACCAATCTGTTTGGGGCGCCCATGTACCACGTCTCCCGCTCGCTGGCACCGGTTTTACCCGGTGACATGGTGGAGCACGGGGGGTGGTGCACACCGGGATGCGAAGGAGACCGAAGCACGTCCAAGCCGAGGTTATCAGGCACAGCGTCAGCATTCGCAGCACTCGCCAGCATACCTCACCTCGCACGCCACGGCTCCTTTTTGGCTGCCACCTCTGAGGGCAACAGTGTCTAACGGCGGTATCCATTGTGTTGTTCGCAGAAGCAGAAGCAGAAGCCAAGTGAGAAGGTCGAACACATATAAACCGAACCACACTGTTTTTCAGCCATAACCACACTGATACGCTGATGTCATTGGCGTGGGCCACGCCATTGCGCCGCCTTTTGGGAAAGCCCACGCACGTTGCAGTACCTCGGCATCATGCTGTCGTCGTGACACAACAGATCGAAGCTAGCCACCGGGCCATCGGTACGGGCCCAGGCGCTGCTACATTGAGTCATCGATAGCGCAGTCAACGTGTCGCGTTTGCAGCCTGCACGTGCAGGCGCATCCACGGCACCGGTCCGCAGGCACCACACTGATACGCTGATGTCATTGGCGTGGGCCACGCCATTGCGCCGCCTATTGGGAAAGCCCACGCACGTTGCAGTACCTCAGCATCATGCAGTCGGGAGGCAACAGAGCGAAGCCAGCCACCGGGCCATCGGTACGGGCCCAGGCGCTGCCACATAGAGTCAACGATAACTACGATAGCGCCGTAAACGCGTCGCGTTTGCAGCCTGCACGTGCAGGCGCATCCACGGCACCGGTCCGCAGGCACCACACTGATACGCTGATGTCATTGGCGTGGGCCACGCCACTATTGCGCCGCCTATTGGGAAAGCCCACGCACGTTGCAGTACCTCGGCATCATGCAGTCGGCAGGCAACAGAGCGAAGCCAGCCACCGGGCCATCCGTACGGGCCCAGGCGCTGCTACATTGAGTCATCGATAGCGCAGTCAACGTGTCGCGTTTGCAGCCTGCACGTGCAGGCGCATCCACGGCACCGGTCCGCAGGCACCACACTGATACGCTGATGTCATTGGCGTGGGCCACGCCATTGCGCCGCCTATTGGGAAAGCCCACGCACGTTGCAGTACCTCGGCATCATGCAGTCGGGAGGCAACAGAGCAACGACAGCCACCGGGCCATCGGTACGGGCCCAGGCGCTGCTATAAAAGGCATGAACGATAGCTCAGTCGACGCGTCGCGTTTGCGGCCTGCACGTGTAGGCACATCCACGGCGCCAGCAGGCAGGCACCACACTGCATACGCTGATGTCATTGGCGTGGGCCACGCCATTGCGCCGCCTATTGGGAAAGCCCACGCACGTTGCAGTACCTCAGCATCATGCAGTCGGCAGGCAAAACAGCGAAGCCAGCCACCGGGCCATCGGTATGGGCCCAGGCGCTGCTACATTGAGTCAACGATAACTACGATAGCGCCGTAAACGCGTCGCGTTTGCAGCCTGCACGTGCAGGCGCATCGACGGCACCGGTCCGCAGGCACCACACTGATACGCTGATGTCATTGGCGTGGGCCACGCCACTATTGCGCCGCCTATTGGGAAAGCCCACGCACGTTGCAGTACCTCGGCATCATGCAGTCGGCAGGCAACAGAGCGAAGCCAGCCACCGGGCCATCCGTACGGGCCCAGGCGCTGCTACATTGAGTCAACAATAGCTCAGTCATCGCGTCGGGTTTGCAGCCTGCACGTGCAGGCGCATCCACGGCACCGGTCCGCAGGCACCACACTGATACGCTGATGTCATTGGCGTGGGCCACGCCATTGCGCCGCCTATTGGGAAAGCCCACTCACTTTGCAGTACCTCAGGACCATGCAGTCGTCGTGACACAACAGAGCGAAGCTAGCCACCGGGCCATCGGTTCGGGCCCAGGCGCTGCTACATTGAGTCAACGATAGCGCAGTCAACGCGTCGGGTTACCAGTCTGCACGTGCAGGCGCATTTACGGCACCGGTCGGCAGGCACCACACTAATACGCTGACGTCATTGGCGTGGGCCACGCCATTGCGCCGCCTATTGGGAAAGCCCACGCACGTTGCAGTACCTCGGCATCATGCAGTCGGGAGGCAACAGAGCAACGACAGCCACCGGGCCATCGGTACGGGCCCAGGCGCTGCTATAAAAGGCATGAACGATAGCTCAGTCGACGCGTCGCGTTTGCGGCCTGCACGTGTAGGCACATCCACGGCGCCAGCAGGCAGGCACCACACTGCATACGCTGATGTCATTGGCGTGGGCCACGCCATTGCGCCGCCTATTGGGAAAGCCCACGCACGTTGCAGTACCTCAGCATCATGCAGTCGGCAGGCAAAAGAGCGAAGCCAGCCACCGGGCCATCGGTATGGGCCCAGGCGCTGCTACATTGAGTCAACGATAACTACGATAGCGCCGTAAACGCGTCGCGTTTGCAGCCTGCACGTGCAGGCGCATCCACGGCACCGGTCCGCAGGCACCACACTGATATGCTGATGTCATTGGCGTGGGCCACGCCATTGCGCCGCCTATTGGGAAAGCCCACGCACGTTGCAGTACCTCGGCATCATGCTGTCGTCGTGACACAACAGATCGAAGCTAGCCACCGGGCCATCGGTACGGGCCCAGGCGCTGCTACATTGAGTCATCGATAGCGCAGTCAACGTGTCGCGTTTGCAGCCTGCACGTGCAGGCGCATCCACGGCACCGGTCCGCAGGCACCACACTGATACGCTGATGTCATTGGCGTGGGCCACGCCATTGCGCCGCCTATTGGGAAAGCCCACGCACGTTGCAGTACCTCGGCATCATGCAGTCGGGAGGCAACAGAGCAACGACAGCCACCGGGCCATCGGTACGGGCCCAGGCGCTGCTATAAAAGGCATGAACGATAGCTCAGTCGACGCGTCGCGTTTGCGGCCTGCACGTGTAGGCACATCCACGGCGCCAGCAGGCAGGCACCACACTGCATACGCTGATGTCATTGGCGTGGGCCACGCCATTGCGCCGCCTATTGGGAAAGCCCACGCACGTTGCAGTACCTCAGCATCATGCAGTCGGCAGGCAAAACAGCGAAGCCAGCCACCGGGCCATCGGTACGGGCCCAGGCGCTGCCACATAGAGTCAACGATAACTACGATAGCGCCGTAAACGCGTCGCGTTTGCAGCCTGCACGTGCAGGCGCATCCACGGCACCGGTCCGCAGGCACCACACTGATACGCTGATGTCATTGGCGTGGGCCACGCCACTATTGCGCCGCCTATTGGGAAAGCCCACGCACGTTGCAGTACCTCGGCATCATGCAGTCGGCAGGCAACAGAGCGAAGCCAGCCACCGGGCCATCCGTACGGGCCCAGGCGCTGCTACATTGAGTCAACAATAGCTCAGTCAACGCGTCGGGTTTGCAGCCTGCACGTGCAGGCGCATCCACGGCACCGGTCCGCAGGCACCACACTGATACGCTGATGTCATTGGCGTGGGCCACGCCATTGCGCCGCCTATTGGGAAAGCCCACTCACTTTGCAGTACCTCAGGACCATGCAGTCGTCGTGACACAACAGAGCGAAGCTAGCCACCGGGCCATCGGTTCGGGCCCAGGCGCTGCTACATTGAGTCAACGATAGCGCAGTCAACGCGTCGGGTTACCAGTCTGCACGTGCAGGCGCATTTACGGCACCGGTCGGCAGGCACCAAACTAATACGCTGACGTCATTGGCGTGGGCCACGCCATTGCGCCGCCTATTGGGAAAGCCCACGCACGTTGCAGTACCTCGGCATCATGCAGTCGGGAGGCAACAGAGCAACGACAGCCACCGGGCCATCGGTACGGGCCCAGGCGCTGCTATAAAAGGCATGAACGATAGCTCAGTCGACGCGTCGCGTTTGCGGCCTGCACGTGTAGGCACATCCACGGCGCCAGCAGGCAGGCACCACACTGCATACGCTGATGTCATTGGCGTGGGCCACGCCATTGCGCCGCCTATTGGGAAAGCCCACGCACGTTGCAGTACCTCAGCATCATGCAGTCGGCAGGCAAAAGAGCGAAGCCAGCCACCGGGCCATCGGTATGGGCCCAGGCGCTGCTACATTGAGTCAACGATAACTACGATAGCGCCGTAAACGCGTCGCGTTTGCAGCCTGCACGTGCAGGCGCATCCACGGGACCGGTCCGCAGGCACCACACTGATATGCTGATGTCATTGGCGTGGGCCACGCCATTGCGCCGCCTATTGGGAAAGCCCACGCACGTTGCAGTACCTCGGCATCATGCTGTCGTCGTGACACAACAGATCGAAGCTAGCCACCGGGCCATCGGTACGGGCCCAGGCGCTGCTACATTGAGTCATCGATAGCGCAGTCAACGTGTCGCGTTTGCAGCCTGCACGTGCAGGCGCATCCACGGCACCGGTCCGCAGGCACCACACTGATACGCTGATGTCATTGGCGTGGGCCACGCCATTGCGCCGCCTATTGGGAAAGCCCACGCACGTTGCAGTACCTCAGCATCATGCAGTCGGCAGGCAAAACAGCGAAGCCAGCCACCGGGCCATCGGTACGGGCCCAGGCGCTGCCACATAGAGTCAACGATAACTACGATAGCGCCGTAAACGCGTCGCGTTTGCAGCCTGCACGTGCAGGCGCATCCACGGCACCGGTCCGCAGGCACCACACTGATACGCTGATGTCATTGGCGTGGGCCACGCCACTATTGCGCCGCCTATTGGGAAAGCCCACGCACGTTGCAGTACCTCGGCATCATGCAGTCGGCAGGCAACAGAGCGAAGCCAGCCACCGGGCCATCCGTACGGGCCCAGGCGCTGCTACATTGAGTCAACAATAGCTCAGTCAACGCGTCGGGTTTGCAGCCTGCACGTGCAGGCGCATCCACGGCACCGGTCCGCAGGCACCACACTGATACGCTGATGTCATTGGCGTGGGCCACGCCATTGCGCCGCCTATTGGGAAAGCCCACTCACTTTGCAGTACCTCAGGACCATGCAGTCGTCGTGACACAACAGAGCGAAGCTAGCCACCGGGCCATCGGTTCGGGCCCAGGCGCTGCTACATTGAGTCAACGATAGCGCAGTCAACGCGTCGGGTTACCAGTCTGCACGTGCAGGCGCATTTACGGCACCGGTCGGCAGGCACCACACTAACACGCTGACGTCATTGGCGTGGGCCACGCCATTGCGCCGCCTATTGGGAAAGCCCACGCACGTTGCAGTACCTCGGCATCATGCAGTCGGGAGGCAACAGAGCAACGACAGCCACCGGGCCATCGGTACGGGCCCAGGCGCTGCTATAAAAGGCATGAACGATAGCTCAGTCGACGCGTCGCGTTTGCGGCCTGCACGTGTAGGCACATCCACGGCGCCAGCAGGCAGGCACCACACTGCATACGCTGATGTCATTGGCGTGGGCCACGCCATTGCGCCGCCTATTGCACTCTCAGAACGCGTCTCTTGTAACATGCTTGTAAGTCGCTTGTTGGCGGTTTGTATCAGTTTTGTTCAGCTACCGGACATGTAAGTGTATTGTACGTGTCTTGTTAGGTTCTCTTGTAGGTGGCAGCTGTAAGGGACTTGTACAGACACGTTTGTAGCGGCATTGTAAAAACCCGGCAGCACCACGTTCACCGCTTTACAAAGCAACAACAAGGTGCTCCAGCAACAACAAGGCAACTACAAGAGCGTGTCTTGTATTGAAACTTGTACAGCGCGCCTTCCAACTGTACGATCGGGAAGTAATCCGTACTTGTAGCTAACAGGGCCTCCTGCCCGCCCCGCCCCGCTGCCCCGCCCCGCAGCCTCCCGTGGTGTGCCCTCCAACGATGCTCGATACAGCTGTCGGAGATGCATGCCAATGCGTTTCTCGCTATCACCAGTTACCGGTTTTCTAACGGCTGGCCGTGATGACTAGTTTTGACCTTGTTGACGTAGTTGACGACTGTTACCATTCCCCAAGCAACAGCAACCGGGGACCGATCCCGTTGCGCGATAGTCTTAGGAGCGAGTTTTGTTGGGAAATGACGGACGGGCTCTACATACCCAGCGTTGACGCAGTCCAGGATGTCAAGCAATCTCTTCGGCAGTCAGCTCGATGCACCGGGACTGTACTCGGTAAAGAGCAGGATCAAGCAGCAGCTCGAGGAGACCACTCCATGGGACCACTCCAGTTGCTACAACCACGTTTACGTGTAATCGGTGGAAACTGATTCCCAAGGGCTCTGCCAGCTGCCGCTAACTACGCTAACAAACGTGCATCTGCGAGGTCGTTCGACGGGCCAGAGAGCAGCCGCAGGGTGCACTCTTGCACACTGCAAGCGCCCCCATGGCGCCCGTATCCTACCCTGATGCCGATGATCGGCTTGGCCTGCTGACGTCTGATATCGTGTCCTTGAGCAAGGGCATGCCATGGGAAGGTTTCAATACGTTGCTGCCAGTACGGCAAAACACCAACAACTGCAGCACTACCATAAGCTGCAGCATTACCGTGGGTTGCGCCTTTGGCAGCAAAGGGTCACAGTCTACACAACTATAGGTGTGATTGAAATCTGCACCATGCACAGGCGGCTTTGCGGGGTCCCATGTGCCACCAGTCCACCAGCGCCTGTGCCCACCACCTCCAGTGATGTCGTGTAACGAATGCTAACTTTGCCCGACTACCTTGGCTCGGCGACGGCAGCGCCGATGCTCACTGGTAACGTTCTGGGCAGAATAGCTGCTGCAGGATTCCGTGGCACAGGAAGGGAGGCTTGTTGCCTGGTTCCGCAGCTGTTTGCGCGCTCATCATCGGCGGTAGTAGGGTTCTCGCTGGTGGACCTGGTTGGCCTGGAGCCTGGCGCTTAGCGGCCGCTGCCTTTCGCCTTTTGGCCTGGTGGAACTGCTTCTCCGTCTGGAGCTGCTGGTTGCTTGGCGGACGCATGCTGTGTGGAGAGCGGACTCGTCGAGCGGTTGGTTTGGTTTGCGTTTCAACCTGTGTATCAGCAGAGAGCAGGGAGCTCCGGCCACAGCACCGGCCGTGGCACCACATAGCGCTGTTTTAGCAGGGGCAGTTGCCGTGTGCAATCCGGCCTGGGGTCCTGCTTGCTGGTTGGAGCTCTCTGTGATGCGTGGTTGTGCGCCTTCCGAGGCCGCTGCTTGCTGCGCGCCCCTTGCCCTCTGTGTTGGCAGCGTCTGAACTGTGCTGTTCTGCTTTTGCCTGTGTTTCAGCCGGCGCGGACTTCGTGCAGCGCCTGGCGTTCAGCCTGGTGTGTCGGTAGGGCCAGCAGGGGCGCCGTCCGTTCGTTGTGTGTGCGTCCCTAGCGCTGTTCTGGGGGGCCCAGTGTTGTGGACGCCGCAAGCTTGAGGACTAGCGCTGCCTGGTTGGTTTCACTGCGATGCCTGCGCTGTTTATTGAGCCGGTTGGGTGTGTGTGTGTTCGCCTGTTGCGTGTGCATGCTGCTCTTGGTGCGCATGCTTGCAGCCTCTCCGTGTGCATTTGTGGCCTTTGTTTCGCCATGCACCGGTTGTTAACCCTTGTGTGGGGGTAATTTTTCGTCTCTGCATGCACGCTTGCATCCCGTTGCGCTAAGTGGACTATGTATTGCCACGCGCTACCATGAACTCTTTCGCTGCACGCACCAGCTTCGTTGCGTCGTCGCCTCGTTTCGCTCCTGTCCGTCCCTCGTCTTGGCGTTCCTGGGCTGCCCTTGTGCCACCCGGCCTTGCGGCCCCCCTTGTAACGAACCTACTACCATCTCCCTGCAGGGAAGGCCTCCAGGGGGGCGGCAGGGGTGACGGCGTTTGACTGTTTGGCGCACTGTTGTTGCGGCCCGGCGGGGTTGGCAAACAGAAATAGGGATTGTTTGTTGACTTGCTACTACTGAGTACGATGCAACCCGCCAGTTGATGCAGGGATTAGCGGAGGTGGTTAGTCAGGCAGGTTCATGCACACCGGTATACTGCCGGTGCCTACTACTCCCTGCTGCATAGGCCCTTGTTGGCGCGGCGAGTGACTCGTAGCCGCTCATACTGAACCAGCAATATCTCGCTTGTTGTTGATACCACATAGTGGCAGCCTGCGTGGCCACGCTTGCTTGCTTGTGGTGTCATCAGCCATCAAGAGCAAGTAGCCACCAGTTTGCTTGATTGTTTTGCTTGAAGGCATGTACCACGCCCAACCCACTCAGCCACGTGAGGATGCGTTCCTAAAGGGTTGCAACCTGTTCCGATGGCAGCCAGTCAGTGCCGGCATTGCATCCCTCAAGATGAGCGCCAGGGCGGGCTAGGCGGGCATGCTATGCAGCCGTGCAAGGCCACCCCCGCCAGCAAACAAAGCAGGTAGCCAAATGACAGGGGCGCTTGCGCATGTGCATGTCGATGGTTGCGATTGCATGCATGTCGATGGTTGCGATTGCATGCGATTTGCATGCGATTTGTGTGCCTAGCGTGCCGTGCCATTTCGCTACAGCGGAGGCGCTGCCACGGCCCTGGCCTGAACACACCCAGGATTGGGCACCTACACGGAGGGTTCAGCCCGCCATTCGGAACAGCCAGGGAAAATGCACATGCACGAGCCTTGAACGACAGCTATGTCACGGCGGCACAAGCGGCATCAAAGGCAGGTAGCCTTGGCAAGGGTGCTGGTGTGTGTGCATGCATAAGGATGGGCTAGCTTGCCACATGCATGCAACACCGGACTCAAGGCAGTTCCCACCCGCCAAACGTGCGTGCAACTAATTGGCACACCCACGGCTACCCTACACTACACGCCATCCTGCGATGTTAAGGCCCGATGCGTGAGAGAGGCGGTGTGACAGGCGGTGTGACGGCGCACGCGCGGTTGTGTGGGCGCATCGTGCCCAGCCCCCTTAGCACACGCGTGTTTGACCATGCATAACATTCTTATTGTTGTTATGGGCGCATTCAATTGGCTGCGTCATCTAGGCAACCACCAGGCCGTACGCTTGTGGCCGCTGCACGGCAGCCAACTGGCGGCACTGCGCTCGCCCTGCCCCGTTCCTCCCTTGGCAAAGCAAGCTGATGACCGCCGGCGCTATGCCTTGCCGTGCAAAGCCCTGCCTCCCATGGGCAGCAAGGCGTTCAAGGATTGCGCAGGAAGGCACGCACGGGCGGCGCAGGCCGTGCTGCTGTGCACGCACGTGCCACGAGGCAATTAGGACGCACGGCTGAAGAGAGGCGGTGTGGCGGCGCACGCGCGGTTGTGTGGGCGCATCCAATCGGCCGCATCATCTAGGCAACCACCAGGCCGTCTGCGTATGGCCGCTGCACGGCAGCCAACTGGCGGCGCTGCGCTCGCCCTGCCCCGTTCCTCCCTTGGCAAAGCAAACTGATGACCGCCGGCGCTATGCCTTGCCGTGCAAAGCCCTGCCTCCCATGGGCAGCAATGCGCTCAAGGCTTGTGCAGGAAGGAACGCACAGGCGGCGCAGGCCGTGCTGCTGTGCACGCACGTGCCACGAGGCAATTAGGACGCACGGCTGAAGAGAGGCGGTGTGGCGGCGCACGCGCGGTTGTGTGGGCGCATCCAATCGGCTGCATCATCTAGGCAACCACCAGGCCGTACGGGTGTGGCCGCTGCACGGCAGCCAACTGGCGGCGCTGCGCTCGCCCTGCCCCGTTCCTCCCTTGGCAAAGCAAACTGACGACCGCCGGCGCTATGCCTTGCCGTGCAAAGCCCTGCCTCCCATGGGCAGCAATGCGCTCAAGGATTGCGCAGGAAGGCATGCACAGGCGGCGCAGGCCGTGCAGCTGTGCACGCACGTGCCACGACGCAATTAGGACGCACGGCTGCAGAGAGCCGGTGTGGCGGCGCACGCGCGGTTGTGTGGGCGCATCCAATTGGCTGCGTCGTCTAGGCAGCCACCAGGCCGTCTGCGTGTAGCCGCTGCACGGCAGCCAACTGGCGGCGCTGCACTCGCTCTGCCCCGTTCCTTCCGTGGCAAAGCAAGCTGATGACCGCCGGCGCTATGCCTTGCCGTGCAAAGCCCTGCCTCCCATGGGCAGCAAGGCGCTCAAGGATTGCGCAGGAAGGCACGCACGGGCGGCGCAGGCCGTGCTGTGCACGCACGTGCTACGAGGCAATTAGGACGCACGGCTGAAGAGAGGCGGTGTGGCGGCGCACGCGCGGGTGTGTGGGCGCATCCAATTGGCTGCGTCGTCTAGGCAGCCACCAGGCCGTCTGCGTGTAGCCGCTGCACGGCAGCCAACTGGCGGCGCTGCACTCGCTCTGCCCCGTTCCTTCCGTGGCAAAGCAAGCTGATGACCGCCGGCGCTATGCCTTGCCGTGCAAAGCCCTGCCACCCATGGGCAGCAAGGCGCTCAAGGATTGCGCAGGAAGGCACGCACGGGCGGCGCAGGCCGTCCTGTGCACGCACGTGCCACGACGCAATTAGGACGCACGGCTGAAGAGAGGCGGTGTGGCGGCGCACGCGCGGGTGTGTGGGCGCATCCAATTGGCTGTGTCATCTAGGCGGCCACCAGGCCGTACGGGTGTGGCCGCTGCACGGCAGCCAACTGGCGGCGCTGCACTCGCTCTGCCCCGTTCCTTCCGTGGCAAAGCAAGCTGATGACCGCCGGCGCTATGCCTTGCCGTGCAAAGCCCTGCCTCCCATGGGCAGCAAGGCGCTCAAGGATTGCGCAGGAAGGCACGCACGGGCGGCGCAGGCCGTGCTGTGCACGCACGTGCCACGAGGCAATTAGGACGCACGGCTGAAGAGAGGCGGTGTGGCGGCGCACGCGCGGGTGTGTGGGCGCATCCAATTGGCTGTGTCATCTAGGCGGCCACCAGGCCGTACGGGTGTGGCCGCTGCACGGCAGCCAACTGGCGGCGCTGCACTCGCTCTGCCCCGTTCCTTCCGTGGCAAAGCAAGCTGATGACCGCCGGCGCTATGCCTTGCCGTGCAAAGCCCTGCCTCCCATGGGCAGCAAGGCGTTCAAGGATTGCGCAGGAAGGCACGCACGGGCGGCGCAGGCCGTGCTGCTGTGCACGCACGTGCCACGAGGCAATTAGGACGCACGGCTGAAGAGAGGCGGTGTGGCGGCGCACGCGCGGTTGTGTGGGCGCATCCAATCGGCCGCATCATCTAGGCAACCACCAGGCCGTCTGCGTATGGCCGCTGCACGGCAGCCAACTGGCGGCGCTGCGCTCGCCCTGCCCCGTTCCTCCCTTGGCAAAGCAAACTGATGACCGCCGGCGCTATGCCTTGCCGTGCAAAGCCCTGCCTCCCATGGGCAGCAATGCGCTCAAGGCTTGTGCAGGAAGGAACGCACAGGCGGCGCAGGCCGTGCTGCTGTGCACGCACGTGCCACGAGGCAATTAGGACGCACGGCTGAAGAGAGGCGGTGTGGCGGCGCACGCGCGGTTGTGTGGGCGCATCCAATCGGCTGCATCATCTAGGCAACCACCAGGCCGTACGGGTGTGGCCGCTGCACGGCAGCCAACTGGCGGCGCTGCGCTCGCCCTGCCCCGTTCCTCCCTTGGCAAAGCAAACTGACGACCGCCGGCGCTATGCCTTGCCGTGCAAAGCCCTGCCTCCCATGGGCAGCAATGCGCTCAAGGATTGCGCAGGAAGGCATGCACAGGCGGCGCAGGCCGTGCAGCTGTGCACGCACGTGCCACGACGCAATTAGGACGCACGGCTGCAGAGAGGCGGTGTGGCGGCGCACGCGCGGTTGTGTGGGCGCATCCAATTGGCTGCGTCGTCTAGGCAGCCACCAGGCCGTCTGCGTGTAGCCGCTGCACGGCAGCCAACTGGCGGCGCTGCACTCGCTCTGCCCCGTTCCTTCCGTGGCAAAGCAAGCTGATGACCGCCGGCGCTATGCCTTGCCGTGCAAAGCCCTGCCTCCCATGGGCAGCAAGGCGCTCAAGGATTGCGCAGGAAGGCACGCACGGGCGGCGCAGGCCGTGCTGTGCACGCACGTGCTACGAGGCAATTAGGACGCACGGCTGAAGAGAGGCGGTGTGGCGGCGCACGCGCGGGTGTGTGGGCGCATCCAATTGGCTGCGTCGTCTAGGCAGCCACCAGGCCGTCTGCGTGTAGCCGCTGCACGGCAGCCAACTGGCGGCGCTGCACTCGCTCTGCCCCGTTCCTTCCGTGGCAAAGCAAGCTGATGACCGCCGGCGCTATGCCTTGCCGTGCAAAGCCCTGCCACCCATGGGCAGCAAGGCGCTCAAGGATTGCGCAGGAAGGCACGCACGGGCGGCGCAGGCCGTGCTGTGCACGCACGTGCCACGAGGCAATTAGGACGCACGGCTGAAGAGAGGCGGTGTGGCGGCGCACGCGCGGGTGTGTGGGCGCATCCAATTGGCTGTGTCATCTAGGCGGCCACCAGGCCGTACGGGTGTGGCCGCTGCACGGCAGCCAACTGGCGGCGCTGCACTCGCTCTGCCCCGTTCCTTCCGTGGCAAAGCAAGCTGATGACCGCCGGCGCTATGCCTTGCCGTGCAAAGGCCTGCCTCCCATGGGCAGCAAGGCGCTCAAGGATTGCGCAGGAAGGCACGCACGGGCGGCGCAGGCCGTGCTGCTGTGCACGCACGTGCCACGAGGCAATTAGGACGCACGGCTGAAGAGAGGCGGTGTGGCGGCGCACGCGCGGTTGTGTGGGCGCATCCAATCGGCTGCATCATCTAGGCAACCACCAGGCCGTACGGGTGTGGCCGCTGCACGGCAGCCAACTGGCGGCGCTGCGCTCGCCCTGCCCCGTTCCTCCCTTGGCAAAGCAAACTGATGACCGCCGGCGCTATGCCTTGCCGTGCAAAGCCCTGCCTCCCATGGGCAGCAATGCGCTCAAGGATTGCGCAGGAAGGCATGCACAGGCGGCGCAGGCCGTGCAGCTGTGCACGCACGTGCCACGACGCAATTAGGACGCACGGCTGAAGAGAGGCGGTGTGGCGGCGCACGTGCGGTTGTGTGGGCGCATCCAATTGGCTGCGTCATCTAGGCAACCACCAGGCCGTCTGCGTATGGCCGCTGCACGGCAGCCAACTGGCGGCGCTGCGCTCGCCCTGCCCCGTTCCTCCCTGGGCAAAGCAAGCTGATGACCGCCGGTGCTCTGCCTTGCCGTGCAAAGCCCTGCCTCCCATGGGCAGCAATGCGCTCAAGGATTGCGCAGGAAGGCATGCACAGGCGGCGCAGGCCGTGCAGCTGTGCACGCACGTGCCACGACGCAATTAGGACGCACGGCTGCAGAGAGGCGGTGTGGCGGCGCACGCGCGGTTGTGTGGGCGCATCCAATTGGCTGCGTCGTCTAGGCAGCCACCAGGCCGTCTGCGTGTAGCCGCTGCACGGCAGCCAACTGGCGGCGCTGCACTCGCTCTGCCCCGTTCCTTCCGTGGCAAAGCAAGCTGATGACCGCCGGCGCTATGCCTTGCCGTGCAAAGCCCTGCCTCCCATGGGCAGCAAGGCGCTCAAGGATTGCGCAGGAAGGCACGCACGGGCGGCGCAGGCCGTGCTGTGCACGCACGTGCTACGAGGCAATTAGGACGCACGGCTGAAGAGAGGCGGTGTGGCGGCGCACGCGCGGGTGTGTGGGCGCATCCAATTGGCTGCGTCGTCTAGGCAGCCACCAGGCCGTCTGCGTGTAGCCGCTGCACGGCAGCCAACTGGCGGCGCTGCACTCGCTCTGCCCCGTTCCTTCCGTGGCAAAGCAAGCTGATGACCGCCGGCGCTATGCCTTGCCGTGCAAAGCCCTGCCACCCATGGGCAGCAAGGCGCTCAAGGATTGCGCAGGAAGGCACGCACGGGCGGCGCAGGCCGTGCTGTGCACGCACGTGCCACGACGCAATTAGGACGCACGGCTGAAGAGAGGCGGTGTGGCGGCGCACGCGCGGGTGTGTGGGCGCATCCAATTGGCTGTGTCATCTAGGCGGCCACCAGGCCGTACGGGTGTGGCCGCTGCACGGCAGCCAACTGGCGGCGCTGCACTCGCTCTGCCCCGTTCCTTCCGTGGCAAAGCAAGCTGATGACCGCCGGCGCTATGCCTTGCCGTGCAAAGCCCTGCCTCCCATGGGCAGCAAGGCGCTCAAGGATTGCGCAGGAAGGCACGCACGGGCGGCGCAGGCCGTGCTGTGCACGCACGTGCCACGAGGCAATTAGGACGCACGGCTGAAGAGAGGCGGTGTGGCGGCGCACGCGCGGGTGTGTGGGCGCATCCAATTGGCTGTGTCATCTAGGCGGCCACCAGGCCGTACGGGTGTGGCCGCTGCACGGCAGCCAACTGGCGGCGCTGCACTCGCTCTGCCCCGTTCCTTCCGTGGCAAAGCAAGCTGATGACCGCCGGCGCTATGCCTTGCCGTGCAAAGCCCTGCCTCCCATGGGCAGCAAGGCGTTCAAGGATTGCGCAGGAAGGCACGCACGGGCGGCGCAGGCCGTGCTGCTGTGCACGCACGTGCCACGAGGCAATTAGGACGCACGGCTGAAGAGAGGCGGTGTGGCGGCGCACGCGCGGTTGTGTGGGCGCATCCAATCGGCCGCATCATCTAGGCAACCACCAGGCCGTCTGCGTATGGCCGCTGCACGGCAGCCAACTGGCGGCGCTGCGCTCGCCCTGCCCCGTTCCTCCCTTGGCAAAGCAAACTGATGACCGCCGGCGCTATGCCTTGCCGTGCAAAGCCCTGCCTCCCATGGGCAGCAATGCGCTCAAGGCTTGTGCAGGAAGGAACGCACAGGCGGCGCAGGCCGTGCTGCTGTGCACGCACGTGCCACGAGGCAATTAGGACGCACGGCTGAAGAGAGGCGGTGTGGCGGCGCACGCGCGGTTGTGTGGGCGCATCCAATCGGCTGCATCATCTAGGCAACCACCAGGCCGTACGGGTGTGGCCGCTGCACGGCAGCCAACTGGCGGCGCTGCGCTCGCCCTGCCCCGTTCCTCCCTTGGCAAAGCAAACTGACGACCGCCGGCGCTATGCCTTGCCGTGCAAAGCCCTGCCTCCCATGGGCAGCAATGCGCTCAAGGATTGCGCAGGAAGGCATGCACAGGCGGCGCAGGCCGTGCAGCTGTGCACGCACGTGCCACGACGCAATTAGGACGCACGGCTGCAGAGAGGCGGTGTGGCGGCGCACGCGCGGTTGTGTGGGCGCATCCAATTGGCTGCGTCGTCTAGGCAGCCACCAGGCCGTCTGCGTGTAGCCGCTGCACGGCAGCCAACTGGCGGCGCTGCACTCGCTCTGCCCCGTTCCTTCCGTGGCAAAGCAAGCTGATGACCGCCGGCGCTATGCCTTGCCGTGCAAAGCCCTGCCTCCCATGGGCAGCAAGGCGCTCAAGGATTGCGCAGGAAGGCACGCACGGGCGGCGCAGGCCGTGCTGTGCACGCACGTGCTACGAGGCAATTAGGACGCACGGCTGAAGAGAGGCGGTGTGGCGGCGCACGCGCGGGTGTGTGGGCGCATCCAATTGGCTGCGTCGTCTAGGCAGCCACCAGGCCGTCTGCGTGTAGCCGCTGCACGGCAGCCAACTGGCGGCGCTGCACTCGCTCTGCCCCGTTCCTTCCGTGGCAAAGCAAGCTGATGACCGCCGGCGCTATGCCTTGCCGTGCAAAGCCCTGCCACCCATGGGCAGCAAGGCGCTCAAGGATTGCGCAGGAAGGCACGCACGGGCGGCGCAGGCCGTGCTGTGCACGCACGTGCCACGAGGCAATTAGGACGCACGGCTGAAGAGAGGCGGTGTGGCGGCGCACGCGCGGGTGTGTGGGCGCATCCAATTGGCTGTGTCATCTAGGCGGCCACCAGGCCGTACGGGTGTGGCCGCTGCACGGCAGCCAACTGGCGGCGCTGCACTCGCTCTGCCCCGTTCCTTCCGTGGCAAAGCAAGCTGATGACCGCCGGCGCTATGCCTTGCCGTGCAAAGGCCTGCCTCCCATGGGCAGCAAGGCGCTCAAGGATTGCGCAGGAAGGCACGCACGGGCGGCGCAGGCCGTGCTGCTGTGCACGCACGTGCCACGAGGCAATTAGGACGCACGGCTGAAGAGAGGCGGTGTGGCGGCGCACGCGCGGTTGTGTGGGCGCATCCAATCGGCTGCATCATCTAGGCAACCACCAGGCCGTACGGGTGTGGCCGCTGCACGGCAGCCAACTGGCGGCGCTGCGCTCGCCCTGCCCCGTTCCTCCCTTGGCAAAGCAAACTGATGACCGCCGGCGCTATGCCTTGCCGTGCAAAGCCCTGCCTCCCATGGGCAGCAATGCGCTCAAGGATTGCGCAGGAAGGCATGCACAGGCGGCGCAGGCCGTGCAGCTGTGCACGCACGTGCCACGACGCAATTAGGACGGACGGCTGAAGAGAGGCGGTGTGGCGGCGCACGTGCGGTTGTGTGGGCGCATCCAATTGGCTGCGTCATCTAGGCAACCACCAGGCCGTCTGCGTATGGCCGCTGCACGGCAGCCAACTGGCGGCGCTGCGCTCGCCCTGCCCCGTTCCTCCCTGGGCAAAGCAAGCTGATGACCGCCGGTGCTCTGCCTTGCCGTGCAAAGGCCTGCCTCCCATGGGCAGCAAGGCGCTCAAGGATTGCGCAGGAAGGCACGCACGGGCGGCGCAGGCCGTGCTGCTGTGCACGCACGTGCCACGAGGCAATTAGGACGCACGGCTGAAGAGAGGCGGTGTGGTGGCGCACACGCGGGTGTGTGGGCGCATCCAATTGGCTGCGTCGTCTAGGCAGCCACCAGGCCGTACGCGTGTGGCCGCTGCACGGCAGCCAACTGGTGGCGCTGCGCTCGCCCTGCCCCGTTCCTTCCTTGGCAAAGCAAGCTGATGACCGCCGGCACTATGCCTTGCCGTGCAAAGCCCTGCCTCCCATGGGCAGCAATGCGCTCAAGGATTGCGCAGGAAGGCATGCACAGGCGGCGCAGGCCGTGCAGCTGTGCACGCACGTGCCACGACGCAATTAGGACGCACGGCTGCAGAGAGGCGGTGTGGCGGCGCACGCGCGGTTGTGTGGGCGCATCCAATTGGCTGCGTCGTCTAGGCAGCCACCAGGCCGTCTGCGTGTAGCCGCTGCACGGCAGCCAACTGGCGGCGCTGCACTCGCTCTGCCCCGTTCCTTCCGTGGCAAAGCAAGCTGATGACCGCCAGCGCTATGCCTTGCCGTGCAAAGCCCTGCCTCCCATGGGCAGCAAGGCGCTCAAGGATTGCGCAGGAAGGCACGCACGGGCGGCGCAGGCCGTGCTGTGCACGCACGTGCCACGAGGCAATTAGTACGCACGGCTGAAGAGAGGCGGTGTGGCGGCGCACGCGCGGGTGTGTGGGCGCATCCAATTGGCTGCGTCGTCTAGGCAGCCACCAGGCCGTCTGCGTGTAGCCGCTGCACGGCAGCCAACTGGCGGCGCTGCACTCGCTCTGCCCCGTTCCTTCCGTGGCAAAGCAAGCTGATGACCGCCGGCGCTATGCCTTGCCGTGCAAAGCCCTGCCTCCCATGGGCAGCAAGGCGCTCAAGGATTGCGCAGGAAGGCACGCACGGGCGGCGCAGGCCGTGCTGTGCACGCACGTGCCACGAGGCAATTAGGACGCACGGCTGAAGAGAGGCGGTGTGGCGGCGCACGCGCGGGTGTGTGGGCGCATCCAATTGGCTGTGTCATCTAGGCGGCCACCAGGCCGTACGGGTGTGGCCGCTGCACGGCAGCCAACTGGCGGCGCTGCACTCGCTCTGCCCCGTTCCTTCCGTGGCAAAGCAAGCTGATGACCGCCGGCGCTATGCCTTGCCGTGCAAAGCCCTGCCTCCCATGGGCAGCAAGGCGCTCAAGGATTGCGCAGGAAGGCACGCACGGGCGGCGCAGGCCGTGCTGTGCACGCACGTGCCACGAGGCAATTATGACGCACGGCTGAAGAGAGGCGGTGTGGTGGCGCACACGCGGGTGTGTGGGCGCATCCAATTGGCTGCGTCGTCTAGGCAGCCACCAGGCCGTACGCGTGTGGCCGCTGCACGGCAGCCAACTGGTGGCGCTGCGCTCGCCCTGCCCCGTTCCTTCCTTGGCAAAGCAAGCTGATGACCGCCGGCACTATGCCTTGCCGTGCAAAGCCCTGCCTCCCATGGGCAGCAAGGCGTTCAAGGATTGCGCAGGAAGGCACGCACAGGCGGCGCAGGCCGTTCTGCTGTGCACGCACGTGCCACGAGGCAATTAGGACGCACGGCTGAAGAGAGGCGGTGTGGTGGCGCACGCGCGGTTGTGTGGGCGCATCCAATTGGCTGCGTCGTCTAGGCAGCCACCAGGCCGTACGGGTGTGGCCGCTGCACGGCAGCCAACTGGCGGCGCTGATCTCGCCCTGCCCCGTTCCTTCCTTGGCAAAGCAAGCTGATGACCGCCGGCGCTATGCCTTGCCGTGCAAAGCCCTGCCTCCCATGGGCAGCAAGGCGTTCAAGGATTGCGCAGGAAGGCACGCACGGGCGGCGCAGGCCGTGCTGTGCACGCACGTGCCACGAGGCAATTAGGACGCACGGCTGCAGAGAGCCGGTGTGGCGGCGCACGCGCGGTTGTGTGGGCGCATCCAATTGGCTGCGTCGTCTAGGCAGCCACCAGGCCGTACGGGTGTGGCCGCTGCACGGCAGCCAACTGGCGGCGCTGCACTCGCTCTGCCCCGTTCCTTCCGTGGCAAAGCAAGCTGATGACCGCCGGCGCTATGCCTTGCCGTGCAAAGCCCTGCCTCCCATGGGCAGCAAGGCGCTCAAGGATTGCGCAGGAAGGCACGCACGGGCGGCGCAGGCCGTGCTGTGCACGCACGTGCCACGAGGCAATTAGGACGCACGGCTGAAGAGAGGCGGTGTGGCGGCGCACGCGCGGGTGTGTGGGCGCATCCAATTGGCTGTGTCATCTAGGCGGCCACCAGGCCGTACGGGTGTGGCCGCTGCACGGCAGCCAACTGGCGGCGCTGCACTCGCTCTGCCCCGTTCCTTCCTTGGCAAAGCAAGCTGATGACCGCCGGCGCTATGCCTTGCCGTGCAAAGCCCTGCCTCCCATGGGCAGCAAGGCGCTCAAGGATTGCGCAGGAAGGCACGCACGGGCGGCGCAGGCCGTGCTGTGCACGCACGTGCCACGAGGCAATTATGACGCACGGCTGAAGAGAGGCGGTGTGGCGGCGCACGCGCGGTTGTGTGGGCGCATCCAATTGGCTGCGTCATCTAGGCAGTCACCAGGCTGGACGCGTGTGGCTGCTGCACGGCAGCCAACTGGCGGCGCTGCGCTCGCCCTGCCCCGTTCCTCCCTTGGCAAAGCAAGCTGATGACCGCCGGCGCTATGCCTTGCCGTGCTAAACCCTGCCTCCCATGGGCAGCAAGGCGTTCAAGGATTGCGCAGGAAAACACGCACGGGCGGCGCAGGCCGTGCTTTGCACGCACATGCCACGAGGCAATTAGTACGCACGGCTGAAGAGAGGCGGTGTGGCGGCGCACGCGCGGTTGTGTGGGCGCATCCAATTGGCTGCGTCATCTAGGCAGTCACCAGGCTGGACGCGTGTGGCTGCTGCACGGCAGCCAACTGGCGGCGCTGCGCTCGCCCTGCCCCGTTACGTTCCTTCCTTGGCAAAGCAAGCTGATGACCGCCGGCGCTATGCCTTGCCGTGTAAAGCCCTGCCTCCCATGGGCAGCAAGGCGCTCAAGGATTGCGCAGGAAGGCACGCACGGGCGGCGCAGGCCGTGCTGCTGTGCACGCACGTGCCACGAGGCAATTAGGACGCACGGCTGAAGAGAGGCGGTGTGGCGGCGCACGCGCGGTTGTGTGGGCGCATCCAATTGGCTGCGTCATCTAGGCAGTCACCAGGCTGGACGCGTGTGGCTGCTGCACGGCAGCCAACTGGCGGCGCTGCGCTCGCTCTGCCCCGTTCCTTCCTTGCCAAAGCAAGCTGATGACCGCCGGCGCTATGCCTTGCCGTGCTAAACCCTGCCTCCCATGGGCAGCAAGGCGTTCAAGGATTGCGCAGGAAGGCACGCAGGGGCAGCGCTAGCGGTTCCTTGCACGCACGTGCCACGAGGCAATTAGGACGCACGGCTGAAGAGAGGCGGTGTGGCGGCGCACGCGCGGTTGTGTGGGCGCATCCAATTGGCTGCGTCATCTAGGCAGCCACCAGGCCGTACGCGTGTGGACGCTGCACGGCAGCCAACTGGCGGCGCTGCGCTCGCCCTGCCCCGTTCCTCCCTTGGCAAAGCAAGCTGATGACAACCGGCGCTATGCCTTGCCGTGCAAAGCCCTGCCTCCCATGGGCAGCAAGGCGTTCAAGGATTGCGCAGGAAAACACGCACGGGCGGCGCAGGCCGTGCTTTGCACGCACATGCCACGAGGCAATTAGTACGCACGGCTGAAGAGAGGCGGTGTGGCGGCGCACGCGCGGTTGTGTGGGCGCATCCAATCCAACCAATCCAACCAAACGACAGGGGCTCTTGTGCGTGAGCATGTCGACTGTTGCATGCGATGCGCTAGATGTGCGCGCCATGCCGGTTTGCTACAGCGGAGGCGCCTAGCACTTCTAGATGGCGCTAGGCGTTGCCACGGCACTGTCCTGCACACACCCAGGATTGGGCCCCCTACCCGGAGGGGTCAGCGCCATTCGGCACAGCCAGGGAAAATGCACGTGCACGAGCCTTAAAAGACTGCTATGTCACGGCGGCTCTAAAAGCAGGTAGCCAATTGGCACTGGCGCTGGTGTGTGTGCAGGCGGACAGCCCACGGTGGGCCAGCTTGGGTTGGGTGCATGCAACACCGGACACCAGGCTGTCCTCGCCGCACCGAACGTGCGTGTAGCCAAATGGCACATCCACGGCTACCCTACACGCCATCCAACGATGTCCGGCTTGCAACGTAGGTGCGTGCATGCATAAGGAGGCTTTAAGATTGTGTCGGTCGTGGTTTGACCCGATTGTACGTACTGTGTGATCCAGGATAGTGCAATGATTGGTTTGACCGAAGATTGAAAACAAAGGTCATCAGCTATTTCGCCGCATCGCATATGCCTGCCGTGTGTCCTTCGGGAAGCATAAAGCAATTGCGCGTCACTTGCAAGAGCACTTGAAGCACCTTGACACAGGTGTGAAGCTTATCGTGGCCGTTCAGGGATAGAGCTGTCAGCCTCTGACAATAGTAGTGTTGTAGTGCCCCCGCTACTACTGCTGCCACACCCGTTGACTGAGGCCCGGCGCCTCTCGCTACTCGCTTTGGCCGAGGCTATAGCAACACTCACGTGCTAAAGTTTAAGGATGAATTGCGCATAGCGACCGCCATACAACACCGTTGCACTAGCCATTCCCGGGGCCCCTTTGCTGCTGGCCGAATGTAGGTAGGTGGCCATCCATGCGCTTACCACCGTGGCGAAGCCAGGAGCTCCGTACGGCAACCTATTAAACGGACAAGGCTGTACCCTTTATATCAGGTAGCTGAAATATCTGGGTGTCTTTTCCCAAGACCGCTCTTGCCGTTTCGGGTTGACATCGTTGTTGACCTACCATCCGTCCATGGCCCGCCCATACAGAGCCAGGCCTCATCGAGCGCAGCGCCTGTAAAGCTTTATCCGTCTGCACGTATAGAACTGAGGTAAGCGCGGCTAAAACACTCTGCACTCCTAGTCGCAGTACTACCACTCGGCCATGTGAGATGTCCTTCTGTGCCGCTCTGTACCGAAAACCGTGGCAGGGCCAGGGCTTTCTGGCTAATCCACGACAAACAATCTCCAGAGTCTTGCAAAAGCAGCACTTGTGACCTATGGTAAGCCATGGTGCTGGTCAAACGGACCGTTCCTCGGACTTGCGTGCGCGCGTGTGTTTTGCTTCGTACCGGGCCCTGCTGCTGCTAACGCCTAACGGCTGGCTTTCATCCATGCGCAGTGATCTGCGTCGAGGAACTCCCCATGGCGTACTTCCGTGTGCACACCGAGTGGATGTACGCAGTGGATTTACGCAGCGGTGGCTGGATGGGCGGCCCAGCGGCGCACATACGCACGCATGGTGTGAGGCCATACACCATGCGCTCACACTGGGGCCAAGATTACGTACGGCCCCCATGCTGCGATGCTGGCATGTCACATAGTGAAGCTGATGCTTCAAGTGCGCGGATGGTGTAGGGGTCATGCTTCGGGGGTTGTGCGTGCATGAGCAGGGTGCAGCCCATGCATGCACGAACTGCAGTGTCCACGGCAATGTTTTAGTACTTTGAGTGACTTGATAGCTGCAACTAGTTACATAAAGCGGCCAGCTAGTGAGCAAGTGTAGCAAGTGATCTTCGATTCTACCGGGCTTGTAGCTCGCTCGAGCATGGCGTCGTATCACGCTTTGCATGACTATGTAGCGTCGTGCGGTACAGGGCCCTTACAAGCAACCTACAGACCGCAACAACAAACAAGGCGATTGTAGTAGCACCTTGTGTTGGTCATGTAACGTACACGCTGTCTGTCTCACACCTTTGCAACAAATCGACTACGAACTGCGTACAAAGCCTGCATACAGATGCAGCAATTGTACGCGTCATTTGTAAAGCCATGCTGCAAGGCGTACCGTGGGTTTACAATAGAATTACGGCCTTGTATGCATCCCGTATGCATCTTGTATGCGCTTTGTATGCACCGGCTTACAAGCCCACACTACAAGACATGTAACAAATCATTTACAAATCCCAATTTGTAAGAAGTTCGTATGGGTCTTGTAACACGCCGAGGATTTACAATATTTGTCCGCGTATTTGTTTTGTAAAAACATGCATTTACGAATCAATTACAATTAAATTTCTTGTAAGGCTTCTGTAAGCTTTTTGTGCGCGGATTGTTATGCGATTGTAAGGGCGCTTGTTACAAATTGATTACAAACGATTTCAGTTACGAGAGTGATTGGGAAAGCCCACGCACGTTGCAGTACCTCAGCATCATGCAGTCGGCAGGCAAAAGAGCGAAGCCAGCCACCGGGCCATCGGTATGGGCCCCGGCGCTGCTACATTGAGTCAACGATAACTACGATAGCGCCGTAAACGCGTCGCGTTTGCAGCCTGCACGTGCAGGCGCATCCACGGGACCGGTCCGCAGGCACCACACTGATATGCTGATGTCATTGGCGTGGGCCACGCCATTGCGCCGCCTATTGGGAAAGCCCACGCACGTTGCAGTACCTCGGCATCATGCTGTCGTCGTGACACAACAGATCGAAGCTAGCCACCGGGCCATCGGTACGGGCCCAGGCGCTGCTACATTGAGTCATCGATAGCGCAGTCAACGTGTCGCGTTTGCAGCCTGCACGTGCAGGCGCATCCACGGCACCGGTCCGCAGGCACCACACTGATACGCTGATGTCATTGGCGTGGGCCACGCCATTGCGCCGCCTATTGGGAAAGCCCACGCACGTTGCAGTACCTCGGCATCATGCAGTCGGGAGGCAACAGAGCAACGACAGCCACCGGGCCATCGGTACGGGCCCAGGCGCTGCTATAAAAGGCATGAACGATAGCTCAGTCGACGCGTCGCGTTTGCGGCCTGCACGTGTAGGCACATCCACGGCGCCAGCAGGCACGCAGGCACCACACTGCATACGCTGATGTCATTGGCGTGGGCCACGCCATTGCGCCGCCTATTGGGAAAGCCCACGCACGTTGCAGTACCTCAGCATCATGCAGTCGGCAGGCAAAACAGCGAAGCCAGCCACCGGGCCATCGGTACGGGCCCAGGCGCTGCCACATAGAGTCAACGATAACTACGATAGCGCCGTAAACGCGTCGCGTTTGCAGCCTGCACGTGCAGGCGCATCCACGGCACCGGTCCGCAGGCACCACACTGATACGCTGATGTCATTGGCGTGGGCCACGCCACTATTGCGCCGCCTATTGGGAAAGCCCACGCACGTTGCAGTACCTCGGCATCATGCAGTCGGCAGGCAACAGAGCGAAGCCAGCCACCGGGCCATCCGTACGGGCCCAGGCGCTGCTACATTGAGTCAACAATAGCTCAGTCAACGCGTCGGGTTTGCAGCCTGCACGTGCAGGCGCATCCACGGCACCGGTCCGCAGGCACCACACTGATACGCTGATGTCATTGGCGTGGGCCACGCCATTGCGCCGGTTATTGGGAAAGCCCACTCACTTTGCAGTACCTCAGGACCATGCAGTCGTCGTGACACAACAGAGCGAAGCTAGCCACCGGGCCATCGGTACGGGCCCAGGCGCTGCTACATTGAGTCAACGATAGCGCAGTCAACGCGTCGGGTTACCAGTCTGCACGTGCAGGCGCATCCACGGCACCGGTGGGCAGGCAACACACTAATTCGCTGACGTCATTGGCGTGGGCCACGCCATTGCGCCGCCTATTGGGAAAGCCCACGCACGTTGCAGTACCTCAGCATCATGCAGTCGGCAGGCAACAGAGCGAAGCCAGCCACCGGGCGGTACAGGCCCAGGCGCTGCTACATCGAGTCAACGATAGCTCAGTCAGCGCGTCGGGTTTGCAGCCTGCACGTGCAGGCGCATCCACGGCACCGGTCGGCAGGCACCACACTGCATATCGTGCGTGCGTGCTGTGCGTATAGTGCGTGCGAGCGTTGCGGAGGCTGCAATGACAGGCCATCACAAGGCAACATGTGGCCTACCCACACTTGGTCAATGTAGGTGATCTTTAGGTCTTGGAGGACGGGGCCGACGGCGGAGCCCGGAACCTCAAGCAAGCATACATCGCCGTCGGAAGGATCAGCGTGTCACCAGGCTCATAGTAGAAGCGCTAAAAAGAAATCAAAGATGTTCAGCACTTCAGTGCACGGGCGGGTAACCCTTGTTTGTGAAAGGCCATGGCTTTCCCTATCAAGTCCGCGACACAGTGGGGCTCATCAGACGCCGTCATGGTAGTCATGGCAAGACTGTGGTGATCAGTCTGGTTTCCGTTTCAAAAATGGTGGTGACGGTACACGACCAAGAAAAATGCCTGCATCGCAGTGAGAGCACCAA
The DNA here is from genome assembly GCA_037367405.1 of Ottelia alismoides. Lineage (NCBI taxonomy): Eukaryota > Viridiplantae > Streptophyta > Magnoliopsida > Alismatales > Hydrocharitaceae > Ottelia > Ottelia alismoides. The sequence goes on from JAZKJV010000028.1 coordinate 30,288, forward strand.
AGGAAGCATGGCAGTGTGCGCCCGCCGCGCTGCGCAAGCCGTAGAACGTACACCCCTCCCTGGTTTGCGTCAAGTGGCCACTTGACGCAAACCAGGGAGGGTGAATAGCCAGAGCGAAGTCTACATCCAGGCAATGACTTTGAGCGGCGAAAGCCCGTGCGCATAACTGCTTGAAATCGTATTACAATGTTTGCTGCCTGCACCCTTGCTTAGCAGCGCGTGAAGAGCTGCACACCGGAACGGGCTTGCCTGATCCTCGACCAGCACCACCAGCAAGGTAGTCCTAGTGTCTTCCTGTGCTTACACGTCGGGGGGCTCCACCAAACACAAGGTGCCCATGGACTGCTTCTCTGACCAAAAAACGTTGCCCTTGAGGTGGGAAAGTCATCGGTCAGCCGCTGGAGAAGGCCGTTTTGACTGTCGGGGGGAGCAGCACTAGGAACTCGGGCATAGTCTGTTCTTGGATATCCAGCGCATCGTCGCCTTCTGCTAGCGGTACCTGCGCCAGATGCTGCCCTACTACGATGCATCGGCCCCTGATAGCAGCGGGTTCCTCAGCGTCAACGTCAGGGCTCCCCCCACTGCTGCTACCCCCGGCACCGACGACTTCCTAGACTTCCGCGGCAACTCAGCCCCGCCGGCTCCTGTGGCGACAGGTGTCACCAAGCAGCACAACGCTGAGTTGCCCTGCTGAAACACGAGCGCACTCAGCTGCAGAAGGTGGTCGGCGAGTCGCACTTCAAGTTCTGCCTGATGATGGAGCGCGAGCCAGACGTCATGGCCATGGAGCCTCCTGCGATCGCTGGCACCTGATCTCCTCCAAGACCAAGTGCGTCTTGGAGGCCACGGCTACCGCTGCGCCGGAACTCCTGGTGCTGTACGACCAAACCCCTGCAGCGCTGCCTTCCAGTACTACTGGTACCTGCTGCTCGAACTAACACGGCGAGACGAGGAATTCAAAAAGGTGTGGAAGCATGTGCAGGAGCGCGTACGGTGATGCACACTCGCATACTCGTGCACACTTGGGGCGCAGTCGCGTTTGCAGTGTTCCGCTGTGTATGCCACACGCACAGCCTCCATCTTCTTGCTGAGTGATTGCATTACGATGAGTGGACACACCCGCCGATGGCCAGTTGGCAACCGGCATCCGCGCCATAAAGCCCTTTTACACATGTACGTGTGCACTGTGGCTGCACGAACGCGCTTGGCAATCCCTGCCGCCTGCCTGCCTGCCTGAGTGGCGCTGTATGAGCCCCTGCGCACGCTTTGCTGCCCAGGCTATTGTCGTACTGCTGCATTTCCGTGCGTCCGCAATGCACACAGGAAGAGAGAGAGCACCGAATTCAAATCCAAGATGAGATGAGCGCTTACACGAACGCCTGCGTGGAGTACAACCGGAACCCTGGTATGTGTGTTAATCACATGAACGGGGGACCCACATGCGCAGTCGGATGGAGGGGCCGCTTGCGAATGGGCCAGGGTGCACTGTGGTTCGGTGCTTGGGGCTAGCATACTAAGCAAGCACGCAGCGTGAGGAAGCCGGCGCACGCGCGCGACTACCGAAGCGAACCTTTGGTAACGTACATTTGTGACCTTTGCGCCATGCCACCAGATGTTGTCCAATGCTGCACTGGTGAACCTACCCACAGGCAAACATTAGAGCTAGGCGCACCGCTTAACAGGAGCTGCGTACGTGGGTGCTTGATTACAGGCTCGGATGCCGCCAAAGGCGGGGAAGAAAGACATCTAACATGTCCAGCACTGCGCGCCCTGCTGTGCCTTGCAGCACGCCTGCCTGCTACCATGCTCAAGGAGGGAGGAGAGGTCCCCACCGATGGGGCCAGCGGCCGCGGCAGCAGCAACGCCGCTACGCAGCCTTCGACAGTGCGTGCAGCCATCTGAAGCTGTGGTGCAGCCCTCAGCGGCAGATCGGTATTCAGCAAATAAAGTTTCAGACCGTCGATCAGAAGGCGAAGAAGGCGCCGCAGGCGCCCTACCAACTGCCCCACAGGGTAACGGGCGCTATTAGGCGCCACTTAGAGCTAACGGCGCCTGTGGAGCGGGGCGCTAATAGGCGGCTATTAGGGTCTATTACAGGCCTAACTTTTCCCACTTAGACTAACTTTCAGCGTTAGAGCCTGTTACCTAACTCCTACCTCGACGGCTATTAGGGGCCTGTTATCTAACCTTGGCTATTACACCTAGTAATAGCTAATAGCGCTTGTGGACCGGGAGCCTAATAGGCGTGTATTAGAGGCTATTACCGACCTAACTTTTCCCACTTAGACTAACTCGCTGCGTTAGAGCCTGTTACCTCGCTGTTACGTCTACGGCTATTAGGGGCCTGTCATCTAACCTTGGCTGTTACACCTAGTAATAGCCAATAGCGCTTATAAACCGGGAACCTAATAGGCGTGTATTAGAGGCTATTACCGACCTAACGTTTCCCACTTAGACTAACTCGCGGCGTTAGAGCCTGTTACCTCGCTGTTACGTCTACGGCTACAGTTAGTGGCCTATTAGAGTCGTGTGACCAACCGCGCTGCCCACCGCCGTCGCTACTCGCTGCTGCCCGCTGCCCGCATGCGCTGTGTGTGCCGCACTCGCACTTGCAGAGTGCATGGGCGTGTGCGTGCGCCGCTAAGGATCGTAAGTAAGGCTGTTGTCCTGTTGCACGCCACGATCGGCTCAATATGAATACACCAGAAAGCGGCAAGGTACACATACAAATTGCAACTACGGCTCACACAGTCACTGCAACTCCACAGGCCGGCACCGCCGGACATTGTGTCAGGCTGGCGGGTCCACGGATGCCTATTGCAGGCTATGCCTTCTTGAGGAGCCCTGCCAGCGTCGCAATGTTGCACTAGTGGTGTGAAGGCCTGTGGTGCCCCCTGAAGCAGTGTGCACCACACACTGTGGTGCACTCCGGCCCAGGAAGACCACAGTGTGGCAGACACGGGTGGCAGGCACCACGGATGGCGCAGACCGGGTTGCCTACACCGTGTAACGGCAAACCATAGTGGTGCAGGCCATGTAGTGTCCCACAGTGCCAGGGGCACCGCCATGGTTCCGACCATGGGTGGTGGCTGCCATGCGGTGCACACTCCCATGGTAAAACGGCACCGTGGCGGACATGGGTGGCCGGCACCACGGATGGCGCAGACCGGGTGGCCTACACCGTGTAACGGCAAACCATAGTGGTGCAGGCCATGTAGTGCCCCACAGTGCCAGGGGCACCGCCATGGTTCCAGCCATGGGTGGTGGCTGCCATGAGGTGCACACTCCCCATGGTAAAACGGCACCGTGGCGGACATGGGTGGCCGGCACCACGGATGGCGCAGACCGGGTGGCCTACACCGTGTAACGGCAAACCATAGTGGTGCAGGCCATGTAGTGCCCCACAGTGCCAGGGGCACCGCCATGGTTCCAGCCATGGGTGGTGGCTGCCATGAGGTGCACACTCCCATGGTAAAACGGCACCGTGGCGGACACGGGTGGCCTGCACCACGGATGGCGCAGACCGGGTGGCCTACACCGTGTAACGGCAAAGCATAGTGGTGTAGGCCATGTAGTACCCCACAGTGCCAGGGGCACGGCCATGGTTCTGGCCATGGGGTGGTGGCAAACCATAGTGGTGCAGGCCATGTAGTACCCCACAGTGCCAGGGGCACCGCCATTGTTCCGGCCATGGGTGGTGGCTGCCATGCAGTGCACACTCCCATGGTAAGACTGCACCATGGCCGGCCGGCACCATGGATGGCGCGGACTGAACTTCAACCACGTCATGGCAAACCACAGTGGCAGAGGCTATGCACTCATTGTCATACAGACCTGAGGGCTTGATCAAGGCTTTGATTGGGGCATCATGGCATCGGTGCGGTGATGGCTCACCACCCCCCCCCCTGTGCACCCGTGCACAGCCATCACCACGCATCATGGCAGTGCATAGTGGCTGGGCTGGGCCATGCATAGGGGCTGCAGGTCCTGCGCATAGCCACGGTTTTTGGGTGCACATCGTCCACATGGGCATCTTTCACCATGTGGGCAACACCTTACACCATGTGCCACGCTGGCAATACCTTACACCACACCTTACACCATGGCCCACGGCCCGAGCCCAACAACAGGCACCGACAGCGCTGACAGGAGCTCACACCGCTAACAGGAGATCACTCCGGGAGTGCACATACATTGCAGCTCAGCTCCCACGGGAACCAGCAACCAAGCAAAACATCCACGGCTTCGCTGCACAGGCTGCGCAGGCTGCCAACTGTACTGCTGCCAACTGTACTGCGCTGGCTGCCAACCGTACTCGCACGGCTTTACATCTCTAGCCCTTATGCATCTCTAGCCCCGCATCTCTAGCCCATCAGATGCCCCTTAGGCTCAGCATTAGAACAGCGCGACGCTGGGTTGCCGGCTCACGGGTGCACGGGTGCACGACCTGCGCGACCGCGTCGCGGCAACCCACACAGCTGGACATGCCCCGCACACAGCAGGCTGGTTCTGCGCCGCATACAGCCAATGTACTGCGCATGAGTCAACAGCACACAGAAGGCGCTTCTGTGCCGCAAGCAAGCAGGCACATCAGCAAGCAGGCACGCAGCAAGCAGCAAGCAGACACGCAGACACAGAAGGCGCTCCTGCGCCGCATATATACAAGCAGCAAGCAGACACGCGCACACGCATACAGCAGATGCACACAGCAGATGCAACCCACACAGCGGGACATGCCCGCACACCGCAGGCTCTTTGGCGCAGCATACCGCATACCGCATACAGCAGACAGCAGACACACGGTGCACACAGCAAACCCAACACGGTGCACACCCACACAGCAACCCACACAGCTGGACATGCCCCGCACACAGCAGGCTGATCAGCGCCGCATACAGCCAATGTACTGCGCATGAGTCAACAGCACACAGAAGGCGCTTCTGCGCCGCAAGCAAGCAGGCACATCAGCAAGCAGGCACGCAGCAAGCAGACACGCGCACATGCATAAAGCAGATGCACACAGCAGATGCACACAGCAGATGCAACCCACGCAGCTGGACATGCCCGCACACAGCAGGCGCTTCAGCGCAGCATACCACATACCGCATACAGCATACAGCAGACACATGGTGCACACAGCAAACCCAACACGGTGCACACCCACACAGCAACCCACACAGCTGGACATGCCCCGCACACAGCAGGCTGTTCTGCGCCGCATACAGCCAATGTACTGCGCATGAGTCAACAGCACACAGAAGGCGCTTCTGCGCCACAAGCAAGCAGGCACATCAGCAAGCAGGCACGCAGCAAGCAGCAAGTAAGCAGACACGCAGACACAGAAGGCGCTCCTGCGCCGCATATATACAAGCAGCAAGCAGGCACATCAGCAAGCAGGCACGCAGCAAGCAGACACGCGCACACGCATACAGCAGATGCACACAGCAGATGCAACCCACACAGCTGGACATGCCCGCACACCGCAGGCTCTTTGGCGCAGCATACCGCGTACAGCATACCGCATACAGCAGACAGCAGCCACACGGTGCACACAGCAAACCCAACACGGTGCACACCCACACAGCAACCCACACAGCTGGACATGCCCCGCACACAGCAGGCTGTTCTGCGCCGCATACAGCCAATGTACTGCGCATGAGTCAACAGCACACAGAAGGCGCTTCTGCGCCGCAAGCAAGCAGGCACATCAGCAAGCAGGCACGCAGCAAGCAGACACGCGCACATGCATAAAGCAGATGCACACAGCAGATGCACACAGCAGATGCAACCCACGCAGCTGGACATGCCCGCACACAGCAGGCGCTTCAGCGCAGCATACCACATACCGCATACAGCATACAGCAGACACACGGTGCACACAGCAAACCCAACACGGTGCACACCCACACAGCAACCCACACAGCTGGACATGCCCCGCACACAGCAGGCTGTTCTGCGCCGCATACAGCCAATGTACTGCGCATGAGTCAACAGCACACAGAAGGCGCTTCTGCGCCACAAGCAAGCAGGCACATCAGCAAGCAGGCACGCAGCAAGCAGCAAGTAAGCAGACACGCAGACACAGAAGGCGCTCCTGCGCCGCATATATACAAGCAGCAAGCAGGCACATCAGCAAGCAGGCACGCAGCAAGCAGACACGCGCACACGCATACAGCAGATGCACACAGCAGATGCAACCCACACAGCTGGACATGCCCGCACACCGCAGGCTCTTTGGCGCAGCATACCGCGTACAGCATACCGCATACAGCAGACAGCAGACACACGGTGCACACAGCAAACCCAACACGGTGCACACCCACACAGCAACCCACACAGCTGGACATGCCCCGCACACAGCAGGCTGTTCTGCGCCGCATACAGCCAATGTACTGCGCATGAGTCAACAGCACACAGAAGGCGCTTCTGCGCCGCAAGCAAGCAGGCACATCAGCAAGCAGGCACGCAGCAAGCAGCAAGCAGACACGCAGACACAGAAGGCGCTCCTGCGCCGCATATATACAAGCAGCAAGCAGGCACATCAGCAAGCAGGCGCGCAGCAAGCAGACACGCGCACACGCATACAGCAGATGCACACAGCAGATGCACACAGCAGATGCAACCCACACAGCTGGACATGCCCGCACACAGCAGGCTCTTCGGCGCAGCATACCGCGTACAGCATACCGCATACCGCATACAGCAGACAGCAGCCACACGGTGCACACAGCAAACCCAACACGGTGCACACCCACACAGCAACCCACACAGCTGGACATGCCCCGCACACAGCAGGCTGTTCTGCGCCGCATACAGCCAATGTACTGCGCATGAGTCAACAGCACACAGAAGGCGCTTCTGCGCCACAAGCAAGCAGGCACATCAGCAAGCAGGCACGCAGCAACCAGCAAGCAGACACGCAGACACAGAAGGCGCTCCTGCGCCGCATACAAGCAGCAAGCAGGCACATCAGCAAGCAGGCACATCAGCAAGCAGGCACGCAGCAAGCAGACACGCGCACACGCATACAGCAGATGCACACAGCAGATGCACACAGCAGATGCACACAGCAGATGCAACCCACACAGCTGGACATGCCCGCACACAGCAGGCTCTTCAGCGCAGCATACCGCATACAGCATACCCTTCAGCGCAGCATACCGCATACAGCAGACAGCATACAGCAGACAGCAGCCACACGGTGCACACAGCAAACCCAACACGGTGCACACCCACACAGCAACCCACCCACACAGCAACCCACACAGCTGGACATGCCCCGCACACAGCACACAGCAGGCGCTTCTGCCAAGCCAGGGTATCATATGCAGTTCTGCGTGCATACAAAGCATGCACGTCATGCCCTGCTTTAGACGGTAATGTGCCTTGCCAGGGGGCGCTTGTCTACCGCAGCCAGATCCACGCGGCCAGATCCGCGCAGCCAGATCCACACTATCCACAAGCCAGATCCACACTATCCACACTTCGTACCCATGACTGACGTTTGTCCCACGCCACCCACGGCCAGTGGTTTTGCGGGTCCTTGGAGCCAAGCATGCCCGGCTGTGGCTTTGCTGCGTCCATCTCTGCCCGGATCAGGCCCAGGACCCTCTCGACGGTTTCAAGGTCCATCCACTGGGCTTTCTTTTGTCTGGAGTCCAACGGTTGGCCTTGGTTGAACGCCGGCCAGGTCTCTGCCTTGAGCATGGCCGCCAGCTCAGCGCCATCCCTGAAGTAGCGCAAGAAGGAGTCACCCCCGGCATCGCTGATCCGAAAGTCCCTCATGGGCTTTGTGAGCTCCTGCAGAGTCGGACTACCAGGCGTAGATCAGGCCTTCGATGTTCGAAACACCACGAACAATGCGCGCCAAGTGAAGTAGAGGCCAAGCAGCCTCACCTGTCCATCGACAGTCGTCTTAAAGACCAGCATGTACAGGTTCTGCGCCGACAGGCAATCATAGCAGCCTCTGATTGTTGCTTTCCATGTGACCGGAGGGCTACCATCCGCTGCAGCGTCTTCAAACACCAACTCGCAGGAGCCGGTGTTGTCCCATGGTGCCTCAGAAATAAAGCTACACATGGCGAACACGGACTGGCGCACCCTGCTATTCCATTTCTGTGGCTTCCGAGCTGCCTTGCGGACATCATTGAAAACTTCTGTGAAGTTTGTTTGGTCCATCCTACTCCCCTCGCTCAATGGGGACTGTTACTCCGCCAAGCCCTGATCTATGCAAATGGTATGGAGCGCCGTAGGCAGCGTTGCTCCTTCGGGTGGCTGCTAGGGTCAGTGGCGTTGGGACTGATTGTGATTGTGGCCTGAAAAACTAGGCAGAGGAAAGGCAGCGTTTTCTGGTACTCATGACTGACTTGGAACTGTACAAACGACGTCGTGATGTCCATCTGCATGCGTAGAGACCGTTCGCCGAACGCACCGCCACTGCTTTTGCCTTGTGAAGGTCCTTCGTTCCCTGGATTTGGACTGCTATCCAACTCCAGGACAAGTCCGCACAGCCACTTTTCTTGTGAGGGCCCTTCCCTGGATTTGGACTGCTGTCCAACTCCAGGACAAGTCCGCACAGCCACTTTTGCCTTGTGAGGGCCCTTCCCTGGATTTGGACTGCTGTCCAACTCCAGGACAAGTCGGCAGAGCCACTTTTGCCTTGTGAGGGTCCTTCCCTGGATTTGGACTGCTGTCCAACTCCAGGACAAGTCCGCACAGCCACTTTTGCCTTGTGAGGGCCCTTCCCTGGATTTGGACTGCTGTCCAACTCCAGGACAAGTCCGCACAGCCACTTTTGCCTTGTGAGGGTCCTTCCCTGGATTTGGACTGCTGTCCAACTCCAGGACAAGTCCGCACAGCCACTTTCTACCTGACCCCACCACCTTTGCTCGGCGAATGGCAGCGCCACAGCAAACGGCTCGTGCCTGGCAGAATAGCTGCTGCTGGAGCCTATGGCACAAGAAGGCAGCTTGTTGCCTGGTTCCGCGGCTTGGTTTGAGCTTTCATCATTGGTAGTAGGTTTTCGCTGGTGGACCTGGCTGGCGCTTGGTGACCGCTGCCCTTCGCCTTTCGGCCCGGCGCGGCTTCTAATTCGCCTGGAGCTGCTGGTTGCGTGGCGGACGCCTGCTGTGTGGAGAGCGGACTCATGGAGCGGTTGGCCTGGTTAGCTTCGGCCTGGGTGCGGCAGCCAGGGGCAGAGAGCTCCGGCCTGGGTGCAGCTACCCTCGTCAGCCGGGGGGCCGGCAGAGGCAGCTGTCGTGTTTGCCGCGTCGTAGGGCCTGCTTGCTGGCCGGTGCTCTCTGTGGTGCACCGTAGTTGCTGTTTGCTGTACGAGTAGTACGAGGCCGAGGCCGCTGTTGCGGGCCCTTTGCCCTCCGTGTTGGCAGCGTTCTGGCCGTGCTGTGTTTTCCCTTCACTTGTGTTTCCGCCTGCGAACCCCTCGCAGCACCTTCGTTTTCAGCCCCGGTGTGTCGGCAGGACAGACAGCCCCTGGCCGGTCGCCAAGCATCCACCATCCGCCAGGAGTGCCACCCAGTGCTGTTCCGGGGGGGCCAGCCGTTCGGGCCGCCGCATGCATGGGGACCCGTGCTGCCTGGTTCGTGCTTTCTGTGATGCACCCGCTGCTGGCTGCTGGTCGTTGCTGTGCGTGTTTGTATAATAAAAACAATAATGAAAATAATAACAATAATAATAATGATAACAATAACAATAATAATAATAATTATACGATAATAATTATACGCTGGGTCAGACCCGCATGTGTTAAGGGGGCTGGGCACGATGGGCTAGCATGGAGCAGCCTTACGAACTACCCAGCCACCAGGGAGATCAGAGGGGGGGGCGCCTAGCTAGCCTAGCGTCCCCTGGGCGCCGCCGCTTACCGCGGCGGGCCCGTCCCGGGCCTTGCCCGGGACAAGGCGGAGGCGTCGGCGTCCCTGCGGTGGGCCGCTCTAGGTGGGCTGCTCTAGGTGCCTTCGTAGTTTGACAATTGTGTGCCCAGACATGACCGCGTGTTCATGCAGTTTGGCGGCCCGCCGCTGCGCCGCCAAACTGCATGAACATGCAGTCATGTCTGGCGCAGCGGCGGGCCGCGGGTTGTTCCACCCCAAGCTTACATAGCAGCGGGACCAGGCGTCACCCAACGGCGCCACACACACCGAGCGCAATAGCGCTTTGGTGCGTGTATCGCACCCGCCAGCCGGCCGCTTGCAGAAGTTCCGCCAAACGAAGGTGTTGCTGGGCCTTCTCATGCATTTTGTCTGTTGTGTGCACCCCTCTTGGTGTGCGTGCTTGCGGCCATCCTTGGTCTTGCTTTGGTTTCCCACCGCTTTCAATGCGGGCTGAACGTTTGCTTGTTCGAGTGCGCATGCATGCAGGTGGTTCCTCTTTTCGATGCGCTGATGTGGCCTATGTATTGCCCGCGCTGACAATGGCTGCCTGTTTCTTGCTTTCACCTCGCTGGTTCGGCGTTCTTTCGCTGTCTCATTATGGCCCCGTTTGGCTCTGTCCCTCGTTCTGGCACTCTTGGGCTGCCCTGGTTGTCACCCGGCCTGTGGCCCCCCTTGTAACGAACCTACTACTACTACTTCTGCATTACGCTGAGGTCAAAAATGCACCATGCAAGCCGGCTAGACGGCGGTCCGGGAGGCTCGGCGACTTGGGACAGGCCTGTTACACCAGGAGGGGAGCTCGCTGCAACGCGGCCCGGCTCTCACCGGGCGGGGCGAAGAGGCACGCCCTAACCAACACCACAACAACGACGCGCGGCGGCCGCTGGGCGGTCTACCTGACAGCGAACCGCTACGAAACGGGGCCACGCTACCGACCGAAAAGCAACCTGAAGGCGCGGCAGCGCGCGGCTAATGCCTACGACGCGCTTGCACGCGGCCGCAACGGGAATATGCGCTACACGTTTGATCGCCACGGGTTGCTGCTGCGCCGGTGCCGCCTCGGCGCCGCGCCAGGGCCCAGGGGGCGGGCTGGCGGGTACCACGATACTACGTGGTCATAGCAGCAAGCTCAAGGTGAAAGGCAGATTGCCTTGAACTGAGCTTGCGCTCCTACTTAAGCAAGGAGCCGGTCGGCGACCGGCGGTGTTCAAACTAAAACCCTCAACTCCATGCAGAAAAGGGCATATATGCTACGGTCGCTTCGCTCCTTCGCACATAAGCCCCACTTCTGCATTACGCTGAGGTCAAAAATGCACCATGCAAGCCGGCTAGACGGCGGTCCGGGAGGCTCGGCGACTTGGGACAGGCCTGTTACACCAGACCCCAGAGATACCCGCTAGAGGAGAAAACTACCGCCTCGCCCGCGCTGCCGCGTTACAGCCCGAGGTTGCGCGTGACGCGCAGCGCTTGCTCTACGCCGGGCCGCGTGTACAGCTCGACCATACTGTCGGAGCGCCAGCGGCCGTGCCGCTTGCGGAGCTCTGCTGGGACGCCCATGTCGGCTGCAGCAGTTGCGCCGCCGCTGCGCAAGGAGTGCGGCAGCAGGCGGCTGCTCAAGCCTGCGGCTATGAAGCCGTCCTGCAGCCGCTTCTTGAACGTCGCGTATGACAGGCTGCGGATTGGGCTGTCGGCTGGGGCTGTCAGCTGCTGCAGGCGCTTGCCGTGTTTGGTCCACTGCCAGGTGCGCAGCAGGGGGCCTACGTCAATGTGTGAGCTGCGCCCGCTGCGCACGTACGCACCTTCGGCCAGGAGGCGCTCGGTCAGCCCTACGGGGCATGCGTCGCCTCCGACGCGCGCTATGTACATCCATGCACCTCGCATGAGCTGGTCCGTCTTGGACCGCGGGATGAAGACTTCCATGTGTGTAGCTGTGATGACCAGCAGGTCCTCGTGTACGGAGATTTCCGCGGCGTCATCGTACCGCAGGAACCCCGCAAACATCAGCATGGCGCCGGTGGCGATCATCAAGTCGTCTAGCGCCGCGTGCTGCGGCGCCAAGGTGCGCACCAGGGCCTTCATATCGTCGGCCGTGGCGGTGCCACGGTCGAGCTTCTTCCCCACCAAGTGCTTGGCCGCTAAGGACCGCACTAGCGTGCACAGGGGATGGCTCGTCGGCGACTCCTTGCCCACCATTGCGTAAACGTGCGCCACGGCGGCGCTAGCTTGGGTCACGCGCCCGCCGCCGATGCCGTCTGCGCGAGACTCCTGGTATAGTAGCATCAGGAACATCGCTACTACCTGCGGCGGCGCGCTGGTAGGATCGGCAATGCCGCGGGCTGTGCACCAGGTGGCGAAGCGCTGCCAGTGCGGCTCGTACTGCGCCCGGGAGCGCGCCGTTAGGGTGGTCGGGCCGTCTCGGGCCAGGTCCCGGGCTAGGCGCTGCATTTCAGCGTCCACACTGCCATCGTAACCGCTGAGTATGGCCGCCGCCCGCTGCTCGAGTACTGCGGCCACCACGGGATCATGCGGCGGTAGGGTCAGGGGGTACTGCCAGGTGCATGCTGTCCGCTGGCTGCTTGCTGAAGTCTAAGCGCAGCGCCAGTACCGCCCAGTGTTTGGCGCGCTTATGGGTTTTGCTGCCCGTGGACCCTGGCAGGAAAAGGTCCGGCGCGGGTCCAAACATGTAGCAGCCGCGGACGAAATGGGTGAAGGTCTTGCCGTCTGGCGTTAGCATGTGCCACCACGGCTTCGTGGGCCAGTACGGCACGATGAGGCACATCTCGGCTTTGCATGCATCGCCATGCAGTAGCACTTTGCGGATGAGGCTGAAGGGAGGATTGGCCCAGCATTTTGCGCCCCAACGGAAGCGGAACGCGTCCACGCCTTCGGTGTCTGGCGTGTGAAAGCGCGAGTAGTACCGAGGCAGTTGGCGGTTAGTGCGCGAGGCGAAGAGGTCGATTTGGAATGGCCCCCAGGCCTTGTTCAACAGCGTGAACTTGCCCTTGTTGAGCATCCAATCGTCGCTGTCGCGCAACTTCGAGAGATAATCCGCGTGCTGGTTATCTTCGCGCGGGACCCACTCCGCTGTCAGGCGGATCTTGTGTTGTACGGCGAACAAGAATAGCTCGCAGGCAACCGCGTAGCTGTCTTCTGACTTGGCCGAGCCGTACGTAATAATGTTAGCGGCGTTTTGGTTGTCTGTCACCACGGTAACTGTGCTGCCGGCCAGAGTGGCGGGGAGCTTGAAAGATTTGAGCGCGTTTAGGATAGCGCGCAACTCCTGCGGCGTGGAGCCTTGCTTGCTCACGGCTGTCCCCCAGCTGCCGCAGGCTTCCAAAATTGCGCCGCCGCTAATGGTCCAGGCGCCCCAGCCGCCTAGCGATAGAGGCGATTTCCCGGCTGCGTCGCAGTGTATTATAGAATGCACGTGGGTGGGCTCCCACATGGCCCGGGAGCCGTCAAAAACGTCGAACGACCGTAACCAGAATTGCAGCTCGGACGCCGCGCTGTCCGACAGCTGGATATGCGACGCCCATGATTTGCGTGATTCAATGTCCTTGCCGAGTTCGCGCGTGAAAAGCCTGGCTGATGTGCCGAGGGCCCAGCCCATGGACAACAGCTGGCCTTTTACGGCTGCCAACTGTCGTACCGGTACCCTGCGGGGCCCCGCAAGGAGGGACTTGATGCTGCCAAGCAGCCGATCGCGCTTGTCGAGGGGTACGTACATGCAGCCCTGGACCGTGTCGAGTTCCATGCCCAAATACTTGATGCGCTGGGCGAGGGCGACGGTCATGCTCTTTTCGGCGTTCACGATAAGCCCAAGGTCCGCCAAGTACGGCAGTACGGCGGAACGAAGAAGCTGCAGCGCAGCGGCGGACTGCTCCGCCCAAATGCTGTCGTCTAGGTATCCGGTGCACCGAATGCCTTGCTGGCGCCAAGGTCGCAGGACAGCACGCATGAGCTTGGTGAAGGCCCAACAAGCAACGGAGACGCCGAAGGGGAGTTGCGTCCAGACGTAAAACTGTCCTTTCCAGTAAAACCCCAGGAACTGCCAGCTGTGCTCGGCTATGTCAAGGTGGTGGTACCCGGATTTTAGGTCGAGAGTAAACATATAGTCCCCGGGTTTGAGCCATTCCGGCACGACGCCGAGGTCCTCATACTTCAACTTGGGCACTTGCAAGAAGTCGTTTTGATGTCGTGCATCGTAGATAAGCCGCAGCTTGCCCGTGCCGGCTCGTTCGGCGACGCCTAAAGGCGCTACAATGTGTGGCCGCGCTTGTACTGGCAAGATGGTTTTGGTCTCCAGCAGCTCGGCGATAGCGGCATCGACGAAGGCTGCGTGTTCGTACGCTGATGCGTGATTGTCCGCCCAGAAGGCGGGTGGCGCCCCCGTGTCGGGCTTCCACCGCAAGGGAAAGCCGGTGGCTATCCAGGAGAGGACCAGCGCATTGGTGACGACTTTCGCCCAGGCTGTGTAGCGTCCTTTTAGACGGTTGCGCATCGCGCGCTGCGGCTTTGGAGCCCCAGCCCCTTCGGGCGCCTCTTGCTCTACTTCAGCCCGGAGATCGTTATCGTCGGGCAGCGGTGTTGGCCGAACGGCAGCGCTGGCGGCATGGTCCGCCTCACCTTCGTCGGTTAGCGGTGGAGGGGCCGGGCGCTTGCGATGGAGGACAGCCGGTTGCGCTGCCGGCGCGCGGTTTGCATGTGGGGCTGGCCGCGGCGCTGCTGCAGGTGCGTTATCTGGTGCCTGCGTCGTTGCGCTGAGGCTCGCCCAGCCTGCGGCAAATGCCTTGGCGATTTTATCCATATTGTGCTGGCGGGCATACGCTTATGACAGCACCTGCGCATGACAGCGAGGTTACTTCCGTAAGGCGGCGGCCACCACAGTGCGCGGCATTACATGAACAGAGCGCCGTGCGTGCGGGGCGGCGGGCGGCGCGCGTCTTGGCCTCCGCTGACAACGCGGATACAGGTGAGGGCCACACATGAGGTATGTGCATCACGGCAACGATACTGCCGTCCTCTCTTTACCGTGGCGCATGCATGCGCGCGCACGGCTGGCACTTGCCCTGAAGTGTCACGTATACAACCGTGCACATTATACGAGGAATGGAGGGTTCCCCAGTCGACATTCGCAATCATGCCGTACGGCAGTCATTGTCCTGGCGCGAGCTGCGCCTGACGTCCGGCGATCGGACAACGGAGTATTGGCCTAGAGCTTAGGCAGCCGCCCAATGGCGTAGCTTCGCGCGAGTTGCGCAACAGAGGCCGATGGCCATGGCCCCGAACGGGCATAAGTGGCGCGAGTTGCGCGGATTGAAGCCTACATGCGGCCCGGCATGGCCTAGCACTGCGCTCAATTGGTGCGGCGCTTGGCGGGCCAGCTGCTGTTGCCCTTGCCGCCGCGGTCGTCGCGGCTGTCGCGCTTATCGCGGCTATAACGACCTCGCGGCGACCTGTCCGCGACCGTGAGCGCGAACGGCTGCGCCTGTCACTGCGCTCATCGCGGCTGCGCTTGCCGTTGTTGTTGTAGTGGTTACCGCGGCCTCGGCTGTTGTTGCCTGTGGCCGTGCGCGCGGTATCTGCCGCCGTACGGGCCTGCGTCGCCGCAGCTGCGTCTAATTTGGCGGGATCAAAGCCCGGCTGGCCCACGCGGTCCTTCATGGCTGCGATGTAGGCGTCCGCGATCTTTAGGCCGCCGTATTGCGTAACGGCGGCGATCTGCGTCAGGGCAGTCTGCTGCAGGGTGGCGTGGTCCAACCCCAAGGCTGCAGCCCGCTGCGCCTCCCCGACGTCCGGTTTGGCCTTTTGCAGCGCGGCCAGCACCGCTTTGAACTGAGCCGCAACGGGGCCCAGGTTGGCCATACGAGACTGTACGCCCGGGTTGCCGGCCAGCTTGGCCAGCTGCGAGTCAAGGCGCAGGGCTTCCAGCTGGACCTCCATTTGACCCCTCAGGTCGCCCACTAACCCGGTTTTGAAGCTGCTGAGCTCCTTCTCCAGCATACCGTGCATCTGGCTGCCCAGGGATGCAACCAGCGCCATGACGTTGTCCGTCGCTGCCTCTGGTGCGGCGCCTCCGCCTATTTTGACGTCTGCCGCCTCCGCCAGGGGCACCTCGGCGCCCGACGCCGACCGCCCGCCGGTGCCGTGCGAGTGCCTGCTTTCGACTTTACCTTCTTGGTAGCCATGTTGTCACTTCCTTATGATGATGGATGGCGATGGTCGTCGCTTTTGAGACGTAAAGCGGAAGAGAGGAAGGATCTAAGCTGAGCTGAAGAGGAAGGTGACGAACGACGAGAAGAAGGCTCGCTAGGTACCACGATACTACGTGGTCATAGCAGCAAGCTCAAGGTGAAAGGCAGATTGCCTTGAACTGAGCTTGCGCTCCTACTTAAGCAAGGAGCCGGTCGGCGACCGGCGGTGTTCAAACTAAAACCCTCAACTCCATGCAGAAAAGGGCATATATGCTACGGTCGCTTCGCTCCTTCGCACATAAGCCCCACTTTTGCCTTGTGAGGGTCCTTCCCTGGAACTGGACTGCTGTCCAACTCCAGGTTGAGTCCAGTGCTGATAGGCCTTGGGAGGCTGGACACCTCCCCGGACTCCTTGCTTACTTACCTGCTTACCTGCTTGCTTGCTTGCCTCACACCACTTCATCCATTTCGGCCTCCGCGTCAATTGATGAAAGGGACAGATGACGCACGGGGATGCGAGGGTGTGGCTGCACACACTGCGGCCCTCGGCGTGCGCCGCCAGCCCACCACCTGCTATCTGTTGACGTGCGTGCCACGTTGTGTCGGCTCTTCCGTGGGGCCTGTGCGGGCCCTACTGTGCTGCAGCGAATTTCGTGTCAGTTGATGGGCTTGGCTAGCTGGGGGCGGACATTGCCGCTCGAGTACAGCGGTCGACGCACCCCAGATGCATGCCGCAGCCCTTACCCGCCCATCAAGTAATTCCCAGGGCGACAGGCCCGGCCGCTCTCACGAGGGACGGGTCCGTTGCAGGCCGTGCAGTCATCCGCCTTGGCCTCCGCGTCAATTGATGAAAGGGACAGATGACGCACGGGGATGCGAGGGTGTGGCTGCACACACTGCGGCCCTCGGCGTGCGCCGCCAGCCCACCACCTGCTATCTGTTGACGTGCGTGCCACGTTGTGTCGGCTCTTCCGTGGGGCCTGTGCGGGCCCTACTGAGCTGCAGCGAATTTCGTGTCAGTTGATGGGCTTGGCTAGCTGGGGGCGGACATTGCCGCTCGAGTACAGCGGTCGACGCACCCCAGATGCATGCCGCAGCCCTTATCCGCCCATCAAGTAATTCCCAGGGCGACAGGCCCGGCCGCTCTCACGAGGGGCGGGTCCGTTGCTGGCCGTGCAGTCATCCGCCTTGGCCTCCGCGTCAATTGATGAAAGGGACAGATGACGCACGGGGATGCGAGGGTGTGGCTGCACACACTGCGGCCCTCGGCGTGCGCCGCCAGCCCACCACCTGCTATCTGTTGACGTGCGTGCCACGTTGTATGTGTCGGCTCTTCCGTGGGGCCTGTGCGGGCCCTACTGTGCGGCAGCGAATTTCGTGTCAGTTGATGGGCTTGGCTAGCTGGGGGCGGACATTGCCGCTCGAGTACAGCGGTCGACGCACCCCAGATGCATGCCGCAGCCCTTACCCGCCCATCAAGTAATTCCCAGGGCGACAGGCCCGGCCGCTCTCACGAGGGGCGGGTCCGTTGCTGGCCGTGCAGTCATCCGCCTTGGCCTCCGCGTCAATTGATGAAAGGGACAGATGACGCACGGGGATGCGAGGGTGTGGCTGCACACACTGCGGCCCTCAGCGTGCGCCGCCAGCCCACCACCTGCTATCTGTTGACGTGCGCGCCACGTTGTGTCGGCTCTTCCGTGGGGCCTGTGCGGGCCCTACTGTGCGGCAGCAAATTTCGTGTCAGTTGATGGGCTTGGCTAGCTGGGGCAGTGGATTGCCGCTCGAGTACAGCGGTCGACGCACCCCAGATGCATGCCGCAGCCCTTACCCGCCCATCAAGTAATTCCCAGGGCGACAGGCCCGGCCGCTCTCACGAGGGACGGGTCCGTTGCAGGCCGTGCAGTCATCCGCCTTGGCCTCCGCGTCAATTGATGAAAGGGACAGATGACGCACGGGGATGCGAGGGTGTGGCTGCACACACTGCGGCCCTCGGCGTGCGCCGCCAGCCCACCACCTGCTATCTGTTGACGTGCGTGCCACGTTGTGTCGGCTCTTCCGTGGGGCCTGTGCGGGCCCTACTGTGCGGCAGCGAAATTCGTGTCAGTTGATGGGCTTGGCTAGCTGAGGGCGGACATTGCCGCTCGAGTACAGCGGTCGACGCACCCCAGATGCATGCCGCAGCCCTTATCCGCCCATCAAGTAATTCCCAGGGCGACAGGCCCGGCCGCTCTCACGAGGGGCGGGTCCGTTGCTGGCCGTGCAGTCATCCGCCTTGGCCTCCGCGTCAATTGATGAAAGGGACAGATGACGCACGGGGATGCGAGGGTGTGGCTGCACACACTGCGGCCCTCGGCGTGCGCCGCCAGCCCACCACCTGCTATCTGTTGACGTGCGCGCCACGTTGTGTCGGCTCTTCCGTGGGGCCTGTGCGGGCCCTACTGTGCGGCAGCAAATTTCGTGTCAGTTGATGGGCTTGGCTAGCTGGGGCAGTGGATTGCCGCTCGAGTACAGCGGTCGACGCACCCCAGATGCATGCCGCAGCCCTTACCCGCCCATCAAGTAATTCCCAGGGCGACAGGCCCGGCCGCTCTCACGAGGGGCGGGTCCGTTGCTGGCCGTGCAGTCATCCGCCTTGGCCTCCGCGTCAATTGATGAAAGGGACAGATGACGCACGGGGATGCGAGGGTGTGGCTGCACACACTGCGGCCCTCGGCGTGCGCCGCCAGCCCACCACCTGCTATCTGTTGACGTGCGTGCCACGTTGTATGTGTCGGCTCTTCCGTGGGGCCTGTGCGGGCCCTACTGTGCGGCAGCGAATTTCGTGTCAGTTGATGGGCTTGGCTAGCTGGGGGCGGACATTGCCGCTCGAGTACAGCGGTCGACGCACCCCAGATGCATGCCGCAGCCCTTACCCGCCCATCAAGTAATTCCAGGGCGACAGGCCCGGCCGCTCTCACGAGGGGCGGGTCCGTTGCTGGCCGTGCAGTCATCCGCCTTGGCCTCCGCGTCAATTGATGAAAGGGACAGATGACGCACGGGGATGCGAGGGTGTGGCTGCACACACTGCGGCCCTCAGCGTGCGCCGCCAGCCCACCACCTGCTATCTGTTGACGTGCGCGCCACGTTGTGTCGGCTCTTCCGTGGGGCCTGTGCGGGCCCTACTGTGCGGCAGCAAATTTCGTGTCAGTTGATGGGCTTGGCTAGCTGGGGCAGTGGATTGCCGCTCGAGTACAGCGGTCGACGCACCCCAGATGCATGCCGCAGCCCTTACCCCGCCCATCAAGTAATTCCCAGGGCGACAGGCCCGGCCGCTCTCACGAGGGACGGGTCCGTTGCAGGGCCGTGCAGTCATCCGCCTTGGCCTCCGCGTCAATTGATGAAAGGGACAGATGACGCACGGGGATGCGAGGGTGTGGCTGCACACACTGCGGCCCTCGGCGTGCGCCGCCAGCCCACCACCTGCTATCTGTTGACGTGCGTGCCACGTTGTGTCGGCTCTTCCGTGGGGCCTGTGCGGGCCCTACTGTGCGGCAGCGAATTTCGTGTCAGTTGATGGGCTTGGCTAGCTGAGGGCGGACATTGCCGCTCGAGTACAGCGGTCGACGCACCCCAGATGCATGCCGCAGCCCTTATCCGCCCATCAAGTAATTCCCAGGGCGACAGGCCCGGCCGCTCTCACGAGGGGCGGGTCCGTTGCTGGCCGTGCAGTCATCCGCCTTGGCCTCCGCGTCAATTGATGAAAGGGACAGATGACGCACGGGGATGCGAGGGTGTGGCTGCACACACTGCGGCCCTCGGCGTGCGCCGCCAGCCCACCACCTGCTATCTGTTGACGTGCGCGCCACGTTGTGTCGGCTCTTCCGTGGGGCTGTGCGGGCCCCTACTGTGCGGCAGCGAATTTCGTGTCAGTTGATGGGCTTGGCTAGCTGGGGGCGGACATTGCCGCTCGAGTACAGCGGTCGACGCACGCCAGATGCATACCGCAGCCCTTACCCGCCCATCAAGTAATTCCCAGGGCGACAGGCCCGGCCGCTCTCACGAGGGGCGGGTCCGTTGCAGGCCGTGCAGTCATCCGTCTTGGCCTCCGCGTCAATTGATGAAAGGGACAGATGACGCACGGGGATGCGAGGGTGTGGCTGCACACACTGCGGCCCTCGGCGTGCGCCGCCAGCCCACCACCTGCTATCTGTTGACGTGCGTGCCACGTTGTGTCGGCTCTTCCGTGGGGCCTGTGCGGGCCCTACTGTGCGGCAGCGAATTTCGTGTCAGTTGATGGGCTTGGCTAGCTGAGGGCGGACATTGCCGCTCGAGTACAGCGGTCGACGCACCCCAGATGCATGCCGCAGCCCTTATCCGCCCATCAAGTAATTCCCAGGGCGACAGGCCCGGCCGCTCTCACGAGGGGCGGGTCCGTTGCTGGCCGTGCAGTCATCCGCCTTGGCCTCCGCGTCAATTGATGAAAGGGACAGATGACGCACGGGGATGCGAGGGTGTGGCTGCACACACTGCGGCCCTCGGCGTGCGCCGCCAGCCCACCACCTGCTATCTGTTGACGTGCGCGCCACGTTGTGTCGGCTCTTCCGTGGGGCCTGTGCGGGCCCTACTGTGCGGCAGCGAATTTCGTGTCAGTTGATGGGCTTGGCTAGCTGGGGGCGGACATTGCCGCTCGAGTACAGCGGTCGACGCACGCCAGATGCATACCGCAGCCCTTACCCGCCCATCAAGTAATTCCCAGGGCGACAGGCCCGGCCGCTCTCACGAGGGCGGGTCCGTTGCAGGCCGTGCAGTCATCCGTCTTGGCCTCCGCGTCAATTGATGAAAGGGACAGATGACGCACGGGGATGCGAGGGTGTGGCTGCAGACACTGCGGCCCTCGGCGTGCGCCGCCAGCCCACCACCTGCTATCTGTTGACGTGCGTGCCACGTTGTGTCGGCTCTTCCGTGGGGCCTGTGCGGGCCCTACTGTGCTGCAGCGAATTTCGTGTCAGTTGATGGGCTTGGCTAGCTGGGGGCGTGGATTGCCGCTCGAGTACAGCGGTCGACTCACCCCAGATGCATGCCGCAGCCCTTACCCGCCCATCAAGTAATTCCCAGGGCGACAGGCCCGTCCGCTCCCACGAGGGGCGGGTCCGTTGCTGGCCGTGCAGTCATCCGCCTTGGCCTCCCTTACCCGCCCATCAAGTAATTCCCAGGGCGACAGGCCCGGCCGCTCTCACGAGGGGCGGGTCCGTTGCAGGCCGTGCAGTCATCCGTCTTGGCCTCCGCGTCAATTGATGAAAGGGACAGATGACGCACGGGGATGCGAGGGTGTGGCTGCAGACACTGCGGCCCTCGGCGTGCGCCGCCAGCCCACCACCTGCTATCTGTTGACGTGCGTGCCACGTTGTGTCGGCTCTTCCGTGGGGCCTGTGCGGGCCCTACTGTGCGGCAGCGAATTTCGTGTCAGTTGATGGCAGCTGCACACAGGACCTGCCTTGTGAGGTTCCTTCCCTGGAACTGGACAGCAGTCCAACTCCAGGGAAGTTTCTTCCCTACTTGCCTACTGTCAGACGTCGACGACGAAGGCCGAGCCGTTGCAACACGGGACCGCGGACTATGGAGGTTGCTATGTGGAGGGCCCCTGCGGTTGCTTACTTGCTTGCTTGTTACTGCTATTACTACACACACAGATTTTTTTGAATTGCAGGGGGGTCATGACTTTAGACGGCGGAATCGCACTATACTTTGCCGCAAACCGCTTAAGAATCAGGCCGGCTCGCATTACTTCATATCAGTATCCTACTCCTTTGTTCGGTAAAGAACTTCACTCTCTTGCACAACGACACTCAGCGAAGATCCCAACCCCCGTGCTCTGCTCCCCCGCCTCGGCTTTTCCGCCCATCGCACCACAGCGCTGCTTCTGCGGTATCACAATGAGCTATCTACATCCATACGGGGAGGCACCGGCCATAGACGAGGGCACTGAGGCTGAACGCCCGACTACCCAAAAGCGGGATTAGCGGGATAGTTCATGGCTGGTGGTGCTCGAGCTCGACAAGGCGCATGGCATACGACGCAATTTTCAAGCTGTTCAATGAGACAAACAATGTTACCACCAGCGCAACCGGCGTCAGTGGCCCCTCGAGTGGTGGCTCGGGGACTTCAACGTTTTCATGAATGGGCACGCGTCCGGACAAGACTCCGTCCATGTACAGCAAAGTAGACGAGCAGCGGATAAGCATCTACCTCTCGATCAGAGATTGCAGCAAGGACATAACGGTGCGTGATCATGTGGTCCCAGTGTGCGGGTTCTCTTTTCTCTTTACTCATGGCGTGATGATGCGTGGGTCAAATACTACCCTGCTGGCACAACTACTGCAAACTCTTTTTGCTGGGTCCAGTCAGGCTTTCATGGTAACGTGAGCTCTAAGCTTTCGTTGGAGCTGGTCTCAGCCTGAGGCCTGCATAGTAGCTAGCAGTTGTGATTGCTGCTCGCCCTCATACAATTCACTACCTCAATCACTGCAGCATTGATCAGCCTTGGTGCCGGCCAAACCAATCTGCCTGTCCTAGTAGGTGGAGCACAAGAAGCTGCTGGGGACCTTCGTTGTGGTAGTGGCTGACGACCCCAGCACACTCGCCTTGGCGTACTGCTTTTGCGCCATAAAGATTGCTGAGGCTGAAGGGCTGCCTATTCGCGAGTACGACGAGGACATGACTGGCGCTGGCAAGGTACGGGTTTGTAGGTCCGACTGGCAACGTGATTGGATTGGTATGTATGTGGTGAATAGGGCAGCCGTACACTGCGCTGTACGTGTACGAGACCGGGGTAACCTCTACAGGGGTAACCTCTTCCGCCAAGTGTCCGGCGCCGCAATGGGCGCTAATTTCTCCTCCTTCGTCGCCGATCTCCCTCCCGCCTGCTACGAACTTGGGTTCGAGCTCCGCCTCCGTCGTCACCAGGCCTCGCCAACCCGAACATCCCCCTGCCGGCCCCCTCCACGCCCCCCCCCCCCTTCCCAGCCCCCCCCTCCCCACGTACCCCGAGAACGTCCTCCCCCTCGTCCGCGCCATACTCTCTGCTTTCGTAGCCATACTCTCTGCTGCACCGCATTGCTCAAATGGCTTGCCCTTTGGGCCCCCCACTTGCCCTTTGGGCCCCCCTAACCTCAACAGAGAGGGGGACGTGTAACTCCAATCCAAATCCAATATTGCCCAAAACAGCAACTGAGCTGCAGCTGCCATCCGTTGTCGTCGCAGGCGTTCCACTTTAAGCTGGCTGGCACAGGCAACGGCAAGGGCTCCCGGAGCGGGCCGCTATGAGATGGGCGGCATCCAGAGGGGCAAAGCCATCCTGACAGACCTTAAGAAGGTGAGGGGATCATCGGCGGTTTCAAGGACAGGGATTCATATGCAAGGCTGCTGAAGTAACCGTGTCAGTATTGTTAGGCTTCACACTTAGGTGGGCTTGCTGCAACACCACCTCGGTTGCAGAGGAGGGGGACTGTATGTGGAGGGCATTACACGACACTTTGCCCTATTTCATGCTGTACAGGAGTGTGGCAGCAAGGTCAGGGTAGCGTTCTGGGCCATGGCCGCAAACGCAATTGTCGAGATGGGGGATCAGAAACCCAGCTGGGTGACGCAGCCAGTAGTCGTTGCAGCTGCGTGCCAAATCCTACAGGGCTGCAGCATCAGGAGGCCAGCGTTTGTCCCGCACCGCACCGCGCACTCATTCATGGCTGGCACACGTTCATGGCTGGCGCACCCCCCCCCCCCCTTCTCACTCACGGCACACTCTAATTACGGAAGAAGAAGAAGATACTCACGGCACACACACACACACACACACACACACACACACACCCCCCCTCCCCCCAACACACACTCTCTCAACTCTCTCTCTCACACACACGCGCACTCACGGGCATACGGCGAAAAACACATCCTCATCCTCACTCAGTCCTCTGACACACACTCAGTTGTCCTTTTGTTGTGCACCCGCCCGTGTGCAAGCAGGAGGCCCTGCAAAGTGTGGCCTTCCCCAAGAAGGATGCGCTGGTGGCCCAGGTTCTGAATCCAGGCTTCCTAGATGGCCCAAAGTGTGACGGGAAGCTGGGCTCGGACACGTTTGCGGCTTGCCTGCTTGAGGCCATACTGGCTTTGACCTCCACCGTGCCCCGCCTTGGTAGGTGTGAGCTTTGCATAGCCATCAGTAGCCATAAGTGCCGCTTAGCCCTGCTTCCCCAACTTCATTGGGGTACTTGGGGGCTGGGGGGCAGGTTCGGGCAGGGCAAAAGTCAAGGGGGTTGAAGGGGGTTGAACCCTGCCCGCCCCCCAGCCCCAAACCCCAGCCCCAACACCCCCGGCAGCGGCTGCCGCCCAGCCCCCCAGCCCCAAAACCCCCCGCCGCCCCGCCGCCCCCCAGCCCCCAACCAGGCCCCGCCCATCACCCCAATGAGAACCCCCCCTGCCTTGCGCCTGCCCTACCCCTTATCCCACCCGGTGGGACAGACGGGTGGGGCCACCTAGGCCACCCGCCTGTCTTGGCCCACCATGGTTTTGAAACACACAGCCTGCCCACCTACCCACCTCACTTCCTGGTGCCCTATCATAAGCAATGCACCCCTCAATCCCTGCCTATCCCTTCCACGTAGAGCCAAAGCCAAGCAACATCTTCAAGTCTTCAGGGGGCTGGGTCAGCGACACCAGCCAGTGAGCGCGTGGATGCCGAGGTCAAGCCACGGGTTGGAATGGGCTTGATCGTCTTCGTCCTGTGACAGGCAAGGGCGGGCTGGGTGGGAAAGCGAGTTTATATACATTCTTTCCTTGCTTTTTTACCGCCTGCTGCACGCACCGTTTGCCAGCCACTTGCCAAAACACACTGCCTGCCTACACAGCTGCATCGCGTTGTGCTGGTGTGTTGTGCTGGTGCTCTGCTATTCGTTGCTTATCCAAGTCACTTCTTATCGGGCTGCCACTAAAACACGTGCATGCTTATGGGTGAAGAGTCCATTACGCGGAGATTGCCTCCTTACGGGATTGCCTCCTTACCCTCTGATCCATGCAGATCCAGAAGTGCCTGAAAGGCACAGCGGGGCCCTGGTGCTCCAAGGGGCTCGGTCAGCAACGAACAAGAGGGCTATGCAATCTTCAAGGACCACATGCTTGCTACTATCAGCTGGACACAGATCAAGCGGCATGCCATTACTGATCTGGTCGAGTCGGCTGACCGGGAGCAAGCCATGGAGGACTTGATCAGGTCCACCATGCCTAGCAGGCTGCCAAACGGCAAGCCCATGCCCAACCCAGAGAAGGTTGGCCGGTACCTGGAGGAGGTGCAGAATGGCAGCCCGTCAGCGGAGGCAGGGGCCGACCTCCTGGATAACCAGGGCGTGGATGAGGATGAGGAGGCAATCATGTACTGAGTGTTGGCTTGGATACACACAGGTGCTCATTGGTGCTGCTGTTGCTTTCATTGCTCTTTTTTGTAAGTAACGATCGGGTATGCTGCAGTGTAACCGATGTTGATGTTGTGTGGGTCAGCTGGTGTGCTGCTCTGTTCCTGGTTATTAGTGCTGTGCATACATAGTGTATAGTACATCATGAACAGTTGGAAGTAATGAATCATCAGTATGGCCGTCATTTCAACCACGCCACGTGTATGAGGTGGAAACCATCTTCCGGCTGTGGGATGACCCAGCTACCTGAGGGAGGCAGGATTGGGTGACATATGATTGGGTAGGCTGGAATGGGTGACATATGGTTAGGGCTACGATACTCTATGCGATACTCTCTGCGCAACATAGTGCACACTCACCACCTAGTGCGCCCGGATACTCTCTGTGCAACATAGTGCACACTCACCACCTAGTGCGCCCGGCGCGCGCTCACGGCCTGCAGCTAGGATGGGATGGGGTGGACCGGAGTGGCGGGTGCATGGTGGGGGCTACCACGCGCAGCGCGGTGTGAGCCACTCAGGATGCCAGGCGTGGCGAGATGCAGTGCGTCGGCACCACAGTGGTGTAAATGTGGTGCACGCTATCCCTTTGCCCAAGGTGGGCGCGCTCACGGCCGGCAGCTAGGATGGGGTGGACCAGAGTGGCGGGTGCTTGATGGGGGCTATCACACGCTCTGTGCCGCGTGGCTCGCACCACCCGGGATGCGACTAGTGGCGAGGCGCACTGCATCGGCACCACAGTGGTGTAAAAGTGGTGCACACCATCCCCTTTGCCCAGGGTGTGCGCGCTCACGGCCGGCAGCTAGGATGGGGTGGACTAGAGTGGCGGATGCTTGGTGGGGGCTACCACACGCTCTGTGCCGCGTGGTGCGAGCCACCCGGGATGCGACGAGTGGCGGGGCCCACTGCATCGGCACCACAGTGGTGTAAAAGTGGTGCACACCATCCCCTCTGCCCAGGGAGGGCCCGCTCACGGCCGGCAGCTAGGATGGGGTGGACCAGAGTGGCGGGTGCTTGGTGGGGGCTACCACAAGTTCTGTGCCGCGTGGTGCGAGCCACCCGGGATGCGACGAGTGGCGGGGCCCACTGCATCGGCACCACAGTGGTGTAAAAGTGGTGCACACCATCCCCTCTGCCCAGGATGGGCGCGCTCACGGCCGGCAGCTAGGATGGGGTGGACTAGAGTGGCGGGTGCTTGGTGGGGGCTACCACGAGATCTGTGCCGCGTGGCTCGCACCACCCGGGATGCGACGTGTGGCGAGGCGCACTGCATCGGCACCACAGTGGTGTAAAAGTGGTGCACACCACCCCCTCTGCCCAGGATGGGCGCGCTCACGGCCGGCAGCTAGGATGGGGTGGACTAGAGTGGCGGATGCTTGGTGGGGGGCTACCACGACTTCTGCGCCACAGTGGTATACTCCACCCGAGCTGCCGCATCCCAGTGTGGGCCGGGGCATCCGCACCACAGTGGGTTAAAAAGTGGTGCACACCACATCACACCGACTGGTGCGCACCACACAGGCACCACTGTGGTGCCCTGTGGTGCCAACCACTAGTGCAACATTGCGACGAGCTGCTGGTCATTCCCGCCCTAAATCGCCCAGGCCTTGACCTAAATGGGGACATCCGGGAGGGGGGCCCGCAGGGCCAGCTTCTAAAATTCCGAGCACGCTCGAAAGTGCATCATTTTGAGCGCTCTCTCTTGCGTTGGGATGCGCTTATGGTCCTTTACCAGATCCCAAGCGCTTGTGGACTTTGTTGAACATTTGACCTGGGTTTGGGCCTGCGGCAGTTTTCCGCTTTGTTGGCCACTTTGGGGCCCCCTCGAAACACCTTGCCAGCGCGTGTATCACGAGAACCTAGGGCTTCCACGTTACAAGGTTACATATATGACAACTTTTGGCCATCGGAGGCTGCGCTTTGGGTGTTTGTGTCTGCTCTCGGGGCTGCCTGGCCCGGCACCTGGGTCCAGTGCATCTCGACCCATAGCTTCCTCAACCGATCAACAGGACCGACCTAATCTGTGCAGGGAATACCACAGTAACATATGACACTGGTACATGTTGACCGCAGAACGAGGGACGCGGAGAGGGTGGTTGGCTAGGCTGCTCTTCACAACTTGTGATGGATGCGGAAAACAGCGAGGCCAAGACACGGCCCGGCAAACAAGCAATGGCCTGCGCAACTGCCACAGATCTTATGTAGGGTATAAGCGCATGCCCTTTTTACGCTA